>RYFJ01001822.1:0-143923 GCA_003991445.1 Oryza meyeriana var. granulata
ATTCTTCTGTGACTCCGGGTTGTACCCAGGCGCAGATGGATAGGCTCCCGGGTTGTAGCCAGGGCGCGACTTTAGCGTAGCTGGTTGTACGCAGGCCTAGCGGGCATTTAGTGCCCATGAACATGCTCCCGGTTGTAGCCAGGCGGCAGCATCGTTCGACCCCCGGGCTTGTAGCCAGGGCGGCGACTAGCTAGCTGGTTGTAGCCAGCCTAGCGGGCATTTGTGCCAATGAACAGGGCTCCTGGGTTGTAGCCAGGGCAGCAGTGTTCGAGCCCGGTGTTGTAGCCAGTGTGGCGGCGGTTTAGCTAACGTGGTTGTAGCCAGTTAGCGGGCATCAAGGGCCACAGCTGACGATATTGGTTGTAGCCGACAGTCCTCAGGGTCCAACGAGTGTGTAGCTACTCGGGAGATACAGGACAGTTAATGCGAAGTAAAAGATGATTATAGATGATTCTTTTAATTGTGACGAGTTGTTTGAAAGCAACTTGCGGAATGGATGAACGTGAGCCCTCTTCGTGACAACTAAAATTGTGATCTCACTAGTGTTTGCAAAGAAAAATTGTTTCGTAGGCTAATTTTTCGCACATAAACTCCTTAGCCTTTCTATCTGACCGACATTGGCATCTTTCCCGGCTTGCTGAGTCGAAAGTACTCACTGTTCATATATATGTATAGTAGGTTTTGAGAAGAAGACGAAAGATTCGACTGCATGCCGAGTTCCTCAAGACCAGGCGACTACGAGACCTCTGAAGGTTTCTTGAGCCTAGTTCCCAAGCGAGCCTTGTGGTATAGTGGGCAGCTTTGCCGCCCTGTTTTGCTGTTCACGCTAGTTTACCTGGTGAGCATTTTTGGCCCATCCCGTGGTTTGTCCTAGATGGTTTCCTTTGTATATATATGTTGTATACCCTGTTATGTTTTATTGTAATCTCTGAAGTTGTATCATTGTTGTGCGTAACGACTAACTGATCCTGGATCCGGTTGGTATTGCACAATGGTGGCCTTCAATAGTGGGGGCGCCACAAAAATGGTATCAGAGCAGGTTGGCTCAGGACAGCGAAACGCCACCGTGTAGAATTGACTTGAAGGATCATATTTTTGAAATAATCTAATTGCACAATTAGGACTTGTCTGATAATTTTCTCTCTGCTTTGTAGATATTTTTGGAAAAGTTTCTAACTCTTGTGTCTTCTCTACTTTGGTTTGCGCAAAGCTTAAGTTCCAGTGCCACATCTGCCTTTTTTCGTTGTGGTGGTTTCCCGAGTAATGTTCTAGGTTGCTTTTTTCTATCATTGCTATCTTGTTGTCCTCATCTTGTTCGTGTTTGCTTTTTGCGATTAATCTTGTTGAGCCTTTCTACCTTGGTTGCCTTTTTAGGACTGATCAGAGATACTCAGAGCCGTCTGTTCCGTTGCTCCAGCTCGATCTTGGGTTTTAGAAGGCAGGCAGTCCGCAACAACTGCTTTACTCGACCGCGGAGGAAAAATGGGCAGACTCAGATGATGTCCGGGAATGGCCGTGCAGCGGCTTGTCCCTTTGACGCTGCAGCAGACCCTGAAGGATTGCCCAAACCTCACTACCTTCCACAGCCCAGGCTTCTGGGTCGACCGAGATTGTGCAGGGATTGCTCAGAACTTGGGCTCGCAATGCAAGCTCTCCTCCATCAAGTTTCAACCAGCACAAGCTCATGGCCCTCCAAGCTTGCCGACTTCATGAGTCCCTCCAGCCGAGTTCTCACAAACTGCTGAGCCAGTAGAGGCTGACGACTGGCTGAAGGATATGGATAGAAAGTTGAACCTTAGTGCAGTGCACACCTGTGGAAGAAGACCCAGTTTGCTTGCACACCAACTTCGTGGACCAGCAGCCTGGTGGGGAGAACTACTGTGCTGCCCACCCAGATGCCTCCAACATCGCCTGGCCCGAGTTTGTTTGAAGCCTTCAGAGCTGCACATGTCCCAGAAGGAGTAATAGACATCAAGAGAGAAGAATTCAACAACCTCAAGCAGGACATTCAGCATCAGCGAGTACCTGAGCAGGTTCAACCATCTAGCTCGCTATGCACCAGAGGACGTGAACACGGATAAGAAGAAAATCAGAAGGTTTCTGAAAGGGATGAATGTGGCAATGAAGGTCTAGCTTCTTGCCCATGACTTCCCTACCTTCCAGCATATGGTCAACAGAGCCCTAGTGGTTGAAGACGCGAGGAAAGAGATCGAAGTTTTTCGCAAGCGCAAGGCCTCCCAGATGCAGACTCGTGGTGGTCCGAGTACCAGGCCCTATCTCCCCAGTCCTTCCCGTCAGTTTGCCCCGTCCCAGTTTCAAGAGCAGATGTTTCGCCCATCTGTTTCCCGCCCGGCTTCTTCTGTTCAGTCCCGACCCCTCAGTGCAAGTACCGGTGCAAGTCGCCCTACCCCAGCCGGCCTTCAGCAGAGGAGTATCCCGAGTGCCCCAGGAAGCCGATGCTACAACTGCAACGAGTTGGGTCACTTCGCCCGACACTGCCCCCTGAAGCAAGACTCTGCAGCCTCCGGACGCCCCAACGCCAGCGCTTCAAGAGCCCCTGTGTTCAGTCGAGGACAGCCGACTACACATACTAATGGATCTGCCTCCCGTGCCCCTCCGGCCCTTGGACGTGGCCGAGTCAATCATATCCAGTCGGAGATAGCCCGAGAAGCTTCAGATGTGGTAATGGGTACGTTTCTTGTCAACTCTGTACCTGCGGTTGTTCTGTTTGATTCTGGAGCATCGCATTCCTTTATCTCTCAATCTTTTGTGGATAAATATGGTCAAGCCAGGAACGCTGGCGACTTTGCTGATTCAACCTACCCTGGAGGACCAGATCAAAGAAGCTCAACAGGAAGATGAAAAGATTGTGTCTATTAAGGAAAACATGGCCAAAGGAAAAGCCCCCGAGTTCTCCATTGACAGCAAAGGAATTGTTTGGTTTGGGAAACGCATTTGCGTGCCCGACAGAAAGGAAATCCGAGACTTGATCTTGAGAGAAGCCCATGAGTCCGCTTATTCCATCCACCCAGGGAGTACCAAGATGTACCAGGACATAAAGGATCATTATTGGTGGCCTAGAATGAAGCGAGATATTGCCGAGTATGTCGCAGTTTGTGACATTTGTTAAAGGGTTAAAGCAGAGCATCAGAAGCCAGCAGGATTGCTTCAGCCCTTAAGGATACCCGAGTGGAAATGGGAAGAAATAGGAATGGATTTCATCGTTGGATTACCTAAGACCCCGACAGGACATGATTCCATCTGGGTAATAGTGGACCGACTGACCAAGGTCGCCCACTTTATCCCCGTCAAGACAACCTACCCGGCTAAGAAGTTAGCTAAGTTGTATCTGACCAAGGTTATCTGCCAACATGGAGTCCCAAAGAAGATCGTGTCCGACCGAGGAGCTCAATTCACATCCCACTTTTGGCAAAAGTTGCATGAGGCAATGGGCACTAATCTCAATTTCAGTACTGCATATCACCCCCAGACGGATGGACAGACCGAGAGAGTAAACCAGATCGTGGAAGATATGCTAAGAGCATGTGCCCTGGATTTTGAAGGAACCTGGGATCTCTGCCTGCCTTATGCCGAGTTCTCCTACAATAACAGCTATCAAGCCAGTATCCGGATGGCCCCTAATGAAGCACTATATGGACGCAAGTGTAGAACTCCACTCTGTTGGACAGACGTAGGAGAAAAGATGATTTTTGGACCAGACATTTTGAAAGAGGCAGAAGAGCGAGTTAAGGTTATCCGAGAGCGCTTGAAGACAGCCCAAACCCAGCAGAAGAACTATGCAGATAATCGGAGACGAGAGCTCGAGTTTCAGATAGGAGACCATGTGTATCTCCGAGTATCACCCCTACGAGGAACAAAGAGATTTGGAATGGGTGGAAAGCTAGCGCCTCGCTACATCAGACCTTACCCCATCGTTGACAGACGCGGAGTGGTGGCGTATCAACTGGAGTTGCCCGAAGAACTCCCTGACGTCCACGACGTGTTCCATGTGTCCCAGTTGAAGAAATGTCTTCGCATCCCAGAAGAGCAAGTTCCGTTGGAAGAGATCGACGTACAACGCAACCTTACATACAAGGAACGCCCAGTTCGGATTCTGGAGACAAGGGATAGATGTACAAGACGAAAGACAATCAGATTCTACAAGGTGCAATGGAGTAACCATTCAGAGGACGAAGCTACTTGGGAACGAGGAGATCGCCTTCAAGCTGAGTACCCGGAGCTCTTCGCTGAGTAGCGGAATCTCGGGACGAGATTCTGTTAAGTGGGGGAGGTTTGTAACGACCCGTTTTCCTTTTCCCTGTTGAGACTTGTTTTCGGGATCTTAATCTTCTCCTGTCCTGTCAGCTGTGCCTCCGTTTTTCCTTCTTCCGGCCAGCCGACTACCTTCTCCCTTGAGCCGAGTAGATTGCTACTCAGTCCTTGTATCCAACCCTTTTTCCTTGTCTTACTCGGATCTCCTTGCTGCCGAGTAAGCGCTGTGTAGTGACCGACTACCTTGTTGAGACCTGATGTTTCCCTGTCCCCCCCGAGTTGCACTCACCCGTTGGATGCCGACTACCGAAGTGGAGAAGAATCAGTTTTCACCTGCCCGCAGCACCGCTTGGACCGATGGACAATAACCTACTGCATTGTTGGACCAGTGGTCAGTCCGAAGCCCTGTCAGTGAGATTTCTCCAACCTGTCCTAGCCTTGACCTTAATGTCTCATCGCAGCTGCAGTGCCTGCCAACTCCCTGACCACGCCGGACTCCCAAGTCAATCCCTGCGTGGACATCAAATCCTTTCTCAGTTCACCTTGACTTTTTCTCCCTAGCCGTTGCCAGCTTCACCGTGCCTCACCCCTGCACGCCGGCTATATATTGAGCCATCCATGCTCCTTTTCCTTTGTTTTGCAAACCGGCCAGCTCCAGCTCTGTTGAGTCTCATCCTCTCAAGCTTTGGAGCTCTGTCGTCTGGTTCGCAAGCCTTGTTCAGCCGACTGCCACCTTTTCTGCAGCCGACTACTTCTTGATCCTTTTCTTGGTGTTTTAACCCTCCTGCTCATCGGTGTTTCTTTCTGCTTGTTCAGAACCTGAACCGGTGGACGATCCAGAAGCCGCCTTCGCCGAAGAAGACCCCTCCTTGGAGCAAGGCAAGCCTCTTTGATCATATTGTTTCCCATATATGCAAAACTATGTTGTTTGGAAAATATATGCATGCTTAGTTTACACCTTTTTAAACTGTTGGCCTCGGTTATGCAAGCGCAAACCGATGGACCCGCCCAGTAGTAGCACTTATTTGGTAGGATGTTGTTATATTTCTCCCTTGAGAGCCCCACAAATGGCACGCTAGCATCCTATCTGAGGATACGATGCCGAGTAGAATGGCTTAGCTCTACAACGTTGTTTGTCGTTGGGAAAAACATTGGTTTTTACTAAACTGATTGGAAAACCCGGTACTCTGTGTATCGGCGTGTTTGCGAAACAAATAAAGTTGTGAAAATCTTGATGTACAGAGACAGTGCCTGTGTGGCTTGGCTATGTATTATCATTAAGGTGTTTCCCACAGCGTAGATTTGTTTGCCAGTGATTTGTGAAAGTGTTTTGATGGAAAGGAACCGTGACCAGAGTTTGCCCGAGTGGGCAAACGGAAGGCCTGTGTGGCCAGAAACGGATCTGTGTGATCCGGGGTGTTAAGCACCATAATCAAGTGATTGAAAAGTAAATAGGATGAAGATCATGCCCCCGGGTTGTAGCCAGGGCGGCAGTTGTACAGATGTCTTCGGGTTGTAGCCAGAAGACGGATTGATCGTGCTCCCGGGTTGTAGCCAGGGCAGCAGATTGATCAGGCTCCCGGGTTGTAGCCAGGGCGGCGACTTAGCTAGCTGGTTGTAGCCAGCCTAGTGGGCATTTAGTGCCATGAACATGCTCCCGGGTTGTAGCCAGGGCAGCATCGTTCGAGCCCCCGGGTTGTAGCCAGGGCGGCGACTTAGCTAGCTGGTTGTAGCCAGCCTAGCGGGCATTTAGTGCCATGAACAGGCTCCCGGGTTGTAGCCAGGGCAGCAGTGTTCGAGCCCCCGGGTTGTAGCCAGGGCGGCGGTTTAGCTAACTGGTTGTAGCCAGTGTAGCGGGCATCAAGTGCCACAGCTGAGATTTGGTTGTAGCCGAGTCTCAGGGTCAACGAGTGGTTGTAGCTACTCGGGAGATACAGGACCAGTTAATGCGAAGTAAAAGATGATATATAAGATGATTCTTTTAATTGGCGAGTTGTTGAAAAGCAACTTGCGGAATGGATTGAGGCGTGAGCCTCTTTCTGACAACTAAAATTTGGATCTCACTAGTGTTTGCAAAGAAAAATGTTTCGTAAGGCTAATTTTCGCACATAAACCCTTAGCCTTTCTATCTGACCGACATGGCATCTTTCTCGGCTTGCTGAGTACGAAAGTACTCACCTTGTTCATATATATGTATAGTAGGTTTTGGAGAAGAAGACGAAGATCCGACTGCTGCCGAGTTCCTCCAAGACCAGGCCGACTACGAAGACCTCTGAAGGTTTCGAGCCTAGTTCCCAGCCGAGCCTGTGGTATAGTTTTGTCCAGCTTCCGCCCTGTTTTGCTGTTCACGCTAGTTTACCTGTTGATCATTTTTGCCCATCCCGGGTTTGTCCTGGATGGATCTCCTTGTATATATATGTGAATACCCTGTTATGTATTTATTGTAATCTCTGAGTTGTATCATTGTTGTGCGTACCCGACTACTGATCCTGGGATCGGGTACAGTATGCACATGGTGGCCTTCCACCTAGTCGGGAGGCGCCACAGTATCGGCCTTCACCTATGAACTGCAACAAGTCGACTGGCCCTCAGGCTTCAAGCTGACTGGAATTGAAAAATACGACGGGAAGACAATTCCCAAGTCCTAGCTCATGGTCTACACTCTGGCAATCCGAGCAGCTGGAGGAGATAACAAGGCCATGGCTAACTACCTCCCAGTCACTCTAACCGACTCAGCGAGGACACGGCTAACAGGACTTCCTAAGAGATCAATTGGCTCCTGGGGAGAACTCCGGGAACGCCTCATTGCCAACTTCCAGGGGACGTACGATAGGCCATCTTCCGAGTACGATCTATATTAGTTGCATCAAAGGAAGAATGAGTCGCTTCGTGATTTCATCAAGAGGTTCTCTGAGAAGAAAAATTCAATCCTAATGATCAAGGACAAGGTCATCATCGCCGCCTTTCGAAAAGTGTTCGCACCAAAAACCACCGGGTGTGCCAAGAAGCTTGTTGATGATCTGGTTTGATGCGATTGAACATACGAAGGCCTGGGAGATCTGCTTAGCTCCAGTGCAGGTCCTAAAATATTTGAGGTTCACGGGCGTGCCAGTCAATTTGACCTCGCAATTGACAAGGAGATGAAGAAATTAGATTACTGATCCAATCGGCCAGCAAGCCGATACGGATTCCTTCCAGCCGATGCCGCTATGCTCGTGCCCGGGCCCCTGCCTGTACTCGCGTCCGGGTCCTTGTTGGTCCTCGTGCCCGGATCGGCAGCAACTGCGCAATCGGCTATCGGCCGATACGGGTTGATATAGACTCCTCGTAGCCGATAGCCGATGGCACCTGTGTATCGGCTAGGAAACCGATAGTGCTATGAGCAAATAGACGAGATGTCAGTATAACATGTGCATCGGCTAGGAGCCGATTATCAATAGATAAGCAAAATAGTAAGCCAGCCGACTGCCGAGGAAACACATATGCATCGGCTAGAAAACCGATGATAATATAGATGACCAAAACAGTATGGATAATACAGTCGGCTTTATAAAAAGATAACCTATCGGCTAAGCACTCCGATAGAACGTCGCATATACACCGATCAGCCCGACAAGGATAAATCTATTATTATCGATCTAGTAGTTCAAACCTAACTGATGCAGCACAGATCGATAATAGTAAAAGAATCTCAACGAGCCGATAGACCTAATGCAACTGTGATGAAAATAACTTACCGGCTATACATTCCGATAAGACGCTTGCGCAAAAACCATCAGCCTAGCAGGAACGATTTATCGCTGGCAGTTCAGTAGGTCGGACCCAACCGATGCAGCACGAACTGATGATAAATCGCCCCCAGTAAACTGATAAGATCTACGCACGCGTGATGTGGTATACCTGATCGGCCTAAGAGGTCGGACCGAACCGATGCAGCCGTAGACAGGGCAGATACACCTGGGTAAGGGGTGACGAGTCTTACCCTCTCGCAGGAGTTTGGACCTAACCGATGCAGCCCCGCTCGAGAAGCAAGAACCCGTCGAAAGGTTGGCGATGCGCCGAAGTTTAATTGATCGATTGATAGTTTACAAGGTACCCGGGCATACGTATATATACCCCGAGTTGGTACAGTCCTAATAGGACACGAAACAGAAGTTTCCTAATTATAAAAGGAAAACTAACAAACCCCGATCAGATACGAGATCAGGTTTCCTAAAAATTATCAAAACTACCTAATTAGTAGATAAGGTAATTGACTGCCATGTCGTGGTCCTCACGATTCCTTCCTGAATCTGGCTTCTTCTGATTAGTTTCCAACGGCTGATATATCTTCTTTCCTTAACCAAATCCAATGCGAACCGTGCCAAATTTTGGCGTTAACACATGCCCCCCAATTTCGGAGTTTGTTATCAAACTTCGAAATTCTTCTTCTGTTTGGGCCTCATCATTCCTTCCTGGCCTCTTGAAATCGGCTTTCATGAGCCGATACCTTTTGTACTAGGTGTGCTAGGCTCTTGAAGTCTTCTGATGAAAATCTTTCCTTGATCGGAGCCATCAAACCTTGGAATGCTAACTCGGCCAGCTGTGCATCGTCCAGACTTAAACTATAACATCGGCTTCTAACATCACGAAACCGCTGGATATATTCTGAGACTGATTCCTCTGGCTTCTGTATTACCGATGTTAAGTCTATCAAACTCATCTCCTGACTCCCCATAAAGAAATACTTGTGGAATTGCTTTTCCAGATCGGCCCAACCTCGAACTGAGTTAGGTGGCAATGAAGAAAACCATGTAAAGGCCGATCCGGATAATGATAACGGGAAGAGTCTAACCCTCAAAGCTTCTACAGCCGATGCCTCTCCACATTGAGCCAAAAATCGGCTGACATGTTCCACTGTAGATACATCATCTTGCCCTGAGAATTTGGAGAAATCTGGTACTCTGTATCGGCGCGGCAACGGAGCTCTATCAAACCAATCTGGATATGGAGGCCGATATATAAATGTTTCGTTCTTCGGTCTTAGACCGAATTGCTCTCTCATCACCTCTATGATTCTTGCTGATAAATCTTCTTCTCTTGGATCTTCGTCGTGATAACGCAGAGGTGGAGTTTGTAGCCGATTCTGATTCTGATATTCCCTCTGATAATTGTACTCAGGAACAGCTTCTGAATAACTCTGTTGATGCCCCCCATAGTACGCAGTTTGATATCCTTGAGGAATCCCATCTTGTTGCCCCCCGGGTATTTGAATCGGCTCTACTGCCTTCTTGATCAAGCTCTGTAATGTGTTCACCAATACCCCAGATTGATCAGTCAACGCATGATGAACTGCTTCATTAAACATGTCTTGGATCGGCTTCTGTGAACTCGTAGGCGATATATGGCTCGATTCGTCAATAAAAACAGGTTTTGGAAATTGCGACTTCTGAATCGGCCCTTGATCTGTCATACCGAAGGATTCTAGACAAAGCTTCCGAAAGTCTTCGATGTTCTGCTCCACTTGTTGTCTCTGTTCTTCAGTCAAGTCTTCCATTGTGACTGGGATTATGTTGTCTGTGCTGACCTCTTTTCCAGCCATGTTGAAGTTCTGTGTCCCACCGGGTCAAAAACGTGTTGATTCAGCCGATAGGATATACTGTGATAATATGAAGATCGTGTCCCACCGGGCGTGCCAAAAATATGTTCGCACCAAAAACCACCGGGTGTGCCAAGAAGCTTGTTGATGATCTGGTTTGATGCGATTGAACATACGAAGGCCTAGGAGATCTGCTTAGCTCCAGTGCAGGTCCTAAAATATTTGAGGTTCGCGGGCGTGCCAGTCAATTTGACCTCGCAATTGACAAGGAGATGAAGAAATTAGATTACTGATCCAATCGGCCAGCAAGCCGATACGGATTCCTTCCAGCCGATGCCGCTATGCTCGTGCCCGGGCCCCTGCCTGTACTCGCGTCCGGGTCCTTGTTGGTCCTCGTGCCCGGATCGGCAGCAACTGCGCAATCGGCTATCGGCCGATACGGGTTGATATAGACTCCTCGTAGCCGATAGCCGATGGCACCTGTGTATCGGCTAGGAAACCGATAGTGCTATGAGCAAATAGACGAGATGTCAGTATAACATGTGCATCGGCTAGGAGCCGATTATCAATAGATAAGCAAAATAGTAAGCCAGCCGACTGCCGAGGAAACACATATGCATCGGCTAGAAAACCGATGATAATATAGATGACCAAAACAGTATGGATAATACAGTCAGCTTTATAAAAAGATAACCTATCGGCTAAGCACTCCGATAGAACGTCGCATATACACCGATCAGCCCGACAAGGATAAATCTATTATTATCGATCTAGTAGTTCAAACCTAACTGATGCAGCACAGATCGATAATAGTAAAGGAACCTCAACGAGCCGATAGACCTAATGCAACTGTGATGAAAATAACTTACCGGCTATACATTCCGATAAGACGCTTGCGCAAAAACCATCAGCCTAGCAGGAACGATTTATCGCTGGCAGTTCAGTAGGTCGGACCCAACCGATGCAGCACGAACTGATGATAAATCGCCCCCAGTAAACTGATAAGATCTACGCACGCGTGATGTGGTATACCTGATCGGCCTAAGAGGTCGACCGAACCGATGCAGCCGTAGACAGGGCAGATACACCTGGGTAAGGGGTGACGAGTCTTACCCTCTCGCAGGAGTTCGGACCTAACCGATGCAGCCCCGCTCGAGAAGCAAGAACCCGTCGAAAGGTTGGCGATGCGCCGAAGTTTAATTGATCGATTGATAGTTTACAAGGTACCCGGGCATACGTATATATACCCCGAGTTGGTACAGTCCTAATAGGACACGAAACAGAAGTTTCCTAATTATAAAAGGAAAACTAACAAACCCCGATCAGATACGAGATCAGGTTTCCTAAAAATTATCAAAACTACCTAATTAGTAGATAAGGTAATTGACTGCCATGTCGTGGTCCTCACGATTCCTTCCTGAATCTGGCTTCTTCTGATTAGTTTCCAACGGCTGATATATCTTCTTTCCTTAACCAAATCCAATGCGAACCGTGCCAAATTTTGGCGTTAACAAAAAGCAATCAAAGACCGTTCATCGCTAAATTCACTCGGAAGCCTCCCAACTCTGTCAAGGCTCTATTCGACATGGCGAACAAATACGCCGACTTGGCCGATGCTATTCCTGAGGCCCTTGATGACAAAAAAGGCACCATGACAGAAAAAGCGGAAGGACACCGATGAGGCAGACCCAACTAAAGCCGGGAACTACAAACGCAAGTTGGGTGTCTTCATTGTGGTAGTCGGTCACAAGTGTCTTCGACCTTCGACAACTAAAGATTATCAGAACAACAAGTGACATGCTCGGGGGCTCAAAAGCCCAAACACAAGGATGGCATCCCCACTCCCAAATACCGAACAGCTAAGTCGCTTTTTGATAAATATTTCCTTGCTCGGCCTCATCAATGCCGCAGCCGCTTACACCTAATAGGTGTACAAGCTGAACATTTTTTTGTTTTTTCTCTTAATGATTGCAAAAGTACTCAAGTGGCATAAATTCCGATCCGTGAAACTTTGCTCCATGAAAGATGAACTCAAGTCTCCCAAAACGCGTGTCTGGGTAAGAGCTATGAGCTGACTCCCGACGCTAGAGGGCTATGACTAGTTAGGCAGAGTGCTTAAACATAAGGGGTCAACTACTCGGAGGAACTAATATCAATAAGAGGAGGAACACATATTTACATATATTCTAAAATACATAAATTTTCTTCGGGTGATTGTTTTCATCATCAGATGCTACTCATCCAATATGTTTATAATGCAGGGCCAGTTCCGGATACGCGTAACAGGAACTTAGGGCTATGAGCCTATCTCCTACGCTCAGGGGTTGGACCAGTCCGCCAAGATACACTTGGAGTGCGATGCTTCAAGAATCACTTGGAATGCTCCACGAGAGCCATTGTCCGAGTACTTGCACTAGTCGGGACTCGTGTGTGGACTAAAAACTGACCTCCGGCGCTAGTCGGAGCTCGAGTACCACTCGGCTGGGTGAGGTATGCCCCATGAGGGTCGCCAGCCAAATCCTACACTAATGCTAGGTTCGGGTACCATATTCGGTCACAACTCTGCTGGGTAAGGTATGCCCCATGAGGGTCGCCAGCCGAATCCTATGCTAATGTTAGGTTTGGGTACCTTATTAGGCTAACAACCAGCCTCTGGCACTAGTCAGAGCTCAGGTACCACTCCGCTAAGTTGGGTACACCCCACGAGGGTCGCCAGCCGAATCCTATGCTAATGCGAGGTTCGGGTACCTTATTCGGCTAATATAACCAACCTCCGGCACCAGTCGGGGGTCGTGTACCACTTGGCTAGGTAGGGTACGCCCCATGAGGGTCGCCAGCCGAATCCTATGCTAATTCTAGGTTTGGGTACCTTATTTGGTAACAACTCTACTAGGTTGGGTACGCCCCATGAGGGTCGCCAGCCGAATCCTATGCTAATGCAAGATTCGGGTACCTTATTTGGCTATAATTCTGTTGGGTAGGGTACGCCCCATGAGGGTCGCTAGCCGAATCCTATGCTAATGCGAGGTTCGAGTACCTTATTCAGCTTTGCCGAAGTCAAAGAAGACCTATATCGTCAAAGCGCATCCGAAGTTCTCTTGCACTATGTCAAACTGAGGAGGGCAAGCAGATCCTGCAATATATCTATGTGGGCAGCTGTGGCAATCATGCTGCATCCAGAACATATGTCAGAAAGGCTTGTGGACAAGGATTCCTCTGGCTGACTGCGGTTACTGACACTGGAGTACCCATCCTAACATGCGAGGGATGCTAATTTTATAGGGCTATGCTGGGTTGGCCAGTTTAGGCCGGCTTATTCAGTAGTAGACCAAAGATATGAGTTTCTCGATAGCATGCTCTATTGGGCCGCTCGCTGACTATGTTAAAATCACAGTTCAAGTGCTATTCACAGAAACTGATTAAATAATCAGATATGCTTCATGCTAAGCCTATAGCCGGGTGTATACATTCGGGTATCTGCATTATTTACCAGGTATTGAGGATATATCCTTATATGGATTGACAGCTGGTCTCCATTAAAATTTGGGATGCAGGTATCTCTCAAGTACACCTGACCACGTATTGGGTTAAAATCCATAAAGCGGTACTTGGCTTACATGCTTAGCCATTATTTGCCATGAGTAAAAATCATTCCAGTTGACATGATGAAGAGTCTCATATACTAATAGTACACTACTCGGAAAAGACTACAAGGTTAACGATCTTTGACTTTATGTTTAATTGTTTCATAATTAAGCACAAAGTCGGGGGCTACACCTAATAGGTGTGCCTATTCAGTGCACACTATTCATATTTCTACATGAAGCCCTTCATAGCCTCGTTGCCAGCTGACATGAAGCAGGACTCGGAAGAAGAAGCACTCGAACAAAGAGTACTTGGGAGCAATGCGCTCGGGAATTCTTTACCGTGGAGGATGAGCACTTGGCATCAGTTGTGACTCAACTATCAAGGTCCTAGGGGGCTGCTGTCGATGCCATGGGCCTGGGGTACCTTATGAGAAGCTGTTGGGCCACTCATACAGAGGATGGGCCTAGCCTTGTAATTAGGGATACAATAGAACTCGGCAGACTTATGATAGAGAAAATACAGTCCTAGTCGGGCACATTGTATTCCTAGAAGGAAATACCTTGGTCGGAGTCTAACTGGGATTCCTACTCTGTAATCCTGTCCCCCGGTATATAATGGGAGGCAGGGCACCCCCTGAGGGCAGGATCACCAGAATCACCAAGAAGCGCAAATCTCACCAGAGAAACCTCAAAGGCAATACACCACAACTGGATGTAGGATATTACCTCATCTTGAGGGCCTGAACCAGTATAAATTGTTTTGTGTTCCTTTGCAATCCATCATGTTTTAGTCTCAAGAATAGCCCTATATATTTATTGCCGATACAAAACATTGACACACCTCCTTTGATTCAGGTTCTGGATCAGCCCCCGACCGGTCGGGTTAGATTTTCTCTTAATTGATAGCTCTAGCAGCTGCTCGACAAAAACTCCCATCAGGAGCACTTCTCATTTGGATCCCACGTTGGCTATCTCATCTGCTGCTTCATTGTATTGACACAAAATATGAGTGATTTTCAGCCCGTTAAACTTGTTTTCCAGCTTTCATACTTCTTGGCAATATGCCACCATGTTGTCGTCCAAGCACGTCCAGTCCTTCATGACTCGGTTCACGACTAGTTGGGAGTCCCCGCGTACCACCAATCTTCGGATACCGAGCGTATGGCAATACGGAGCCCATGGATGAGTGCTTTGTACTTGGCGACGTTGTGGGATGCTAGAAAATGTACTTGAAGGACATATTTGACTTTTCACCTGTTGGTGACGTCAGAATGACGCTAGCTCCTACTCTGCCGATCAGTAGAGGACCATCGAAATATATTGGCCAATATTCAATCTTGTCCGCAGGTGTAACCGACTGAACTTCTGTCCACTCGGCCACGAAGTCGGTGAGTGCTTGAGATTTGATCATTGTCCGTGGATTAAAGACAATGTCAAACGCCATCAACTTTAGTGCCCATTTAGCGATTCTGCCAGTGGCTTCACGGTTATGTAAAACATCCCTGAGTGGAAACAAAGCGACAACTGTGACCTGGTGGGATTGGAAATAATGCACCAGCTTCCAGACAGTGATGAGTAGTCCATAGAGCAACTTCTGGACTTGAGGATAGTGCATCTTGGATTCACCTAGGACTTTGCTGACGAAGTATACCGGTCGTTGTACCTTTTGGATATATCTTGGCTCTTCGCGCTTGAAGACCAAAAACGTGTTGACTACCTTAGTAGTTGCCATCAGATACAACATGAGCGGTTCCTAGGGCATAGGTGATACCAACAAGGGTGATGATGTGAGAAATTTCTTGAAGTCTTCGAAGGCTTGTTGGGCTTCAGGCATTCATTGAAAATCGTCCGCTTTCTTCTATAACTTGAGGAAGGCCATCCCTGTTTGCCAAGTCAGGAAACAAACCTGCTGTGTGTTGCCATGTAGCCGGTCAGCTTTTGCATATCCTTCTGGCTAGTCGAAGGAGCCATGTTCATAATTGTGTTGATCTTCTCTGAGTTCACCTCTATGCCACGGTGCGATATGATGGAACTGAGCAGTTTTCCCGATGGTACTCCGAAGGCGCACTTTTCTAGGTTCAGTTTGATCTTGAATGTTCGTAGGCTTTGAAAGGTCTCTTCTAAGTCAGCGATGAGGTCACCTTTGAACTTGGTCTTGTTTACCACGTCATTGACATATCCCTCCATGTTGTGTGCAAGTGGAGTGTGAAGACACTGCTGGATGGCATGTTGATACGTTGCTCCAGCGGTTTTCAACCCGAACAGCATAGTGACATGGCAATATGCTCCAAACGACGTGATAAAGGAAGTTTTCAGGTAATCCTCCTCCTTAAGACTTATCTGATGTTAGCCTAAGTAGCAGTCGAGAAAGTTGATTAGTTCGCATCCCACAGTCGAATCGACCACCTGATCTATCCTGGGTAGACAAAATGGATCTTTTGGACACGCCTTGTTTAAGTCAGTGTAATCGATGCACATGGGCCATTTACCGTTCTTCTTCTAGACCAAGACTGAGTTTGCCAGCAAATCCAGGTGGTAGACCTCTTTGATGAACCTAGCTGCCAGGAGCTTAGTAATCTCCTCGTGGATAGCATCTTTGCAGTCTTGTGCAAAGCGTGTAGTCGTTGTTTGATAGGTTTGGCGTCTGGCTTGACGTTGAGGGAATGCTCGATCACCTCCCTAGGTACACCAGGCATGTCGAAAGACTTCCAAGCAAAAATATTCTTGTTCGCCTGGAGGAAGTTGACGAGCTCATCTTCCTATTTAGGGTTGAGTCCGGTCCCCACAAGCGCAGTCTTGGTGGGGTCGGAAGGGTCCAGAGGGATCTTCTTGGTTTCCAACTCCGCTCAAATTTTGACTTGGCTGCCTCTTTTGCTAGGAATTCATCGTCCTCCTTTGAAGTTGTTGTTGCTAGCCAGATACTGCTGCGTCCAACTGTGGCCTCTTGTGACTGGGCCAACTCGCAGCTCTCCTTGTCGCAGTTGAAGGCTTGCTTGACATCACAGTGGAGGAGAGTACTCCTGCTGAGCCAGGCATCTTGAGCATCATGTATGTGTAGTGGGGCACCACCATGAACTTGGCGAGCACCGGTCTCCCCAATATGGCGTGGTAGTCTGTTTCGAAGTCGGCAACTTCAAAGCAGAGATTCTCATTGAGAAAATTTTCCTGTGTGCCAAAGGTGACCGGCAAAGTAATCTAGCCAAGTGGGGCTGAAGCGAGGCTAGGGATTGCCCCATGGAAGGGAGCTGTGCTCTGCCGTAACTCAGATTGAGGTATTTTCATCTCCTCGATTGTCTTGGCAAAAAGGATGTTGAGTGTGCTTTCTCCGTTGATGAGAACCTTCTTTAATTTGATGTTTCTGATGACTGGGTCTAGGACAAATGGATATCGTCCTAGATGTGCCACTTGGTCAAGGTGATCTGTGCGGCCAAACATAATTGCCACTTCAGACCAGCGTAGATACTAGGGAGTGTCAGTAGAGACCGAGTTCACTTCCTGAGTAGTTAGCTTCTATTTGCACTTGGACTCATATGTTGACGGCCCTCCAAATATGTGATTGAGCTTAGCCTAGGGATTGCCAGGGTGTACACGGTGAGCCAGGACTCAGGATTGGTCTTGCTGTCGTACTTCTCATTGCCAATGGGTTTGAAGCCTTTGGGCTAGTCAACTTGCTGTAGTTCGCACGAGAAAGCGGGGACTCCTTCATCCGAGTGAGGGCATCCGCTATGGCTGCGTCGGTGGAACTATTTGTGGTAGAGGCCGAAACACTCGTGCTTGTCCTGGAGTCGACGCCTTTCGTCCTGCTCACGTTCTCGGCGCTGGGCGTTGATGTCATGATGGAGGACGCATCGTAATCGCTCTCAGGCGTTGCGATCTTCTTAGTGCCCATCGTGCTGGTACTGCCAACAGTCATCATTGTGCCCTTGTGAAGCACGAGTTGACTCTGAGTGGTGCTGCCCAGTGCTCGCTGCTCGGCATCGTGCCACGGCTGACGATGTACCAGCGTCTGTAGTGGTTTTGCCCGATGGGACAAAAGTGTCTCCAGACTGCTGTTGTTGTTGGCATGCTGCAGCGGTTATCATGGCCTTGATCCTTGTGATAGTTGGGGTGGCTTGGCAATCAGGCCCTAGCTGTAGGGTGTCTAGGAGTGTAGTCGCGGCCACGACGTTCTGTTGGGGTATCACAAAGACTTCATGGTCACCTACTCTAGTTTAGAGGATCTCCTATTGTGCTAATCATCCGATCTTGCATAAATCGTGGTTGCGAGCGTCATGCTCAGCCTATAGGCACGGTTTTCTTCCTCCTGTTGATCGCGTAGTCGGCGTGCATCGTGTGTTGGAGTTGATCCCTTTGATGCCATGAAGACTTCTCATGGTGGAGAAAAACTCCCTGAGCTATTTTCCGATTGAGAGTCGGACTCGGAGTAGTTTGTGGGTGTAAGGATTACCCCAACATCCCTATATCCGATCCCGAGCGGCCTTGAGCCGTATCCGGGTCAAATTCCAGAGGATTGAGCATGCCACGCCAGCTTGGAATCGAAGATGGTTGTGGAGTTGTTGAGTCTAAATGGGAAATTGATGATCTCATCTCCCCTAAGCCTGATCTCGAGCAGATCAGGGCCATAATCGAGTCGAACACCAGGAAAGGGAGTTGTCCTAGAACACATAGATCTTGGATATCATTGAAGAAAGTCGCCAAAGACTGCTGCGGTGTTTAGTAAGCCAGCTTTGGGTCGGCCTGGTTCCTGGCCAATCGGGTGGAAACCGAGTCGAACAGGGTGAGATTGCGAGAATGTCGATGATGAAGTCGAGGCCCCCAAAACTGATGTCTTGTCCGGGGAAGAACTTGATGCCGTCGACTCTGGTGATTAGATCCATCAGGCTTGTTGATGATGATCTTGACGAAGCCCCTTCCTGGTGTGCCAACTGTCGATGTTTTGTATCGGCTCTATTGATCATGGGGCTATTCGTAAGACCTAAACTTGATGGATGCGAAGCAACACAAAGAGTTTATCCTAGTTTAGGCACTCAAGGTAAGGTAATACCCTACTTCCAGCTGTTGTGTTTTACCTTTGAGGTTGATGTTGATTGTCTCTGGTGAGATTGTGGCCTGCCGCAGGGGCTCCTTGCCTCTCCTTATATACTGAGGAGGCAAGGTTACATAGTAGGAATCCCGGTTGGACTCAACCAGGGGATTTCCCTCTAGGAACACAAAGTAACCGGCTAGGACTATATCCATTTCCTTGTCATGCAAGGTAATATAAAGCCGAGTTCTACTATATCCCTAATTACATGGCAAGCCCACCCTCTATCCGAGTGACCATATTGCCTTTTGTGAGGTACCCAGGGCCCATGGCCTACACACTTGTGTGCAACCCGCAGCGGCACCTAGAGATTGTTGATGGCACTGAACGATCACTTTGGAGGGATCCCGTCAAGGTGAACATGCGCTGGTTTGTCCTAAGCTCGGCGGCCAGCTAGGCCATCCTCAAACGCCATAGAGACGAGAGATGATAAGCAATTGGGGGTTGAAGGAGAATAGACGTGGGATGGTAGAGTGTAATTGATTGATTTTAATGATTGATTGGTTGATGTTTCAATTGGCCTTGGCCCCTATATTTATAAGAGGGTTGGTCTTGTACCTACAGGGCCTTCTCCACGTCCTATTAGGCTTAGAGATCAACTAGTAGTCTAAAAACCCCGTCCTTGAGCAAGAAAACCTGAGAAAAACTCTGACCAGAGTCGGTCTCAAACTGCTAGTCCGACCGGCCGCATACTGTCGGTCTGACCAGCGCCCAATAAGTGGTCGGACTAGCCTCATACAAAAGGCTTGGTTCCCTTTTCCAAATTTGGCTTCCCTTTTATATGTATTTTCCATGGTGCCAAATTTGGGTGTCAACACCTCCCTCAGCGCCCTGTACTCCCTCCGACCGCCACCTAACCTAGAAACCTAATCCAACAATTGTTAATGGAATTCCAATGTTGCTGCAAAAACAAGTGCTGCACCAAGACACGCCGAACACTTGTGCAACCCGTAGCGGCACCTGATGACGTGCTGCCACAGGGGTAGATGATGTTGAACAATCACTCAGGAGGTACCCCCGTCAAGGTGAATGTGCGCCAGTTTGTCCTAGACTCGGTAAGCCAGCTAGGACAGCCTCTAATTCCATAGAGACGAGAGACGACGAGCAATTAGAGAGTTGGAGGGTGAATAAACATGGGATATAGGAAGAAAGATAGAGGTAGAGGTAGTAGATTGATTTTGTCGATTGATTGTTGGTTGTTTCAATCGTTCTTGGCCCCCTATATTTATAGGAGGGGTGGTCTTGTGTAAACATAACCTTCTCTATGTCCAAGTAGGCATAGGAAAGCATTAAGGCTTAGGAAATCTCGGCTTTCAAGCAAGGAAACATGAAAGGAGCCAAATTGGACTCGGACTAGGAGTCTGTTGGCCAAACCTCCTAGAAACCTATGGTCGGACCACAGTTTATTGTTCGATCTAACTGCTTGGAGACCTGTGGTCAGACTGGCCTTTGCATGAAGGTTTTTGTGGGTGCCATGGGCCCCGGGTACCTCATGACAAGCATATGGGCCACTCGGATAGAGGATGGGCCTGGCCTTGTAATTAGAGATATAGCAATCCCTAACAGACTTTGCCTTGCACGATAAGGAAAACACAGTCCTAGTTGGGTGCGTTATATCTCTAAGAGGAGATCTCTTGGCTGTAATCTGGTTGGGACTCTTACCTTGTAACCCTGTCCCCCAGTATATAAGGGGAGGCAGGGCGCCCCCGAGGGCAGGTTGAGTTGGTTCACTAGAATCACCACCATACATCCTTAAAGGAAAATACACCACAACTGGACGTAGGGTATTACCTCACATTGAGGGCCTGAACCAGTATAAACTCCTTGTGTTCCTTTGCAATCCATCAAGTTTCCATCCACCGAGTAGCCCCATATATTTATTGCCGGTGTAAAACATCGACAGTTGGCGCGCCAGGTCGGGCTTCGGCGAGATCTACATCTACTAGCTCGATAGATCCAACAACCGGAGTCAACGGCGATCCGAGCAGCTGGAGGAAATCACAAAGTCATGGCTAACTACCTCCCAGTCGCTTTAGCCGACTCAGCGAGGACATGGCTAACAGGACTTCCCAAGAAATCAATTGGCTCCTGGGGAGAACTCCGGGAACGCTTCATCGACAACTTCCAGGGGACATACGAGAGGCCATCTTCTGAGCACAACTTGCATCAGTTGTATCAAAGGAAGAACGAGTCACTTCGTGACTTCATCAAGAGGTTTTCTGAGAAGAAGAACTCAATCCCGAAGATCAAGGACGAGGTCGTCATCACCACCTTTCGAAAAGGAGTCAAAGACACCTCGTTCATCGACAAATTCACTCGGAAGCCTCCCAACTCTGTCAAGGCTTTATTCGACATGGCAAACAAAAACGCCAACTCGGCCCATGCTATTGCTGAGGCCCTCAATGACAACAAGGCACCCTGACAAAAGAAGCGGAAGGACACCGATGATGTGATCCCGACTAAGATTGGGAACCGCAAATGCAAGTCAGACGGCTTCATCGTGGCAGTCGGTCACAACCATCTTCTACTTTCAACAACTGGAGATTATCATAACAACAAGTGACATGCTCGGGGGCTCAAAAGCCCAAATGCAAGGATGGCATCCCCACTCCAAAATACCGAACAACTAAGTTGCTTCCTGATAAATATTTCTTCACTTGGCCTCACCAATACCGCAGCCGCTTACACCTAATAGGTGTACAAGCTGCACTGTACTTTTTTCTGTTTTTCTCTTAATGATTACAAAAGAACTCGAGTAGCATAAATTCTGATTCGTGAAACTTTGCTCCATGAAAGATGAACTCAAGTCACCCAAAACGCATGTCCGGGAAAGAGCCATGAGCCAACTCCCGATGCTAGGGGGCTATGACTAGCCGGGTAGAGTGCTTAAACGTAAGGGGTCAACTACTCGGGGAAATTAATATCAGAAAGAGGAAGAACATGTACTTACATATATTGTAAAATACATAAATATTATTCGGGTGATTGTTTTCATCATCAGATGCTACTCATCCGATATCTTTATAGTGCAAGGCCAGCTTCAGATACGCGTGATAGGAACTCAGGGCTGCGAGCCTATCTCCTAAGCTCGGGGACTGGACCAGTCTGCCAAGATGCGCCCAGAATGCTCCATGAGGGCTATTGACCGAGTATTTGCACCAGTTGGGACGTCATCTTCCCCGGCTACGCTCCATGTGAGCTAACAACCGACCTCCGGCGCTAGTCAGAGTTCGCTTACCACTCGGCAAGGTAGGGTATGCCCCATGAGGGTCGCCTGCCGAATCCTATGCTAATGCTAGGTTCAGGTACCCTATTTGGTCACCACTCCGCTAGGTGAGGTACGCCCCATGAGGGTCGCCAGCTGAATCCAATGCTAATGCAAGGTTCGGGTACCTTATTCGGCTAACAACCGGCCTCCGGCGCCAGTCGGGGCTTGGGTACAATTCCGCTGAGTTGGGTACACCCCATGAGGGTCGCCAGCCGAATCCTACGAGATTTGGGTACCTTATTTGGCCATAACTCTGTTGGGTAGGGTACGCCCCATGAGGGTCGCCAGCTGAATCCTATGCTAATGCAAGGTTCGGGTACCTCATCCGGCTTTACAGAAGTTAGAGAAGACCTATGTCGTCAAAGCGCATCCGGAGTTCTCATGCACTACGTCACACCTGGGGAGGGCAAGCAGATTCTGCAATATACCTGCTCAGGCATCTATGGCAACCAGGCTGCATCTAGAGCATAAGTCGAAAAGGCTTGCAGACAAGGATTCCTCTGGCTGATTGTGGCTACCGACGCCAAAAAACTCATCCTGACATGCGATGGATGCTACTTTTATATGGCTGTGCTAGGTAGGTCGGTTTAGGCCGGCTTATTCGGTAGGCCACCAGGATATGAGTCTCTACAGTAACATGCTCAATTTGGGCCATTAGCTGGCTGTGTTAAAATCACAGTGCTAGTGTTGCTTATAGAGACCGATTGGGTAATTAGATATGCTTCATGAAAGCCTAACTGCTGGACACATGTGTTCAGATATTTGTATTATTCACTAGGTATTGGGAATATATCCTTATAAGGATCACAAGCTGGTCTCCATTAAAATTGGGGATGCAGATATCTCTCAAGTACACCTGACCACTCATTGAGTTAAAATCCATAAAGTGGTACTTGGCTTACATGCTTAGCCATCAATTGCCATGAGCAAACATTTTTCCAGCCGACATGACGCTGAAGAGTCTAACTTCCAAGTGGGACGCCACTTGGGAAAGACTATAAACACTTTTTCCAGCTGACATGAAGCTGAAGAGTCTAATTTTCGAGTAGTGCACTACTCGGAAAAGACTATAAATCATCATCCCGGCTGGCATGATGCCGATGAGTCTTATATACCAGTAGTATACTACTCGGGAAAGATTATAAAATTATTCCGGTCGACATGATACCGAAGAATCTCACATACCAGTAGCACACTACTCGGTATAGACTACAAGGTTAAAGATCTTTGACATTATGTTTAATTGTTTCACAATTAAGCACAAAGTCGGGGGCTGCACCTAATAGGTGCGCTTATTCAGTGCACACTATTCATACTTCTACATGGAGCCCTTCATAGCCTCGCTACCAGCTGACATGAAGCAGGACTCAGGAGAAGAAGCACTCGGACAAAGAGTACTCAGGAGCAATGCACTCAGGAAGACTTCACCGTGGAGGATGAGCACTCGGCATCAGCTGTGACTGAACTATGAAGGTCTCAGGGGCTACTGTGGGTGCCATGGGCCCCAGGTACCTCATGACAAGCATATGGGCCACTCGGATAGAGGATGGGCCTGGCCTTGTAATTAGAGATATAGTAATCCCTAGCGGACTTTGCCTTGGACGATAAGGAAAACACAGTCCTAGTTGGGTGCGTTATATCTCTAAGAGGAGATCCCTTGGCCATAATCCGGTTGGGACTCTTACCTTGTAACCCTGTCCCCCAGTATATAAGGGGAGGTAGGGTGCCCCTGAGGGCAGGTTGAGTTGGTTCACCAGAATCACCACCATACATCCTCAAAGGAAAATACACCACAACTGGACGTAGGGTATTACCTCACATCGAGGGCCTGAACCAGTATAAACTCCCCGTGTTCCTTTGCAATCCATCAAGTTTCCAGCCGCGAGTAGCCCCATATATTTATTGCCGGTGTAAAACATCGATAGCTTTGTCCATCTCTAAACTTGAAATATATTGTCCATGGTTACAACTCCTCATACACAGCCTTCCGAACTTCCTAGGCTTGTCAGGCAAGGGCCAGCTGCTGGCTGGGAGATGCCTTGCGGCAAGCGACGTCCTCGCTGCCATTACTAGCTAGGTAAATATAGAAAAACTAGAACTTTGCAACTTCAACATGAGGATCAAATAAGAAGGGGTGATGCCAAGTTAAAATCGCAAATAATAAGGGGTGATGCCGAGTTAAGCATATTACCACTATTATAAAGGTCCTTTTGGCCCCTTGAAAGTACTCACTTCTTATTAGATGAGTCATGCAGAGATGATATTCCTCAAGTTAGTGAGTTGGAAAATGAGGCTTCGACAGAAGATTTTAGTACAAAAGAGGTGTGTGATGCCATCTTCCAAATGTAACATAATAAAGCCCTAGGCCCTGATGGTTTCCCTGTAGATTTTTTTCAAGCCTTTTGGAAGGTGATCAAATCAGACTTGATGGCTTTATTTACATAGTTCCATTGTGGCACTCTTCCGTTACACTCATTATATTTTTGCAGAATTATTCTATTGGCTAAGTGCAGGGAGGCTCTAAAGATTTAACAATATAGACTAATTTACTTATTAAATGTTAGTTTCAAAATTTTTACCAAAGTGGCAACAATAGGCTTTTAGGAGTTGCACAAAAAGTGAGAAGTCCTACTTAGATTGCCTTTATACTAGGGAGAAACATTATGGAAAGGGTGGTTATTTTATGTGAAGCAATTCATGAGTGGTAGAGGAAAAAAACAAAATGGTGTCATTTTGAAAAGGCTTATGATAAAGCTAAATGGTGATTTCTACAACAAACTCTGAGAATGAAGAGCTTTTCACCTAAATGCTGCCAATGGATAGCTTCTTTCATTCAAGGGGTCATGTGGATATCAAAGTGAATGACCAAGTAGGCTTTAATTTTCAAACAAACAAAGATCTAAGGCAAGGTGATTTTTTATCTCCAATCCTTTTTAGCATAGTGGTTGGCATGTTAGCTATATTAATTAGGGATGCAAAAGATAATGGCCAATTTACAGGAGTTGTACCACATCTTATTGATAATTGCTCGTCTATCTTGCAATATGCAGATGATATATTGATCTTTATAGACCATAATTTAGAGCCAGCTAACAATCCCTCCCTGAGAAAGTTTGGAAATGAGTCAATGGATGGACTGATAGGCCTCTATCCAGAGCCGGCAAGGAGGTGATGCTTAAATCAGTGGCACAAGCAATCCCATATTATGTCATGAGCTGCTTTCAAGTTCCTATCTCCATATGTTAGAAAATGGCTTTCATAGCTGATTACTAGTGGGGCTTTGAGGATGGCTGATACGGGGCGCCCGACCTTCTCGATGTAGAATATGGATACACTGTGTAATCAACGAAGAGGATAAACAACGTGCTACCATTGCAGCACACATTTCACCACGAATTCGCAAAACCACACACAACAGATGATCCACTCGACTACGCAAAAGTGGATCTATTGCTCTGTCAATTCCCTGAAAGGAAAAGCAAGAACAATTGACGGCAGAAACTCCCAATTCCCCTCTCTAGTTTTGGCGACGGCGGCACAAAACCTAGGAGAAAAATATGTGTATATTAAATGTGGTCTACCCTCCTGGGTCGTTTACAAAGGCTTATATAGCCATTACATAGGTTAGAAACTAACTAGAAATAATATACAACAAATATGGAAACCTATCAGGACTGCCGATGGATTGTTTCAGCCTTTGCGGTGAAACTTGATAGAATTGATATCCTAGACACTCTCCATCACGTGGACCATAAAGTTAGATTTCCAACGAGTACTCACACGTCCAAAACGGACTTTGGACGAGAGAGTTTGGGCCGTTTTAGTATGGGCTGCTCTAACAGCCAAACCAAATCTGACTTGGGCCTTTTCCTGCTTATCTTCAAACTCCTTGTTTTCGAAGACTTGAATCTATGGGGAACTTGTAGATGGAGTCCTTGCTAACTCTAGATGGGCCTTTGAATAGTAGAACCCTGTCCAAACAAGTTGTGCAAAGCCCACATTTATCAGCAATGTTGCTGCCTGCACGTCACCCGGTCTGCCCATGCAGTGAGTCTTCAAATAGACGTAACTCGGTGTAGAAAACTATAAATCATGTGCCGTTTGTTCCCTTGGAATGTACACTTCACAAGCATTCCATGTATATAAGCCGTGTATGCCGAAAGTATTTGGGTCAAACCAGAATTCACCTTAAACTTCATGAATAGAACAACAACCGATCTTTTCCATGCCCACCTCTACCTCCCTCACCTCTTGCATGGCCCACATGTTTTTGCATCCAAATTGTTCACTTCTCTCACATCTAAAAATAATGTAGTGACAAATATTATGTAGCATCAAATTCTCATGTATTCCACATATAAACTTAGAGACAAATGAATTCATCTTATAGTTTGATTCGCATGCAAAGGAGAATGTCCAAAAGTATGGTGTATCGCATCATCCTCTCTTTCTTCAAGAAAAGCCATCCTCGTCTTTTGGTAATTTAAAATTGTGCTAAACAAAGAGAACAACAAGTATGAAAGATATATGTATATGTCATGAGTTCCGAAGCTCCCTAGTTTACATACAATACAATAAGCATAGCAGCCATAGGACTTGTATGTCATATCTATGTTCTTATCAATTTGTTTCCAGTTGTTCACATCGTACTTACTCATATCATTCCCCCTCCCCTGAAGAAAAGTCGTCCTCAACTTTTACAAGATTGCACAAATCGAAAAGGAGATTAATAAAGTATTGCAATTTGGTGAAAGCATAGCATAGCTTTTGGTGCTTCAGCTATGCTACTCCGATTTGGAGAGCATGTAATAGAAGAATCATGTAACAAATTTTGATTCAAACAATATATATATGACCATGCTTGTCATTCATCTCTAGGAATTCAAAGCGTTGAGCAATAGATTTGTAGTCAATTATATATATAATAACATCATCAAACTTGGCACAACCTATGTATAACCCATCCACACAACATCTATTATGTACTTCATAATTACCAACCAAAATAAACTTATGTCCGTCATTGTATGCATAGGAAAATGGATTCAAGCAAGTTATTTTAGAAATTCCATCAATAGTTCCTATCGGTGCCATGGGCCCAGGGTACCTCATGAGAAGCTATTGGGCCACTCAGACAGAGGATGGGCCTAGCCTTGTAATTAGGGATATAATGGGACTCGACAGACTTAACCTTGTACGACAGGGAAATATAGTCCTACTCGGGCACGTTATATTCCTAGAAGGAGATCCCTTGGTCGTAGTCCGATTGGGACTCCTACTTTGTAACCCTGTCCCCTAGTATATAAGGGGAGGAAGGGCTCCCCCTAAGGGGAGAAGAAGAAGCAATCTCACCAGACAAACCTCAAAGGCACTACACCATAACTGGATGTAGGGTATTACCTCATCTCAAGGGCCCGAACCAGTATAAACCTTTCATGTTCCTTTACAATCCATCAAGTTTCAGTCCGACGAGTAGCCCTATATATTTATTGCCAATGTAAAACATCGATAGTTGGCGCACCAGGTAGGGGCTTCGTCGAGATCATCTTCAACAAGCCTGATGGATCCAACCACCAGATTCGATGGCATTAACTTCTTCCCCGGGCAAACAATCAGCTTCGAGAGCCTCGACTTCGTCACTGACGAATTCGGCAACCTTACCCTGTCTGACTCAGATCCGATCCGATCGGCCAGGGACCAAGCCGACTCCGTGCTGGTCGGCCCACGTAATGCTACGGCAGCCCTCGTCGACTTGCTGCGGCAATCCTCAACATGCCCGGGTCTCGGGACACTCTTCCTTTCGGTGTTCGACTCGGACTCGGCCTTGAGCCAGCCGAGATCAGGCTAAGGAAGGAAGAGATCGTCAATCTCCCGCTCGAACTCGGCAATGCCGCGGATAACTGCAATCAGCATCTGACGTAGCAGACCCGATCCTCGGGTTCGACTCGGATATGGCCTAGAGCCACTCAAGATTGGATCTAGGGAGGTCGGAGTCGTCATCACCCCCATCAACTATTCTGACTCTGACTCTTAGTCGGATTTCGACTCTCAGTTGGACTCCGACTCTAAGTCAGATAGCAGTTTGGCAAGCTTCTCTCCACCACGTGAAGTCTTTATGATATCCAAGGGTTCAACTCCCACTTAGGAAGCACACCGACTACGCGACCAACAAGAGGAGGAGGCCCGCCGACTACGAGAACAACAAGAGGAAGAAGCAAGACGCCTGCACGCCCACAACGATGACCTGCGCTGGGCTGGGTGGACTGCTCAGTAACAAATCCTCCAAACTCGAGTCGGCGACCACGACGTCTTCGTTACACCCCAACAGAACGTCGTAGCCGCTGCAACTCTACTAGACACGCTCTAGTTTGGGCCTGATCATTTGGCCACCCTGACTATAGCGAGGAGATACCCTGATACAGACCAACCAGTCGGCTTTCCCTATGGCAGTCTCATCCGCCTCAACGCGACACCGAGCGGCCGGCTCCAGTTAGCCGCACACGGAGTCACGCCAAACGTCACTCGACAACCCCAACAGCCACCAGTGGCATCGACATCAAGATGACCATCGGGACAACCGGGATCTCCGAGGCCGACTACGATGTGATCTTCGGCAGGACATCAACGCTCGGTGCCACGAATGAGAGGAAGACGAGCAACGCCAACTGGAAGATGAGAATGAGCACTTCGGCCTCCACCACGAGCGGTTTCGCCGTCGTAGGCGGAGTCGGAGTCCTCATGAAGATGAAGGTGTACCGGCCTTCACCCATGAGTTGCAACAAGTCGACTAGCCAGCAAGCTTCAAGCCAACTGGAATTGAAAAATATGACAGGAAGACCAACCCCGAGTCCTGGCTCACGGTCTACACTCTGGCGATCCGAGCAGCCAGAGGAGATCACAAAGCCATGGCTAACTACCTCCCAATCGCTCTAGCCACCTCAGCGAGGACATGGCTAACGGGACTTCCCAAGCAATCAATCGGCTCTAGGGGAGAACTCCGAGAACGCTTCATCGCCAACTTCCAGGGAACATACAAGAGGCCATCTTCCGAGTATGATCTGTATGAGTTGCATCAAAGGAAGAAGGAGTCTCTTCGTGATTTCATCAAGAGGTTTTCTGAGAAGAGGAATTCAATCCCAATGATCAAGGACGAGGTCGTCATCGCTGCCTTTCAAAAAGGAGTCAAAGACTGTTCATCGCTAAATTCACTTGGAAGCCTTCCAACTCTGTCAAGGCTCTATTCGACATGGCGAACAAGTATGCCGACTCGGCCAACGCTGTTGCTGAGGCCCTCGATGAAAAAAGGCACCCTGACAGAAGAAGCGGAAGGACACTGATGACGCGGCCCTGACTAAGGCTGGGAACCGCAAACGCAAGTCGAACAACTTCATTGTGGCAGTCGGTCACAAGCATCTTCGACCTCCTACAACTGAGGATTATCAGAACAACAAGTGACATGCTCAGGGGCTCAAAAGCCCAAATGCAAGGATGGCATCCCCACTCCCAAATACAAAATAGCTAAGTCACTTTCTGATAAATATTTCCTCACTTGGCCTCGCCAATGCCGCAGCCGCTTACACCTAATAGGTGTACAAGCTGCACATTTTTCTGTTTTTCTCTTAATGATTGCAAAAGTACTCGAGTAGCATAAATTCCGATCTGTGAAACTTTGCTCCATGAAAGACGAACTCAAGTCACCCAAAACACGTGTCTGGGAAAGAGCCATGAGCCAACTCCCGATGCTAGAGGGCTATGACTAGTCAGGCAGAGTGCTTAAACGTAAGGGGTCAACTACTCGGGGAAATTAATATCAATAAGAGGAGGAACACATATTTACATATATTGTAAAATACATAAATTTTCTTCAGGTGATTGTTTTCATCATCAGATGCTACTCATCCGATATGTTTATAATGCAGGGCCAGTTTCGGATACGTGTAACAGGAACTCAGGGCTACGACCCTATCTCCTACGCTCGGGGGGCTGGACCAGTCTGCCAAGATACACTTGGAGTGCGACGCTTCAAGAATCACTTGGAATGCTCCACGAGAACCATTGTCCGAGTACTCACACTAGTCAGGACTCGTGTGTGGGCTAAAAACCAACCTCCGGCACCAGTCGGAGCTCAGGTACCACTCGGCTGGGTGAGTTACGCACCATGAGGGTCGCTAGCTGAATCCTACGCTAATGCTAGGTTCGGGTACCTTATTCGGTCACTACTCTACTGGGTGAGGTATGGCCCATGAGGGTCACCAGCCGAATCCAATGCTAAGGCGAGGATCGGATACCTTATTCGGCTAACAACCAACCTCCGGCACCAGTCGGAGCTTGGGTACCGCTCCGCTGAGTTGGGTATGCCCCATGAGGGTCGCCAGCCAAATCCTATACTAATGCAAGGTTCGGATACCTTATTCGGCTAATATAACTAACCTCCAGCTCCAGCCGGGGCTCGTGTACCACTCGGCTAGGTAGGTTATGCCCCATGAGGGTCGCTAGCTGAATCCTATGCTAATGTTAGGTTCGGGTACCTTATTTGGTCACAACTCTGCCAGATCAGGTACGCCCCATGAGGGTTGCCAACTGAATCCTATGCTAATGCAAGGTTCGGGTACCTTGTTTGGCCACAACTCTACCAGGTTGGGTACTCCCCATGAGGGTCACCAGCTGAATCCTATGCTAATGCAAGGTTCAGGTACCTTATTTGGCCATAATTCTGTTGGGTAGGGTACGCCCCATGAGGGTCACCAGCTGAATCCTATGCTAATGCAAGGTTTCGGTAGCTTATTCGGTCACAACTCTACTAGGTGAGGTACGCCCCATGAGGGTCGCCAGCCGAATCCTATGCTAAGGCGAGGATCAGGTACCTTATTCGGCTAACAACCGACCTCCGATACCAGTCAGAGCTCGGGTACCGCTCCATTGAGTTAGGTACACCCCATGAGGGTCACCAGCTGAATCCAATGCTAATGTGTGGTTCGGGTACCTTATTCGGCTAATATAACCTACCTCCGGCGCTAGTTGGGGCTCATGTACCACTCAGCTAGGTAGGGTACGTCCCATGAGGGTCACTAGCCAAATCCTATGCTAATGCTAGGTTCGGATACCTTATTTGGTCCCAACTCTGCCTGGTCGGGTACGCCCCATGAGGGTCGCCAGCTGAATCCTATGCTAATGCAAGGTTTGGGTACCTTATTTGGCCACAACTCTACCAGGTTGGGTACGCGCCATGAGGGTCACCAGCTGAATTCTATGCTAATGCAAGGTTCGGGTACCTTATTTGGCCATAATTCTGTTCGGTAGGGTACGCCCCATGAGGGTTGCCAGCCGAATCCTATGCTAATGCAAGGTTCGGGTACCTTATTCATCTTTACTGAAGTCAGAGAAGACCTATATCGTCAAAGCGCATCTAGAGTTCTCGTGCACTACGTCACACCTGAGGAGGGCAAGCAGATCCTACAATATACCTACTCGGGCATCTGTGGCAACCATGCTGCATCCAGAACATAAGTCAGAAAGGCTTGCGGACAAGGATTCCTCTGGTTGATTGCCATTACCGACGTTGAAGTACTCATCCTGACATGCGAGGGATGCTTATTTTATAGGGCTGCATTGGGTAGGTCGGTTTAGGCCGGCTTATTCGGTAGTAGGCCAAAGATAAGAGTTTCTCGATAGCACGCTCTATTGGGCCACTCGCTGACTGTGTTAAAATCACAGTGCAGGTGCTATTCACAGAAACCGATTAAATAATCAGATATGCTTCATGCTAAGCCTACAGCCGAGTGTATACATTCGGGTATCTGCATTATTTACCAGGTATTGAGGATATATCCTTATAAGGATTGACAGCTGGTCTCCATTAAAATTGGGGATGCAGGTATCTCTCAAGTATACCTGACCATGTATTGGGTTAAAATCCATAAAGTGGTACTCGGCTTATATGCTTAGCCATTATTTGCCATGAGCCAAAATCATTCCAGCTGACATGATGCGGAGGAGTCTCATATACCAGTAGTGCACTACTCAGGAAAGACTACAAGGTTAAAGATCTTTGACTTTATGTTAAATTGTTTCACAATTAAGCACAAAGTCGGGGGCTACACCTAATAGGTGCACCTATTTGGCACCCACTATTCATATTTCTACATGAAGCCCTTCATAGCCTCGTTGTCAGCTGACATGAAGCAGGACTCGGGAAAAGAAGCACTCGGACAAAGAGTACTAGGGAACAATGCACTCGGGAATTCTTCGCCGTGGAGGATGAGCACTCGGCATCAGCTGTGACTCAACTATGAAGGCCTCAGGGGCTGCTGTCGGTGCCATGGGCCCGGGGTACCTCATGAGAAGCTATTGGGTCACTCGGACAGAGGATGTGCCTAGCCTTATAATTAGGGATATAATGGGACTCGACAGACTTAATCTTGTACGACAGGGAAATACAGTCCTAGTCAGGCACGTTATATTCGTAGAAGGAGATCCCTTGGTTGTAGTCCGATTGGGACTCCTACTTTGTAACCCTGTCCCCCAGTATATAATGGGCGGCAAGGCGCCCCCAGAGGGGAGAAGAAGAAGCAATGTCACCAGAGAAACCTCAAAGGCAATACACCACAACTGGACGTAGGGTATTATCTCATCTCGAGGGCCTGAGCCAGTATAAACCTTTCATGTTCCTTTGCAATCCATCAAGTTTCGGTTCGGCAAGTAGCCCTATATATTTATTGCCAGTGTAAATCATCGGCAGTTTTATCAAGCTCAACAGGTTTATCAAATATGATATGAATCAAAAAATAATCATCGGGTATTCTAGTCAACACTTCCTTGTGAGTAATCAACTCTACATCATGTAAATTTTGCAAATAAAATTTTGAACGTGGAACTATGAATTTACCACAAGATGACATATAAAAATCAATTGCGGCATTTATATATTCAAATCTAGTTAGCATGTTTTGCTGCAATGGCAAATCAACACAATCAAATTTACCTTCGATATCGTTCTGATGTGATGTAGGTACTGTAGTAGGCACTGCATGATCCATAACACCTCTTTCTTGAATTTGTAACCACTGGACAACAAGAATCATATTTTTAACTATGGCTATCTCCTCATCTTTCTCATCTTGCATATTGTGAGAAACAACACTAAAAGTAGAGATTAACTCGTTAGTTTCAAAAATAACCTCACATGGCTTATCATCTACTTCTTCCTTTTTATTTGGTGTATCTCTCACACTCAGAAACTGGATGCACTCAGCCTCACATTTAGTGGAATCACACAACTTGCTCTTTTCGACTCTCTCACTCAATTTGGCTATGTGGCTCTCTTCCTCACATGGATTTTCTTGCATCTCATCCTCGATTGACCATTGGCCAGCAATGGCGCATTTGCTATCAACCATGATTTGTTGTGTGGCATGATGCGATGCAACATATGTACATGTCATATTAGCCGAAGGAAATGTCCCATGCTCGACTAAGTACTCTTGCTTCTTGGACAACACATATTCCATGGTTCTTTCTGTCCTCTTCTCTCTATCAATAAGGAATCACTACTACGAAAAGGCATATCTGTGGCAGCCAAAACATATTTTTCTGTGGTGGTCCGCCCAGCCACCAGCCACCATAGGTCAGAGAAAATAGAACCTTTTCTCTGGTGGCAGTCTACTGCCAGCAAGCTACCATTTTCTCTAGCGGGCCACATAGTGCAGCTGCTAGAGAAAAGCCTTTTTCACTAACGGCGAAGTAACACCGGCCGCCAGCGAAAAAAGGTTCAGAGGAGAAGGGTGTTAACCTGGCCCGCCAGTGAAGATAGTTTTGCAGTAGGTATTTTGCAATGTGGCCCGCCTATGAAGATTTGCCGCCAAATTTTGAATTGTATTTTCCACCAATTTTAAATTTATTTTTGGTTCACGTATTACGTGTATATATAGAATCGATGATGATTTGTTTGGACAATTAATAGAAAATATTATTTTTATCAATTGAAGCCGTATTTGATAATATATATACAATATCAATTAATTCGCACAGGCTATTAATTAATTAATATATTTACACAATACTTATATGAACACACATAGCACTGGATGATGTTTGCGAAATATCTTACAGCTCGACCTACATGTACAATTTATTTGACTTTCTTGACCTAATCAACAAGACACTCAAATTTCTTGTCCGAGTTCAGATGCCCTTCTTTATGGAAAAAATGCCCTAACTTGTGGCAACACTCATGGTGGATGAAGTGGCACATGTCTTGCTGTATGATCTCAATGGATCGGTCATCGAGCGTCCTTTCGGACTTCTTGAGTCTAGGAAGCTGCATCAAGTACATTGAGAGAAAAGAAATTGTTACACGTTAAAAACTAGCAACTACAATAAACGTATATATATTTTGATGATTTACTACTTACAGCTGCAGGGTTCGTGGAGTGCCTCCCATTCGTCCAAAGGTACTCGCAGACATAATATCCACTTAGGATGCTTCCCTTGGGTTGCTTGTGGCACTTTGTAAGACATTAAAAAGCAATGTTAATTAGTAACATGGATTAGCGCATAGACTTATAAGAATTGTATCCATCATTAATTACTAGCCACTTATTGTGGACGACAAATCGTCTCTTTTCTCCAACTGCTCTCCGTCCTCTCGGTAGTAAAGCTTGTAGGCGTTGTCCGAGCAAATAGAGGGAGTTAGTCATATATATAAGAACAGCTCGTAAATGAGAAGTCCATCATTAAAATTTCTATATATCACTTACTAATCTAAAATTCTAAGGAATTTGTCATAGGTACTTTTCTTCTTGTCAAGAGGGTCCAATACCATAGCTTCGCCATACTTTGGATAGAGGAGAAAGCAAATCCAATGGTCGCTACACAAAATACCATGAAATGCTTTGTTAGTCGAGTCATGATTAAGTAGAGGGGAAGTATGGATAGGATATCAAACTTACCCAAAGTTGTATGGAGCGTATATGCATCTTTTGTCCTGCATTGAGTGCATTGCCCGACCTATGTAAGCAACCACCTCTAGATTTTTAATATTATGCCTTTCCGCTACGTAGGCATCCCTCTCTGCGGGAGTCATGGCCTAAAGCTCCTAAGACATGTTTTTCTTGTCTAGTTTGAAGGTGTGGTTTGGCTCGCTTATTCAACATGTGTTTAGGAACCCGACAAGTATATGCATCTTTTCCACTTTGTCGTAATTCATCCTACAAAAAAGGATGATCAGATTAGGTTGTGGGTAATGTATAGGTAGTCTGGACAAGTACAATACAGCGGTTGTATACTTACAGGCACCACACGGTGATCAAATTTACGTCTAGCTTATCCCGGTGGTAGAGGGCATGCATATCCCTAAAATCCATGTAAAATTAGCGCATAGACTATTGGCATGGACCGCTCATGAAAACATCTGTCGGCACATCAACGTTTATCTCTCTGATACCAAACATGCATGCGAGCATGTACCATTCATGCCATCTTTTTAGTTGCCAAGGTCCCTGGGCTAATTTCCACAGTGGTTGGAATGGCTTGCCATGTTCATAATTTTGCAGCACATCATCCGATGGAAAAAAATCCATGCCTTTGGACAAGCTTTTTTTCGGGCCCTCTGCATTTTGTTGGTCTTCATCGACCTTACTTTTCCCCTTGTCCTCCATCTCACTCCCTTTGAAAGACTGCACCATCCATCTCTGTTTGTGGGAATTCTTTGATTTGTGCTCATGGGCTCAGATCTTAAGCAGGAAGGAGGCAGCTTCTTCTTCCTGGGGACGCACCTCTGCAATTTCTGTAGGCAGCGGCTCAGGCTGTGGAGGTGCCTTAGCAATTTCTAGCTCCACTGCCGGTTGAGGCGCCTTAGGTTGATTTGCTTGTTCTTGTAGGGGAGCCTCAAGTTGATTGACTTGTTGCTAGGGAGGTGACAGCGGTGGCGGAGGCAAAGGAAGCCTAGGCGAAGCGGGAGATGGCGACACTAGTCTCCTTGGTCGAGGAACCGTTGAGATTCCTATGACAATATCTCTTTTGTGCCACAAAATAATCTAGCCCACCACATCTCCTAGGTATACTATGCCCTCGGGGGTTGGAAGGTCTATCTCATACCTCATGTAATCTTCATAGACCTTCTGTACCTCTACCTTGGCATAGTCTTTCGGAATATCTGTGCGGTGAGACCTACAGCCTAGCATCACCCTTCCCGTGTCAACCTCTATTGTCCTTCCTTTCCTTCCGACCGGGACGTGCAGTCTACAAGGTGTGTCTTTATTCAGATCGTCGACTGGATACCATAGTCCGGGCGTAGATACAGGGTTGCTTTGGGGCATTTCTTGGAAAGATCTGCTCATGAATTGGCGGTGCTCTGCCATGAATCTGTGCATCTCTGCATACACATGTTGTCTTACATGCAACACGATCTCTTCCTTGTACCGGTCACTCTTCTTGTAGCTTTCAACGTCTTTTCTAAAGCCTTCCTTCCAAGAAAGTTTCGAGGAGACCCCTCAAATGCGGCCTAAGTGCTCAGGGTTACCCAACGCGCATGATAGTTAGTCGATCTCCCTGTCTGATGTGAATATCCCAAGCTTTTGCCTTTCTGCTATTGACTTCATCTGGCCTGCTACCTGCTGTAGCATAGGGTCTGTAAAAATTACATCGCCCTCCTGCATAAATGATGGCATTCATGCATGCACCCAGTTCTTGCTCTGTTCATCATGACCGTCCATAGGTACTGGTTTCCCTGCCTTTCTTAATTTTTCTTCCTCCTTTCAGCACTTCTTGGTCTTAGGGCGGTAACCGATCGAGCCGAAATGATGGGGATATGTGTTTCTCCTTGCCAGTTTGGACATTTTCCTGCTCTGTTCGAGTTGTTCTGCTGAGGTCTTCATCGAGATGAACTCTTCCCACTAGGCCTGTATTATCTTCCCATAGTCTCTAAAAGTGGTTTTATCTTTCTTCAAATAAAACTTGTGGAGATCAAATTTCCAGTTCCGCTAAAGCTTTCCTATAGTCTTTAGTGCAAATTCCTTCGCTTCTATCTCTATCCCTTCTAGAAATATGATCCGTCTTTTCAGCTCCATCCAGCATAACTCCTTTTTTCTAGGGGTAACTTTCTTCCAATCTTTGAATGTGATCTCCATGTTATCCCTTACTACAGCCCCGCATTGGTTCCTGTACTTGACACAAGCCTCTTCTGGCGATAGGGGTTCCCCATTGGGACTAAGGCGCGTGACGACGTAGGTTTCGTCCGACAGCTTGTTCCCTCTTCGCTGCCTCTTTGGGTTGCGCGGCAGTTTCTTCTCCCACCTGTGTTCCCGTCTCTTCTAGCGCTGTTACAACTTTCCGTTTAGACTATCGTGGGGCATCCTTCTAGTGCAACATTAATGTGAATTGATCAAAATGTGCACATAAAAAAGGTTAGACAGAAAACACAATATCCGACAAAAACGTACCAACTTAACGGGCAGGGCGTAATCGGAGTCGACCTCGTCATCGTTCCCGCCCTTTCTCTTCCTTTGGGGAGATGGGCAAGGATCAGTCAGCGTGTGCCACAAAGACTCACTTGCAGGAGCGTCGGCGTCATCCAAGCTTGACAACGGACACTTGGGAACTGCCTGCGTGCATACTATCCGAAGTTCTCCAGAAGCAATGAGTTGAGGTTCATCCGAGCTCTTGTCACCCGCTTGTCGCGCTTTAGTTGGTTTTTCTATTGTATTGGTTATAGAATACTTGAAGATATGTTCCGAAATCAGTTATTTGCAACGAAATTAATTATTTCTATCAAAATTAACCTATTTGCATCGAGATCACTATTTACATCGAAATTAACCTATTTGCATCGAAAATAAACCTATTTGCATTGGATTCAATTATTTCCATCAAAATCAACCTATTTTGCATCGGGTTCACCAAATTTACAAACAAAGTTTGTACAATTTACAGGTGCACACCAAAAATAAACGAAAGGCCATACAATCAAAGTCTGTACAATTCACCAAATTTCCAAGTCCGTACAAATCACCAAATTTCCGTACGATGAATTAATCCAGGAGCTGGCATGCTAATCCAGGAGGAATGATGAATTAGTCCAGGAGGTACTAACTAATACTACAAACCTAAGTTGTGGCATATATATATACTCAAGTACAGTTTCTCAAACTGACCATACAGTAGAAATTAACCTTTGGGCAGACACAAAGTATGATGAATTAATCCAGGAGGTAATCAGTGAGGAAAATTTTGACCCGGCCAGCTACCAGCATTAGTGTCAAGGGCGTTGAACCCTCGGGTAGCTGGACCTCGACTACGTAGTTCGTAGTCACGATCCGTCTTCTCCGGCGAGGTTTTGCCCCTCAGCCGTAGGCTTTGTTGGAAGAAGAGAAGATGAAATAGTAGTTCTTGCTTAATTTATCTCGTGTCCTGTTACATGAATATATAGCCAAGCCTAACCGAAACTAAGCCGATTGCTCCTGGAATTGAGGGCTGAAAATAGGAAACTAAGTAACTGAAAATAGGAAACAAAGCTATCTTTCCAACTATTAGCCACTGGTTGTTGCCTTGCCATGCGCGGTGCCCTGCGCGTCCCTTGCGCGCGCCGCGCCTTCGGCGGCTCTGCGCACGTCGTGGGCTCACTGCCACCTGGTGTACGTGCGCCCCCACATGACAATTAGCCTTTAATTTCTAGACTAATATTATAGGAAACAAGAAGGAAAAAGAGCTGAGGAATTGGACTTCAACTAGACCTATACAGCATATACAGAATATATTTGCCTTTGCACATTTGATTCACAAATTGCTTCCTCTATGACTGAATCGAAGTCAGGAAAACAACATAATATATCTCTCCAGGAACATGCATGGACTTAGAAATTTTCGACTACAAAAAACCAAATTTCCGTAGGATTTAATTTGCATGCTTTGGAAACATGTAGAGAGAGCGATTGCAGTATATACTCCTATAACTAGCACATGACACTTTTTTCTGATTGATTACTCATATCCAACTATCCATTTCGACAAAATACATCACAGATACTGGAAGTTAATTATGAACACTATCGACTACATATATTGCAAGCAACTAATTTCTTGAAAGCAACGCACTTCTGCCAGCTGGGAACTTAAGAAAGTGAAGATAATAAAAACTGCAGAGGAGATATTTTTGCCACATCTATTACAATCTTTGCTTGGATATTTAGATCCAAAGCAACCCTTATTTCTTATCCTATTCAATCCTGAACTGGAATACACCAAAAATTAAGAAGTATAAAACAAAATCAGTCGTGAACTATCTGTTCCATCTCACAATCAAACCAGTGGAAAATGACCTCAGTCACTACTAAAAGAATAACTATCTGTTCCATCCCACAAACAATGCTTCATTCACTACTCAAAGAATAACTATCTTATACTATGAACTTTTGTATCCACAAAAAAGTTCCAAGTGCAGAATTAGTTCCAAAAAGAAGAAAGATTTGCCTGCAATATACATGCAAATATTATCCCTAAAATACTACAATCCTACAGATCAAAAAATGCACAAGAAGTAAACTTTGCGGCCATTTATCCTAGCAGCAGCAGGGGAGACACACACACACACATAGAGAGAGAGAGAGAGACCTGAAGAGAGTGGGCAATGGAGGGCAGGGCGGAAGCGGCAGCCGGAGGTGGGAGGGATGAGGCAGGGGGGTCGACAGGTGGCGGCGGTGGTCGACAAGGCGCGCTGGGTAGATGGCGGCAGTGCTCGACGAGGCGCACGGGGTCGACGGAGGTGGCAGTCGGTGGTCGACGAAGCGGCGGCAGAGCGGCATCTAGGAGAGTGGCAGCACATGGTCGATGATGGCACCGACTGCTGAGAGGACGAGGGGAAGCTATATAGCTAGCTTAGGAGCGCGCGGGGACACTGGCGATGGAAGGCAGCTTCGCTGGCGGTGGAGAGATTTTGGCAGCCTGGATGCGTTAGGGTTCGCGCGCACCGGGGACTTAGAAATTTTTGACCCGCACGTTTTCTCTTATAGGTGAAATCTTATCTCTGGTGGACCACATAAGGGCTCACTAGAGATAATGCTCTTCTTTGGCGGAGCTCTTAGCTGTCCGCCAGCCATAATGGTCTTCTCTAGCAGACAGCTAAGAGTGCCGCTGTCACACCCTAAGTTTTTCCTCTTTATTAGAGCCACACAAAATATACTCAAGAAAATACTCAAAGAAATTATTTAAATAAGACAACATGAATTAATTAATAGTGAAAATACAAAATATCAATCTACCATGGCTGAGAGTATTTTTCTTGTATTCCCCTTGCCAAAATACACTAAAGGATTTTTACTGGAATTTTAAGAGCATTGGAAGTATTTTTAATAAATCAAAACGTGTTATCGGAATTATAAAGCTCCGGGAATTCCTTTTCTCCTTTCTTCCTTCTCTTTTTCCCTTATTTTCTTTTTCCTCTCTCCTGGGCCACAGCACATCACTATGCTCAGCCTGCTCCAAGGCCCGCATGGCGTGCACCTCCCTCGTCCTCTCCCTTTGCCAGCCAGGCCCCGACCGTTAGTGCCGCGTTACCGTGTCTCACCCGCTACCAACCAGGGCCCGCTTGCTAGCGCTCCCCCATGTCTCACCCTCACCCTTCCCGCTGACATGTGGGACCAGGGCCCCACATGTCAGTTCTATCCCTAACCTCCGGCTGAATCGGCCGGAGGGGATTGGCTCCCGCCCGCCGTGCGATTGCGCCTCACCCCATGCCCCCGCACCCTCGCTCCTGACTTGAACCACGCGGACTCGGTCACCGAGCCGTTCCCCCATGTCCTCCACCCCTCTCGCGTACTACCTTGTGCAAATTTCGCATGTCCCACACTCGCCGCCATTTCCCCCTTTTCACAAAATTCGGCCACCTTAGCCACGATCTCGCTCTCCTCATTGTGGAGGCCATGGACGCCGGGTACATCAAGGAAGGCAATTACAGCCACTCGGACAGAGGGTGGGCCGGTCCCTACAATTGGAGATAGAGTAGGACTCAGCTTCATATTACCTTACATGATAAGGAAAGGGATATAGTTCTAGCCGGATACTCTATGTACTGATAAGGAAAGCCCTTAGTCGTATCTGACTGGGTTTCCTACCCTGTAACCCTCATCTCTCAAGTATATAAGGAGAGGTAGGGAGCCCCTTGGGGCAGATGTTTCCACATACTGCGAAAGCAATACACCACAACTGGAAGTAGGGTATTACCTCACCTCAAGGGTCTGAACCAGTATAAATCTCGTGTGTCCTTTCGAATCCATCGAATTTAGGTCTGACGAATAGCCCCATATAATTATTGCCGATACAAAACATTGACAGTTGGCGCACCAGGTAGGGGCCTCGTTGAGATCATCGTTATCAAGCCCAATGGATCCAACCATAGGAGTCTACGACATCAACTTCTCTCCCGGACAAGCCATTAGATTCGGGACCCTTGACTTCATCGTTGATAATCTCGGCAATCTCACCTTGTCCGACTCGGTTTCAACCCGATCGTCTAGGGACTAAGCCAACTCTGCGCCGGTTGGCCTACTCAATGCCGCAATAGTTTTCAACAGCCTGCTTTGGCAAGACCCAAGATCTATGAGTTCTGGGACAATGCAACAGCTCAGGAAGCTTTTCTCCACCACGCGAGGTCTTCATGGCGTCAAAGGGATCAACTCCAACACAAGATGCACGCCGACTACGTGATCAACAACAAGAGGAGGCTCGCCGACTGCATGAGCAACAGGAGGAAGACGCACGATGCTTGCAAGCTGAGCACGATGCTCGCAATGACAACTTGCGCAAGATTGGGTGGACTGCTCAGCAAGAGATCCTCCAAACCTGAGTTGGTGACCATGACGTCTTCGTGACCCCACAACAGAACGTCATGGCCGCTGCCATATTACTTGACACCTTGTAGTTCGGGCCAAACCACCAGGTGTTAATGCCAAAATTTGGTAAGGCCCTATGTCAGAGTCGGTCAAAGGGGAAATTGCAGTCAATTAGCGGAAATTGATCCAGAAGAGACCGATTCTGGGAGGGAGCCGTGAAGACCGCTGTTTGGCAGTTATTTACTATACCCATTAATTAGGCAAGTGTTTATCTTTAGGAAACCTGACCTCGTGTCCGGTCAGGCCTTGTTAAAGTTTTCTGTTGTAATTAGGAAATCATGTACCGTGTCCAATAAGGACTCGTGTAACTCGGGGTATAAATACGTACGCCCGGGGACCGTGTAAATTATCACTCGATCAATACAATTTCGGCGCATCGCCACCCTTCCGACGGGATCCTGCTTCTCGAGCCGGGCTGCATCGGTTAGGTCCGAACTCCTGCGAGAGGGTAAGTCTCGTCACCCCGGCTACCTATCGGCTAGGACTTCCTCGGTTAGGTCCGATATTCTAGTCGGTTTATGGTAGTCGGCTTACCATGATATATTTATTTTATCTATGGCTGCATCAGTTCAGTTTGATCTCATAGATTGATTAGGTATATCACATCACGCATGCATAGATCGTATCGGCTTACTGGGAGCGGTTTATCATCAGTTTGTGCTGCATCGGTTAGGTCCGACCTACTAAGCTGCTAGCGATAAATCGTTCCTGCTAGGTCGATATTTCACGTGCAAGCGTCTTATCGGGGTGTATAGCCGGTAAGTTATCATGTTTTAGCATCACGATCGCATCAGATCTATCGGCTTATCGAGATCTCGTTATTATTATCAGTCTGTGCTGCAACGGTTCGGTCCGATCTACTAGACCGAATAATAACGTTATTCTTAATAAGCCGATGGGTTTCATGCGATGTTGTTATCGGAGTGCTTAGCCGATAAGTTATCCATAGCCGATTACGCTGCTTGCTTTGTTATACATTCTTGCCTGCGTTACTGTTACAATCGGCTAAGGGCTAGCCGATTGGTTTATTCTGCCGATCCGAATGCGAGCACAAGCAGGTTCCCGGGCACGACCTCAGCCAAGTTCCCGGGCACGACCTCAGGTAAGGACCCAGGCACGAGCATAGGTAAGAACCCGGGCACGGGCATGGATAGCAGATGAAGATCCTGGGAGCCGATGTGAGCAAGGGCCCGGGCACGGGCGCTGGCAGTATCTTCACAGCAATACTAGTAACTTTAAACTATGATCGGCTGGAGTTTATTTAATCTATTTACTTACCAAGTTTATAGCCGGTTTTTGAGCATCCCTTCAATGATCGGCTAGCGCAATACTTGTTTATTATAATGTTATTGCTCTTGCCATCATCAGCTTTTAGCCGATGTATAAGTGCTACAGTGCGTATCGGCCATCAGCCGATGAGATGAGTCCAAGCCGGCTTCCAGCCGATTGGCTCACGAATTTGACATCTTTTCTCCTTGTCAATTGCAGGGTCAAATTGACTGGCACACCTACGAACCTCAAGACTTTAGGACCTGCACTGGAGTGAAGCAAATCTCCCAGGCCTTCGCGTGTCTTCCAGACGCCGGACGGCCCCCGGCGGGTTTTCGGCGTCAACACCAGGCCACCCCGACAATCACAAGGATCAAAGCAATGGTCACCACTGCAACTTGTCAGCCGCGCTAACAATCTGGAGACACTTTCATACCATCAAACAAGACGGCTTCAGACACGGCGGTTTCATCTGCTTCAGCATGGCGCCGAGCAGGTGGCTCTGGTCAGCATCACTCAGAGTCACGACATACATCACTCAGCAATCCGAGTAACAATTGACGGCAGCATCATCATGACAACCGCCACGATAACTAGGACGCCTGAGGACAACTACAGCGGGATCTTCGCCACAATATTAATGCTAGACATCAAGAACATGAGGAGGATGAGCGCCGTCGACTAGAAGATGAGTGTGAGCACTTCGGCCTTCACCACGAACGATTTCATCACCGTAGTCGGAGTCGGAGCCCTCACCCAGATGAAGGAGTATTGCCATTCACCCATGAACTACAACAAGTCGACTGGCCATCTGGCTTCAAGCCGACTGGAATAGAGAAGTACAATGGGAAGACCAAACCAGAGTCCTGGCTCACAGTTTACACCTTGGCAATCCGTGCGGCTGGAGGCGATCACAAGGTCATGACTAACTACCTGCCAGTCGCCTTGGCTGACTCGGCAAGGACATGGCTAACAGGGCTTCCAAGGCAGTCAATTGGCTTCTGGGGGAAACTTCGTGAACGTTTCGTCACGAACTTCTAGGGGACGTATGAGCAGCCATCTTCCAAGTATGATCTATATCAATGCCACCAGAGGAAGAACGAGTCCCTCCGTGATTTCATCAAGCATTTTTCCGAGAAAAGAAACTCAATACCTAAAATTAAGGACGAGGTCATCGTCGCCGCCTTCCTCAAGGGAGTCAGAGACGTGCCGTTCATCGCCAAGTTCACTTGGAAGCCACCCAACTCCTTCAAAGCTCTCTTTGAGATGACCAATAAATATGTTGATTTAGCCGACACAGTGGCAGAGGCACTTGACGACAAGCCCCGACAGAAGGATCGATGGGAGACGGACGACGCGGCCCTATCCAAGCCTGGGAACCGCAAGCGGAAACCTAAGGACCTCATTGCGGCAGTCGATCACAACCGTCCTCAACCTCCTAAAACCGAAGATTATTAGAATGACAAGTGACATGCTCAGGGGCTCAAAAGCTCAAATGCAAGGATGGCATCCCCACTCGCAACTTGTGCAATACCGAACAACTAAGTCATTTTTTGATACATATTTTCTCCTTATATGAAATTTTCATCAAAACGGGGCTAGAGGCAACTCAATTCCCAATGGTTTGACTCGGATCTAGGGGGGATGAGATTGTCAATTCCTCACTCGGCCTCGCCAATGCCGCAGCCGCTTACACCTAATAGGTGTACATAGTGCGCATTTTTTGTTTTTGCTCTTAATGATTGCAAAAGTACTTGAGTAGCATAAATTCCGATCCGTGAAGCTTTGCTCCATGAAAGGCAAACTCAAGTCACCCAAAATGTGTGTCTTGGAAAGAGCCATGAGCCGACTCCCGACGCTCAGGGGCTATAACTTGTCGGGCAGAGTGTTTAAACGTAAGGGGTCAACTACTCAGGGAAATTAAAATCAATAAGAGGAGAAACACATATTTACATACATTGTAAAATATTTAGATATTCTTCGGGTGATTATTTTATTCATGAGATGCTACTCATCCGATATGTTTATAATGTAGGGCCCAGTTTCAGATACGCGTAATAGGAACTCATGGCTATGAGCCTATCTCCTACGCTCGGGGCTAGACCAGTCTACCATGATACACTTGGAGTGTGACGCTTCAAGAATCACTTGGAATGCTCCATGAGGGCTACTAATAGAGTACCTGCACCAGACAGGACACGGATGTCACCTTACCTTGGTACGCCCCTTGGGGGCTAATAACCGACCTCTGGCACCAGTCGGGGCTCGGGTACCATGCTGCTGGGTAGGGTACACCCCATGAGGGTTGTGAGGCGAATCCTATGCTAATGCGAGGTTCGAGTACCTTATTTGGCCACAACTCTGTTGGGTAGGGTACGCCCCATGAGGGTCGTCTACCGAATCTTATGCTAATGCGAGATTCAGGTATCATGTTCGGCTACAATTTTGCCAGGTTGGGTATACCCCAAGAGGGTCGCCAGCTGAATCCTACGCTAGCGCAGCATTCAGGTACCTATTTGGCCAAAATAGGGAAACAAGCCACTACTGGAGCTTTTAGTTGGAGGTAGCACCAAACCCGGAACCTACGGAGGTGCTCATTATTTTTCAAGACTAGAAGACCCCAATAATTCGATTCCTACTGGAAGACGAACTTCCTAAAGATCACAACAAAGCTGAGTAAGTCAAGCAACAGAGCAAAAGCTTTATCATAGTCGGAGAAGACCTATATTGTCAACGCGCATCCGGTGTTCTCATGCACTGCATCACACCTGAGGAGGGCAAGCAGATCCTGCAATCTATCCACTTAGGCATCTATAGCAACCATGCTGCATCCAGAACATAAGTCGAGAAGACTTGCAGGCAAGGATTCGTTTGGCTGACTGCGGTTACCGCCACCAATGACATTGTTCAGACATGCGAGGGATGCCAATTTTGTGGGCTGCGCTAGGTATGTCACTTTGGGTCAGCTTATTTGGTAGTAGGCTAAAGATATGAGTTCTTAAATAGCATGCCCTATTGGGTCAATCGCTGGTCGTGTTAAAATCGTGATGCAGGTGCTATTTTACAAGAATCGATTAAATAATCAGATATGCTTCATCCTAAGCCTATAGCCGGGTGTATACATTCAAGTATCTTGATTATTTTAAGGTATTGAGGATATATCCTTATAAGGATCAATAGCTAGTCTCCATTAAAATTGGGGATACAGGTATCTCTCAAGTAGACCTCATCACACATTGGATTTACTTCATAGTGATACTCAACTTACATGCTTAGCCAAATTGCCTTGAGCAAAATTTCCAACTAATATATAGCTGAAGAGTCCAATTTCTGAGAAACATATCACTCAGGAAAGACTTAAAGGTTAAAGATCTTTGACTTTATGTTTAATTGTTTCTCAATTAAACACAAAGTCAAGGGTTACACCTAATAGGTGCGCCTATTCGGCGCACACTCTTCATCTATTTCCATAAAGCCCTTCATAGCCTCGTTGCCAGCTGACATGAAGTAGGACTCGGGAGAAGAAGCACTCAGACAATGAGTACTTAGGAGCAAAGCACTCGGGAATCTCTTTACCGTGGAGGATGAGCACTCGGCATCAGCTGTGACTCAACTATGAAGGTCTCAGGGGCTACTGAGGAGGCCATGGGCCCCAGGTACCTCAAGGAAGGCAATTATGGCCACTTAGACAGAGGGTGGGCCTATCCTTACAATTGCAGATAGAGTAGGACTCGGCTTCATATTACCTTACATGACAAGGAAAGGGATATAGTCCTAGCCGGATACTCTATGTACTGATAAGGAAAGTTCTTGGTTGTATCCGACTAGGCTTTCTGCCCTGTAACCCTCATCTCTCCAGTATATAAGGAGAGGTAGGGAGCCCCTTGGGGCAGATGTTTCCACATACCGTGAAAGTAATACATCATAACTGGAAGTAGGGTATTACCTCACCTCGAGGGCCTAAACCAGTATAAATCTCATGTGTCCTTTCGAATCCATCGAGTTTAGGTCTGACGAATAGCCCCATATAATTATTGCTGATACAAAACATCGACACTCGTGCCTACTTAAACCCGCTCCATGCCCCTCCATTCCTTTTCCGTCAACTCCCCGAGCCCTAGCACCTTCCAATCTTCTCCGCGCCGAGGACCCGAACCATTGCCGCTTTTTGCCATCTTCAGCCGTGCGCCGCTGTTGCTATAGTCACCAGCCACCGTGCTCTCATTTGTTAGCTCTAGCCGCCGGGCACCCCTATTCGCCACTGAACCCCATGTCTCGCCGACGTTCCTTTGGTAATTGCCATCGCCAGGCTTCGGCCATCAAATTTCGCCCACCCGCTAGCTCGTTCTAGGACTAATCCCCTCTGGTGGGTTTGCCAGGACCTCCTCGTCGCCGTTCATCCCTCCATCCCTGGTGATCCCCACTGGAACAACGTCACCGTCGTCTTCACGAGCTTCACCGCCGCGTCTCGCTCCTGTTCGTCGCCATGGACCACTGTCCTATTGTCGCGGTCCCTCAGTGAGCATCCCATCAAATTCCCCGCTTTCCCCACCTCACGCCGCTGCCCTCCGCTACGCCGGATGGTTGCCGGTGGCGACCATTGGGCCGCGCGCTTCACCGTAGCTCAGCCGCGTCGGTGGGGCAGAGCCTCGTTCAGCCCCTGCCGTCCGATCTACCTCGGCAAATCAGGCCCGTCCGTGTGGCACCTGTGCAGGCACCCGCATCCCTGCCACGTCGGCACCGCGTCGGTGCCACATTGGCAGCTTCGTCCGCCACGTCGGCTGCCATGCGGCATGGTCACGCCGGGCCGCGGTGGACCGCGTCCACCGTGCGCCGCCGACCCGTGCGCCATTGACCTATGGGCCCCACCTATTGGCACCGGCCACCCATGGTCCGCTGATGCAGTAATTCCTTTAATTGTGCAATAAATTGTTAAGGAATTGTTTATATATATGAAAACACAGTAAAACTTTGAAAATTCATAACTAATTCATGCTAACACTGATTAATTCCATTCAAATTTCTTTAAATCTAGAAAAATGTCAAGAATCCATTGAAAATACTTTTAGCTCATGTTTTATTGGTCACATGTATTGTTTTTAATTGTTTGTGCTTTGGTTGCTTTAGAAACCGACGTGTCCGACCCTCCCGTGTACTACGAAGTTGTTGTTGAGTTCGCAGAGCCGGAGCAAGGCAAGTTAAAACATGTTCTTGATCATTTTGCACCTAATTTATGCCAAATGCTTTGTTTTATAAAAATAACCTTGCATGTTTTATTATTTCATGTGGCCTCGGAATATAACCTATAAGTGTTTAGAAGAATGCCTTAATTTGGTGACCCCATTCCTTTGTAACTTGGGAAATAATATGACTAGAGGATATTTCTAGGATGCTTAGCCATGCTTGGAATCAATTAGCTCACCTTGGGAATAAATACTCATTATTATATTCATTACTCGACTTTATGTCGGGAGGATGGAACTTTGGACATGGTTACTTATACAAATAAAATATGACCTTAATGGTGGGCTGTGGGTGCATGGTTATGATGGTCGCACCCATGGCAATTAAGGACTAGTTCACGGGAACCCCTTGAGCAGTTATTCGTACATACCACAAGCCAGCGTGGGCAATGGCTGGGCTTGTAGCGTAGCTTCTCCCTCTCCTAGGCACTGTTGGTGAGAATGGGCATGATGGAGTTGGGTCAGCTCGAGGTCGGGTTGATCGGCTTATGGATCCATTGTGGTGCAAGGGGGGTAGCTTGGCTGATACGGTGTTCCCTATCGGTAGGTGCAACCTCAGTGTGGTGTGGATGGTTGGGGAGGAGTTGCGTGAATAGTCCTGTCACAGCCTCTCGTGGGGTGTCATGGTGACACACCGGCACACAGGAACATGTGTGGGGTTGTGTCTTGTGGGTACAGTTATACACCTTTGGCCAGAGTTAAAATCTATTTGAATAGCTGTGCCTACGGATATGAACATTTGGTCAAGACTAACCATGATTAGTCCCATATTAATAAATTGACTTAAAATATGTTGTAGCGATAGGATGGATGGTTGGGCCTGGTCAACATGGTGTAGCGTTGATCGGTGATGGATTAATATTGATTAATTAATAATCATTTGTTTTACCCATTTGCGAATTACTATTGATTGCAACTGCTTTTACGCAAATGAACCCCGGGCCTATCTTTGTCTCCCGTGCATTGTGCATAATTGCGGGTGTGACTTGTTGAGTATTGTGGGTGGTACTCAGCCTTGCTCCCTTCCCCCTCTTAGAGATGGAGTATCTTTCTGACGAGGATTGTCTAGAGGACTAGGCTAGATCCGCCGTCAAGATGCCTGTGGAATGGAATCCTCCGCATGGCTAGTTGTTTGTAGACTTTCTTTATCGTTTCCCGCTGCATTTATCTAAGACAATTTTTATTCTGTTTGTAAGACGCACTCTGTATGGCAACTTGGTATTATGTATTCTGGCTTTCCTAGACAAGAATTTAATACACAGAAATGTTTAGAATTCTGGTTGTGAATTTCTGGGCATTATAGCCGCTAGAGAAAATAGCTAGCGACAACTTATGTGTGCCGCTAGAGAAAATAGCTTCGTTGGCGGCGGCTTATGTGGGCTGCCAGAGAAAACATTGGATGGGCCCACAAGTCAGTGACTGTGTCTAACTAATAATGGGCTCCACACGAATTTAGAACAAAAATTCCCTTGGGATATCCTTTTCCAGAGATTGTAAACTGTTTTTGAAATTACAGAAATTCAATTAAACTTAAAAAATTCATATCTAGCAATCCGTAGCTCTGTTTGACTCCGTTCAACTTCCATAATTATTCCAAAATTGTCCCCGCTCACCAGTATTTTTAATTCCCAAATATTTCTACTTCTTTAAACATTTACAAACATAATTCCCATAGCTTTACACAACTTGGTCCATCAATACAAAATTTTTGCACACTACAGAACAACAAACTCCGTAAAAAAATGAGGACATGCCACACAGAGATATTAGCCTCTCACAGTCTTCCCTACTCCATTCTCCCGCATCTATGACATCAGAGATTCACCAATGGTAGATTCTATGGGCTTAATCTTGTTTCGAAAATCCATGAATAGAGGCATGGTAGCGTACTAATTGTATTCTTCGACATCTTCACGCCATCAACTCCCAAGATTGTCGGTTTTCCTTCTAGCGCTATGTGTTTCTTCAAATTCGTTGGGTTCGTTACATAGAAAATCTAAGCGGCACAATCAGCGAGTATCCATGGGTTGTCCTTTTGGCCTACATTGCCAAGGTCAACAACTGTCAGCCCGAAGTTGTGTACTAACACGCTAGTTGGGTGTTTGACCCATTGGCAATGAAACAATGGGATCTATATATTGAGTCCATAGTCAAGTTCCCAGATCTCTTCTATGAACCCATAGTATATGCTCCTTTGTCCTGTTGTGTCGACTGCCTCTACTCGAACGCCGTTGTTTTGGGATACATTGTTTTTGTATTTTGCTTTGGTGTAAAACATGTACCCATTAATGTCATATGCTTGCCACGAGGTGTATACACCTGATGGGCCACAAGCCAACCTATTCATTGTTTTTTCCTCCGTGATTTCTCCATATGGAAAGTTTTGGTCTTTTAACCAATCAGTGAAGTGACATTTGTGCTCCTTTATGATCCACGCTTCTGAGCGGCCAGCATTTTGAGCTCTTATTTGATTCAAATGTTGCTCTATGTATGACTCTACTATCGTGAGCTGTTGCAGGACACTGTAATGAGCATCTAGCACTGTTTAGTAATCATGATCAATTATTCTTTTCTTTCCTTTTGTCCCCCTTCCAGATAATCTCCCCTCATGTCAAGGCACCGGTAAACCAATTGCTTTCCCATCTTGTAAGTAATCTATGCAACACTCTACAACTTCTTCCGTAGTGTGTCTCTCTATCATTGAAACCTTGGGGTGAGCACGGTTCCATACGTACCCCTTCAGAATGGACATGTACCACTCGTACGGCCACACCTAATGTAAATATAACAGACCAAGTGCAATTATCTATGGCACGATGTGAACCATGAGATGTACCATCATATCAAAAAATGATGGAGGCAAGCACATTTCTAGCTGGCACATAGTCTCTATCATAAATATAAGAAAAGGACCTAACTCTTCAGGATCAATGATTTTTTGTGAAATGACATTAAAGAAGTAACACATCCTTGTGATGACCACCTGTACATGAACTGGTTTGATTGCTCTGATTGCAATAGCAAGAAACACCATCAGCATCACATGGCAATCGTGAGAATTATAGCCGGACATCGACAAATCTTTCATCGAAACTAGTCACTTAATGTTTGACATGAAACATATAGGTACTCTCACCCCATATAGAGTTTTGCACAATTCCTTTTTCACCTCTTCTATCAAGGTGAAGCTAGCTGGGGGAAAATAGGTTTTGCCATTACCTAGGTCTATGGGGTAAAGCTCTTTCCTGATATTCATATCAACTAGATCATTACGTGACTTCAGCCCATCCTTTGTTTTGCTGGGTATGTCAAGTAAAAGCCCAATAGTGCTATCGAACACATTCTTCTCTAGGTGCATGGCATCGATGGCATGACAAATCTCCATATCCTTCCAGTACGGCAAGTACTTAAAGAAGATAGAGTGCTTCTTGAATGGCACATTTCCAAAAATGACCTTGATGTTCTCCGTCACCTTGAATACCCATTTGCTATCACGAGAAGTAGGTGCAGCTTCATTCTCATCGGTGTTGTCGAAATGTCTGGTCTTCATGCGGTATTTGTGATTTGTCCTTAAGAACCGTCGATGCCGCACATGCACTAGCTTCTTAGATCCAGGAAGGTACTTATATACTATTCCATCGCAGCATATAACACACCCCGTCTTCTCTTTGATCTGGCCAGATAGAGAAAACATCGCGGGATAGTCGTTGATCGTTACAAAAATAATGGCTCTAAGGTTGAAGTATTGCCATAAGAATTCATCCCACACTAGAAACCTCTTTTTCCATAGATCTGACATATCCTCCATAAACGGTTCAAGAAACACATCTATTTCAAAACCAAGTATTTTGGGGCCTTGTATAAGGATGCACAATAAAATGTATTTTCGTTTCTGACATAGCCATGTTAGAAGGTTGTACATGGTTAGGAGAACTGACCAAGTGCTATCTAAACTGCTCAAGTCACCGAAAGGGTTCATGCCGTCTGTACTCAGTGCAAACCTTACATTTCTTGGATCCTCTGCAAATTCTGGGTGCATTGCATCGAAATTTTTTGATTATCAAGCATCGGCTGGGTGACGAAGCTTCCTGTCCCTTTTGCACTTTTCATGAAGCCAACGCATCAGTTCAGCGTCCGTAGGGTTCGAGAACAAACACTTCAGATGATCTTTGGGTGGCAAGTACCACATCACCAGCTGAGGAATCTTCTTCTTGCTTTGCTCGATTGAAGCAGAGTTATCCTCTTGATCATCAACCTCCGAAGACTAGTTACCAATTTTGTATCAACTAGCTTTGCACGTTGGGCACCTATCCAAAATAGCGTGCTCTTTACGGTACAGGATGCAGTGGTTGACACAAGCGTGTATCCTTTCCGTACCCAGCGACAACGGGCAGATAAGCCGCTTCGCGTGGTATGTGTTGGTTGGCAGGGAGATATGGTTCGGCAACACCTCTTCAAGACACCCAAAAGAACATTGCAACTACTGTCGAACCAACCGTTCTTGGCCTTCAATATCAGAAGTTCAAGCACTGAACGCAATAGTGTAAACTCCTTGTCACAACCCTTTGACTCATCGTACAAAAGTTTTCTAGCTGCCTTTTGTAACTTCTCGAAATTATCTAAACCTCTCATAGACCCTGATAGCACTTTCGGTTCCATGTATCGCAACATCTAACCTAAATCAAAATCATTATCACCAGAGCCATCAGTACCATCCATCACAATGTGATCATCCTCTAAATCGAAATCATGGCGATTGGATTCATCTACTATAACACAGCGACTACCATCTATGAAACCTTCACGGTGACCTTCTTGGTGTTTGGCGCCTTCAATGCCGGTTTTCTCAGATACATTTTTTTCGCCATGATAAGACCAAGTTGTGCAATTCTTAACAAATCCACGTGTCACCAAATGCGATTTGATTACATCTAATCAACCCTATACTTCCTGGTTTTTGTAGTCAACACATGGACAATGGATTTCCTTGATCTTCCTACCCACAGCATGCGCCTTGGCAGCATAAATGAATTTAGAAACTCCTGTAATATATGGCGTATGAAATCTTGGTGTATCATACATCCAAGACCTTGCCATCTACAAATTCAGTCGAACTTTTACATGCCTCTGTAAAATTTAGTTCGGAAACGGTACAAATTATCGTATTTGCATTGAAATGCGTCCAAATAAAGAAATATCCAAACAACTTGGTACTTCTACCATCTTCATCCAAAAAGATACCACTTGTGTGTAGCATCAACTTCAGATTTCCTACCATTATTAGTTATCCAAAAAGTTCCTATCTATATATAGTGGAAACTCTCAACTACACCCTTCTTACCAATCAATGTTCTTATCTTTACTTCTTGAGATGAGGGGCATATCACACTCCGCTGGTGGTAGATACTCAAATGTGATGGTTAAGAGAATTCACAGTGTATGTCCTAACAATTCTGAATTCTAGCTATTGTTTAGTTAAGTAATAGCCCAAGCTAGAACAATATGCCTAGTTGCTGACAACAAGATATAAGTGAAGTATCTAGCAACTCACACACAATGATAATGGGAGTTGAGGATCACAATATGAATTTTAAAACCAAGCCTCATGTTGCAAATGTACAAGGAGAGACGCTAGCTGATTGCTCAAAATTAGAATTGGGCTACAAGATTTGCACAAGCCAAGCAACATGTAAAAAGTAGGAAATATAACAAATCAATGTGGTGATCGTAGCACTTTTCTTTCTTTCTTCTTACTTTTTTCCAACCTTTTTCTGTCAATGTTTTACACCGGCAATATGAATATGGGACTACCCGGAGGATGGAAACTTGGTGGATTGCAAAGGAACACAGGGAGATTTTATACTGGTTCAGGCCCTCGATGTGAGGTAATACCCTACGTCCAGTTGTGGTGTTATTCCTTTGAGGATTTGTGTTGAACTATGATCTTCTCCCCTCAGGGGGTGCCCTGCCTCCCCTTATATACAGGGGTAGGGGTACAAGATAGGAGTCCCAGCTGAATACGGCCAAAGGATCTCATCTTAGAGATACAATTTACCCGACTAGGACTGTATATTCCTTATTGTACAAGGCAAAGTCTGCCAGGTGCTACTATATCTCTAATTACAAGGCTAGGCCCATCCTCTATCCGAGTGGCCCATATGTTTGTGATGAGGTACCCGGGGCCCATGGCCTCCACAGCAGCCCCTGAGACCTTCATAGTTGAGTCACAGCTGATGCCAAGTGCTCATCCTCCACAGTGAAGATTGCCCGAGTGCATTGCTCCCGAGTACTCTTTGTCCGAGTACGTCTTCTTCCTGAGTCCTGCTTCATGTCACCTGGCAGCGAGGCTATGAAGGACTCATTGTAGATGTATGAATAATGTGCGCTGAATAGGCACACCTATTAGGTGTAGCCCCCGACTTTGTACTTAATTGTGAGAACAATTAAACATAAAGTCAAAGATCTTTAACCTTGTAGTCTTTCCGAAGTAGTATACTACTGGTATATGAGACTCTTCGATATCATGTCAACCGGAATATGATTTATAGTCTTTGCCGAGTAGCACGCCACTCGTATATGGGACTCTTCAGCTTCATGTCAGCTAGAAAGGGTGTTTATAGTATTTCCCGAGTGGCGTCCCACTCGGAAGTTAGACTCCTCAGCGTCATATCGGTTGGAAGAAATATTTATAGTCTTTCCCGAGTAGTGCACTACTCGAAAGTTAGACTCTTTAGCATCATGTCGGCTAGAAAAATATTACTCATGGCAACTGTTGACCAAGCATGTAGGCCGAGTACCACTTTATGAAATTAAATCCATTGCATGGTTAGGTGTACTTGAGAGATACCTGCATCCCCAATTTTGATGAAGACCAGCTTGTGATCCTTATAAAGATATTGTTGACGCCGAAAACCGCCGGGTGTGCCAAAAAGCTTGCTGACGATCTGGTTCGGCGCCTAGAGACACACAAAGGCCTGGGAGATCTGCTTAGCTCCAGTGCAGGTCCTAAATTATTGAGGTTCGTAGGTGTGCCAGTCAATTTGACCCCACAATTGACAAGGAGAATATTAGCTCAGGGATTCAATCGGCCAATAACAATCCCGCTAGCCGATTACCGAAGGAATGCTTGAGCATCGGCCGAAAGCCGATGATAAAACTTTGTCCGGGCCCTAGCTGTCCGCGCCCGGGTCTCGTGCCCGTGCCCGGGTCCTCGCTCGTAGACAGGGCAGATACACCTGGGTAAGGGGTGACGAGTCTTACCCTCTCGTAGGAGTTCGGACCTAACCGATGCAGCCCCGCTCGAGAAGCAAGAACCCGTCGAAAGGGTGGCGATGCGCCGAATTTGATTGATCTGTGTGGATAATTTACAAGGTGCCTGGGCGTACGTATTTATACCCCGAGTTACATGAGTCCTTATAGGACACGGAACAGGACTTTCCTAACTAGAAAGGAAAACTAACAGACCTGATCGGACAAGAGATCAGGTTTCCTAAAAGATAAAACTATCTAATAGATAAGATAAATAACTGCCATAACATGGTCTTCACGATTCCTTCTCAAATCCGGTTTCTTCTGGATTAATTTCCTCCGGTTGATATAGCTTCTATCTTTACCGAATCTGATATGAGCCGTGCCAAATTTTGGCGTTAACAGATATATCCTCAATACCTGGTGGATAAGACAGATACCCAAACACATGTGTTCAGCAATTAGGCCTTCATGAAGCATATCTGTTTACCTTATCGGTTCCTGTTGGTAGCACTAGCACTGCGATTTTAACACAGCCAGCGAGCGGCCCACATTGAGCGTGCTCATGTAGAAACTCATATCTTGGTGGCTCAGTACCAACTGTGTAAGCCCAAGCCTATGAATCGAAAACGGCCCTATAAAAGGCGAGGAGAGAGAGAAAAGATTCCTTCATCTTCTCCAATCTACCAATCGTTTCGTCTTCCAGCTTCAGTGCCGAAATTTCGCCTCCCGCTCTGCTAGGGTTCGCCATTGTTCGCTCTTCCCCATTAGAACTCAGGCGATTCCGCTCCTCCTTGTCTATTCCAAACCTTCCGCGACATTTCCCCCAAATCTCCTCATCCCTAACCATGCCGAGGGCTTCAGATCTCGTGGATGCGTCGGATGATGTCTGGCCGACTTCGGATTGTGGGTCAGCTAAGCTAAAGCTCCTGGAGAAGCAGCTAAGGTTGCAGAGCCATGATGTCATCAACTGGCGTCCGGCTGAAGGTGAATCTATTCCGGAGCCCCAGGACGGTGAGACCATCGTTTTCGTCTCTTTTTTCCACCAGGGTCTTTCTCTTCCCTCTTCCGAGTTCTTCCGCTAGCTTCTTGCTTTTTATGAACTCGAGTTGGTGAATCTGAATCCCAACTAGATCTTGCAAATCTCCATTTTTGTGCCTCTTTGTGAGTGCTTCCTGGGTGTAGAACCCCATCTGAATCTGTTCAAATATTTATTCCATATCAAGCCCCAGCCCTCCAAGAGCAAAATCCAAGTGATTGGGGGGCCGGTATCCAACTCAGGAACGAGATGAAGAGGATCTATTTCAATATCCCTTTGAAATCTTCTCTCAAAGGCTGGCATAAGGAGTGGTTTTACTACTCCGATCTTGAGCCAAGCCTTCCCCCTTTCATGGGTTTGCCCCCGGTGGTTATTGCCAAGTGGTCGTCTTTGCCCATCTCTGAAGAAATAGGGTAGGTTCACATACTTGTTGGCAGTATTGACAAGCTGAAGAGAGCTGGGTTGATTGGTCCATGGGTCGCCAGACGTTTCTTGACTCGGTGCATCAGGCCACTAAAGGTGAGGTGTCACTTCAGCTGGGACTACAAGGGCAAAGGTGATCCCAGCCGGGAATACTCCGACCTGGTGGACAAGTACAAGGTGACCAACATCCTGCTGGATTTCTTTGCCAGTGGGGTGGTCAAAACTGAAGACACAGATCGGTCTGTGGTGGCTTATAGCCGGAAGAGGCCGCGCCCAAAGGGAACCCTTGCTGATGTTGTCTTGTAGTTCATCTATGGTGAATGCTTGCATATATATGCCCAGGTTGGCTCCGCAATGTGTGAAATGTACTGTTGAACTGCTTGCAAACATGTGAGGAGTTCGATGAAGACTCCCGAACACTGTCGGCCATGAAGTCAAAGAAGAGGCCGAGAAGTCCTTCTGCTGCCCAGCCCGACTCCAAGAGAGCGGGGAAGAGACCTATTGTAGATCAGGGCAAGAAGAAAGTTATGAGGCCGAGTGCCGCAGCCGGGAGTCTGAAGATAAAAGACACCGCCGGTACAACCCCCAGGTTGCCGAGTCCCAGACCGGGACCAGTGCAGTCAAGCTCAGCATCATCGAGCCCAATATGAGCGCCACCGAGTACAAGGTCAGGTCCAACGCTGCTAGGCTCAGCAACAGCGAGCCCAAGAATGGTGCCACTGAGTACCCGGGCACCCCAGCTGGCCGCACCGCGAGCGGTGACGACCAGGACAGAAACACTGTCGCCGACTACCATGCCCTTAGGCCTGACAGCCAGCAGCCCTCCAGTGCCGACCTCTAGATCCCCCGAACAGAGGCTTATGTTCTCCAAGAGGTAAGTTGCTCTAGGTCTTCTGAAAATCTTGTTCGGCATGGTAGCGTTTTGATATCTGACTCGTTACGCAGGAAGTGAGCCGACATTGATCTCAAGGAGACCACTGTGACTACTCCCGTTGTCAAGCTAGCCCCGGCCGAGCCTGCACCAGCGAGCATAGCTGCTGAGCTAGCGACGGTCCCAGTTGCAAAAACTGGGATCGCCCCAACTGTAGGGCCACTGACACCGGCCGACCAAGGGGCGGTTGTCAAAGCTGTCGCTCCAGGCCCTGAGCCAGCCCCCGAGGCCCTGGAGGCTACCAAGTTGAGGGCCAGGACCCCGTCGCCGTCCTTGTCGCCGTCGTCATCGTCATCATCCTCGGAAAGACCGGACCTCCGCAGGCTCGAAGCCCCTCCCCGCAAGTTCCCGAGGACATTCCACTGGGTGGCCCCTGACGGAACTGCGAGGAGTTACAAGCATGACGAGGTTGCGGTAGAAAAGGAGCGTGAAGACTTGCTTCACGCCGCAATCGCCGCGTCCCAGGGAATTAAGTTATGAATTTCGCCGTATTGAAGTATTGGTAGTCCTCCTTGCACGAGTGTTCTGACGCTTGACTCTGATTTGCATTGTTTCTCCCCGAGCAGAAAATTGTTGACCGCTCAGAGAGGATGAGCGAGGTCCTGACCCAGGTTGCCCTCCAGCTCCAAGAATTGGACCAGCTCCGGGCATTAAAGGCCGAATTGGAGCAGCGCCACCAGGGGAGGGAGTCTTGGCTGAAGGGAGCCGTCAATCAACTCAGGGACGAAAATTGGGACCAAGCCAAGAAGATTGGAAGTAAGTCTCCCGAATGTCTTCCTGACTGAGCCCTTAGTATATTTCTCCAGCTGTGTTGTTTCCCGACTGCCTAGTTGTGTCATGACTGCAATGTTGAGCACTTGACTATTTTGATGTGCAACCCTCGAAGCTGAGCTGAAGACCCGAACAGAGGGAGAAATGCAGCTGAAGGAGGCCAAGAGAGCCAAGGCCGAGCTTGACAAAGACAAGGCTGACTTGACAAGGGCCAAGGCCGAGCTTGAGAAAGAGAAGGCCAACTTGAAGAAGGCCAACGCCAAGCTCGAGAAAGAAAAAGTTGAATTGGAGAAGGCCAAAGCCAAGTGGGAGGCCGATTACAAAAGTAAGTCTCCACTTCTGACAATGATCATAACCAACCCATTAAGTACTCTGTTTGCAATTTTGCCTAACAAGTTTACTTGACGGTGAACCCGCGTAGCTGCTAGAGCCAATGCCCAAATACAATTTCAGGCTTTTGCAGAGGAGATAAAGGTCATCAAGGAGTCACAAGAGATCTTTGCTGAGTCCGTGAAAGGGCTCCTTGACATGATGGATCCTCGTTATGTGGGAACCAACTCCAACACGGTGTCTCAGGTGCAGGCACGCCTTAATGAAGCACCGAGTATCCTAAAGAGGTACTCGGATGAGCGTGTTGTCGTCAGCGTGGCCCAAACCCTGGCGATGACCAAGTCAATCTACCCTAGGGTAGATATTGAAGCCATCGGAGAGGGATTTGCCAAGGAGACAACACCTGAGGAGGCGCTGGAGCTGATAGCCTAGGCGAGGCCGACTGCGGAAGTGATCACCCAAGACCTAGGCATGTAAGAATAATCCATTATGCAGTCGGTGTATATAAACTTTTTGTAAGGACATGTGTAAATATATGTGTCATGCCGCCAAGCTCTAAGTTCTAACTTAATTATCATTAGCTTTACTCGACTATATAGTCTACGCTGAGTTATTCTATAGGAACTTAATAAAATCATTCACCGAAGAAAGCTGTACTCAGGCAGACATAACAAAGTCGTTGCAAAACTTCATAACTGAAGCAAAACAAGCTTGTATATTATTGATAGAGCACATATAATACATGCAGCCCCCGACTCACTACTCGGTTGAAACAAGCGATGTAGTGAGTCAGAGAAAAACTGTACACATGAAAATATATAAAACTCAGATATAGAAAGGACATAGCTGTTCTATTGTAACATACCAGGATTTCTCCTAGGAGAATTTAGCAGCGAAATCAAGATTTTGATTTAAAAAAAAACTTGATTAAAAAGGTTCACAAAATGACGTAGGTTTTCTTCCAAGTTAGGAACGAAATTATAAAAGTTTAACATAGGAGAATAATAAGATAGAAGTGATCGTTTGTGCATTTCCATAATAGAATGCATAAACATTTCCATAGCCTAAATAGTTTCTAAGGACGATAGGTTTAATATAAAATCATCAGAAAGTTTCTATAATCGGTATACAACACAACTTATCTACCGTAAATTTTCCATGATTTTATCACTTCAGTAAGTACTTCAATAAAATCCCTCAAATCAGCTAGACTAGGGAGCTAGCTAAAAATGAGTGGGTATAATTCTAAAATTCACCAAATAAAACTAAAGACTAATCAAGCAGTGCCCTTCTACCAGAGTATGAGTCAACATGAAACTTTCAACCAGAAATTTTGGTTTAATTAATCTCCCAAAGGAACCACAGAAAATGATAGGAGAAAAGGTCTAGGGAATTAATTTAGACTGCAGGAAAAACTGGGTCACTATCCTTACTTTGCAAATTCACCAAAGATAAAACAGATCACCTCTAGCTATGAAATTCGGTCAGCAGGTTAATCACATACTCCTCTATCTCCAGTAATTTTTACCAAATTTTATCAATTCAATAAGTGTCTCAAACAAATATTTTTGATTCAGCAAAACAGAGAACTTTTTCTCTTGCAGACAACCAAATTGATATTTTTTTCTAAAATAAATTCACCACTCACCTTCTGACCAAAATTTTCCAGAAATTGGTTCATCTCGTGAACTATTTACAGTAAACATTTCAAAGCTTCTTTCACAAAGCTTGTACATGAAATAACAGGCCCCAGCTCACTGACTCAGACTAGTGCACAGCAGAAACTGAATTTTGACCGAATTTTGCCATTTTCTCTGGAGAAATCTACAAGTCCTACAACTTTGAAATTTGGCACAGCGCTAGCCAATACCACCTACTGCCCACAGTAATTTTCCCATGATTTTAGCCACAATGTAGATCAGTCAAACAGCTAGATCAAAGTAACCTCCAACTACTCTATTTTACTTAGTCTCTAGAGAATTCTCCTCTCTTTTGTCACTGCCATGTGGATCCCACAAGACCCTGTGTTGAGGACATCACTCCTTCGGATGCACCCGCTGATCCTCTCACCATTATGCAAGGTCCAATGACCCGAGCTCGAATGCGACAATTAAATCTAGAGGTGAGCTCGTTCTTAAGCGATCCTTTTCATAGTTTTGAGAATAGATTGCTACCTAATGATGTTATCTTGCTTAGAAACATTGGAGAGGATCATGAAGTACTTGGAGAGAGGTGTGGAGGCAGAGAAGAACTGCAAGGACACCTAAGACAAGCCAGAGGCCTAGTTCAACTCGAGTTCGAGTCTGCCTCGGCCTTCAGGGCCAGCCTGCAATAAAACGGACGCCTAGGATGCATACGGACTCCGTTTTCGATGATCCACATATGCATAGAAAGATAATTTCATAAGCTAACCAATGGCTTTAGTTTGATGTCCAAATTCCACCGGAGTAAATAGGAATCATCAAAACAAGTCAGTATCCAGAATCTGCCAGGGTGCTGCGTCACCATCTTTTGGTCTGTTGGGCCGTGTATCGTCTTAGAGCCCGTTAGAGGGCGCGTCTAGGGGGTGTGACGACCCTTAGACTATATATTCAGCAGCCGCCGCCCACATTAGGGTTTGGGTTTTGCTTTAGATCAATCTGTCTTCGAACAGTCGCCGTCATCGGTTGTGAAACCCCAACTTCGAGTGCTTAATCATTCATCTGCAATTGTCACTTTAATTGAGTTGCGTACTTTCGGGTTCTTGTTTGTGTTCTTCGTTTCGCAGGCAAGGATTAGCCTTCGTGGTGAGGTCAACCAGATTTGTGACACGGTTGATAACCAAAGGAGTCGTGGTGCTAGGGTTGCAGGGATCGGGTCTGTTGATCTGAAGCCGGATCGATGTGTTGCGTTCCACCAAAACGATAGTTATCTCTACCTGAGGGAAGATCGGGAACCCCCGTCCCCCATCACCCTGGCCCACCTATAAGCCTCTGCAAGTCTTGAGATAATGTGTTCCACCTAAATCCTACCCATACTCCTCCTGTCTCCCTAGGAATTAACCACAAAGGCCCACTAGTCATGGAGTAACTCTAGCCAAAAATGTGTAGCACAATATTCTCTTACATGTGGGACCCACCATAGTCACTGTAGAGTTGGGGCACCTCAGCATTGCATGAGAAAACGTGGCAACACCTCCTCCTTCTCCGTCACAGCACACAGAGACACATAGATGAACTCAACTCTACGAAACCTCGACCATTTGTCTAAAACCGCGCCAGCTACCTCTCCTCTCCTTCCTCACCACATTCCCACTGAGAAATCCGAAGAAGAACCCAAGGATCACCGGTGGTGAGCTCATCTTCCCTATAGCCGACAGTGTTCGACCGAGCCTGAGTCCTCTCTGGTGAGCTCCACCTCTTCTCAGCCATAGGAACATGATGTGCACCTTCTAATCATTCCATTTTCGTACCTTGTTTCCCTAGGTTTGCTGGTTGAAATTGTTGTGGCGCCACCGTCCTCGTCCTCTGTCCCAATGGACTGCCACCGTGACATCGTCGGCGTTCTGATTAGTCCGAGATGTCACTGGTCGAGTCCTCGCACCTATATCGTCGCCTCGCCCCTAGGAGCTCGCTGACAAAAGAAATCGAGCTGCGGTACCCCGAAGCTCGAGATCGACACGTTCTTCCCCAACTCCAGTCATCGCTCCGCCGCTGCCATTCCTGTCGATTCGGTGAAGAAGTTGTCGATTCCTTGCACGTAGAGTAACCTCAGGCTATCCTTGACCTTGTGTGTGTGATGTCTTGGCAGTCCATGGGCTAGATCAATCTATCGACGGTGCACCCGAAGCTACCTCGCGCCGCCGGAGGACATCGTTGTTGATGCACTTCATCGAAGCCTCTCTGCCTCGTCCAATAGCACGGTGAGGTTCACTGTGTCTCATAGCAGCTTTCCCATGTTCTGCCTTGCTCAAAGACCGGTTGCTTTGTCACATGCATGAACAGCCTAGTAGCAGCCGCCACTTATCCTCGTCGCCGGCGAGCGTCCGTACACCGCCGGCCATCGCGCGACCACCACTGAACTTTTTAGGTCCTCCTCTCTGCTTCCTGTTTTGGCCGCGTCTTCATCCGAGCCACGGTTCATCGCCGACGCCGGCGAACAGAGACAGCGGTCGAGCCCAAAAGCGCCTCCCCTGTTTTGGTTCATTGGCATGTGGGCCCTGGCTGGGGAGAAATAAGAGAAAAGAAGAAACAGTAAGGAAAATGATTAGAGAATTTATTTTACAACAGAAAAATGGTTAAACTTTGGAATTCCATAATTATTTCATTATCCCTCATTTTTGTGTAACCTAAATTTTGTTAGATTTATAAAGATATGCACTTTATTGCTATAAACAAAAATTTGGCACCTTCTATAGAGAAAACACCTCTAAAATTTTGCGTAGCATAGTATATACTATAACCTGTGAAATTAATAGGAAAGTCATATTAGCTTCAAAAATGATGAGCTTAGTTTTATTGGACGTAGGGAACTATGACCCCTTTTCCTATAGACTTAAAATTTTAACCAAACTAATACAAACAATGACTCTAAAATATGTAGAAAAGATAAATACTTTAATTAGTATATAAGGTGTATGAGGACACCTAAAATTGATAGAAAATTTAACTTAACCCCAAATTGGATGAATCAAAATTTGTTGGAATAACAAATCAATATTAACTCCTAAAATGGTGAAACTAGGTTTGATCGACATAGAAAACTTGGCTACTATTTATGATGACTAAAACTTGGCACACTTTGTAGGGGTATCCTCTCTGAAAGTTTACAGAAGTAAAAGTACCGCCCGGTGTATATAGAACTTGTAAAATTCATAATAAATCCATCCCAACTGTAAAGATTGTGAAACCAATTTTGTTAGTCTTGTAAAATAGTGATGTTTAACCCTGTAGACAAGGTTTTGACAAAACTATCTCCTAAAAATATACCTATAGTTTACCTATGGAATAGACTGTGTATTCTAATACAAATTTGTAAAATTCATAACTCACAAATAAAAAGCGATAAAATAAAACTTCTTTCACCAAAATTTACTTTAGATCAGTAGCAACCTATGGTATAAACCTCATGCATATTAGAGCATTTTGGAGTTTTCGCATTATTTGCTATTTATTCGGTCGTACGTTATTTTCTTTCTAGAGAATGAATTCGATATCTGTGAAGAAGTGAGATAGTTGGTATCCGAGTATTCAAGAGTAAGGCAAGTATTCTCCCCTCCTCTTTGAACAAATTGAATCCTATGTTTTGGGGAATGAAATGTGTTATTTGTAAACTTGCATGCGTATTTGTGAATAACGGTATTTGAATTGTGGTAAGTGGTAGTTATAACCTATTAGTTGCATGATCCACCTTCAAACATTGTACTCCTTGCTGTTTGTAACCTTAGGCTTGGTTAGAGTACTTAATTTGTACCCATCGGGGTCTATGTTAAGTTAATACACTTGCTTATGCTTAGCCATGCTTAGTAATGTGCTAAATATTACAGGGATCACTATATACTTTTGAAAATAGAAATTTTATAACTTCTGGATAGAGGTGAAGCCTCTGGTTATTTGTGAACTAAAATAATAAAAAACCTGATTTTAGACTTGGGCAGCAAGTGGTGTGCATATGGAGTAGTTGCACACCGATAGGGGGAGTGTTCACCTGAGTCGATTAAGGACTGAACTCAGTGTCATATTCTCATGTTAAACAGTACAACCACATGTGCTAGTATAGGATAGCCATAGTGGATTAAGTTACTTAATGTTTAGCCTTGCATTTTGGTAGGCTGAGTAGTATGGGCGGTGCCTACAACGGACCGTAGGACTGTTCAAAGGAGCTACCTATATCCCGTAACGGAATAGGCGTCTAAGTTTGTCTAATACAATGTTGTGTGCCTCATGGGGAGCCAGGTAGGCTGCCGCCACGGCGCTGGGTTAAGGCATGGGCCCGCCACCCATGACATCGGGGTAGCCCCTCGATGTGGAGTAACACACCTCGTGCTAGTGCAAGGCTAAATGTTAGGTAATGTAAAAGCTATGTTATGACCCCTAGGCCGCACTCAATGTGTAGAGTGTGGGATACTGATGGGTATCGACCAACCTAGGGTATAGCCGTTATGGCTTCTATCACATCATGTGGGTAACGTTGTATAAACTCTGCAGAGTCAAAACTAATCGGTTAGCCGTGCTCACGGTCATGAGTGGCATGGTTGTGTCCATTTAGTACAGATTTATGTTTTTAAATGTGTTTATGAAATTGGGATGAGGATTGATGACTTATGAGAATTATTATGCTTATTACAATGCTTATGGTGGCTTGTTGCCGTGGGGGGCAGCAAGCAGGAAAATTATTATGTTGATCACTTTCCTACTTGTTATACTTGTTTCTAATGTTTTATTAAATATTCTTGCAAATGATTGTGAACTAAAATTAGCTTTATGCAAAACTAAACCCACAAATAGCCATCTCCTTGATTTTAGAGCTGGCATGTAGCGATATAGAATTGTCCTTGCCAGTACATTATTTCAGTAATGTACTGATTCTTGCTAGTATAGTTATAAATTTTTGCTATAGGTTGAGTGCTACGGGAATTCGTTACTTTTTAGGATTGATTCTTTAAGGGGTCTACCCCTAGTCGGATTGCCTGTGGTATGGGTAGACAAGCTTCCGCTGAATCATATTATTTGGTCATTTGACCTATGTTACTCTGATGTAGTAAATTTAGTTTACTTACTTGTACAACCATTTATTGAATACCATTACTAGAGATGAAAGTGTGAACTAGCAATTATCCTGGGGCTAGTCTATATGAGTATAGGCTTAGAACAGTTGAGATACATGGAGAGTAGTTCAACCGTAGACCATGTCCACAGAGATATGTATCATGTTTGGTCGCCACCTTCGTATGGTTTGACGGGCATATCTCGCCGTGCGGGCTGGTGTAACTATTCTTCCAAATATCTCTCGTGTTCTTAATCTGGCGTTTCGGTTGTTTTGCATTATAATTGGTGGTTTGTATGACAGGGCTGTGATGAGGTTGGATGGTTACAGTTTTATTAGGCTTTGTCTTAAGATCACATCCAACTAGATATTTTGCGTTGTTGTACCAATTACCTCTTATAGCGGAGAAAACTGGGTGCCCACAGCGGTGGTATCAGAGCCAATACCGACTATAAGAGCCCCTTAAATTGGTCATTAGTTTGGCATTCTAAAAGTATTTTGAGAACTTTGCTCTCAGCTACAAACTATTTGTGAAAATAAATCTAATTCTTATATCCCATCCCTCTCTAAATAAACTACCCTTTCCTATGTCTATATTTTTATTTAAACTCCCATTCTTGTGCTATAGGACCAGAAACCTTTGAAAAACGGTACTTCTGAAAATTTATGTTGGGGAAATTCTTATTAAACTTTCCAAACCAGTACCAAAGTGGTTTAAAAGTTTTTTTTTAAATTTCCCTTTGCAAAGTAATTCCAAAATCTAGTGCAACGATTTTTAAATATCGGTTTACAATGGCCTATAGAGTAGGTTTTGGAATAAAAGATGGCCAAACTAAAAATTTGTTAGATTTAATAGGTTGTAACACTTCACCATGGTACCTCTATACCAAAAATGAATTTTGCGTGATCTTAATCTTCTCTTATCCCGGCATTTCAAAACTTACCAAAAGACCTAGAATGGATAGTTTGGGGCAGGTTTGGAATTGTTGTGCTTTGGCCACTAGATTGTTTTCTTAGATGGACCTCCACAAACTCATGTAGCCTATGGATCCATTAAACTTCATTTAGTAAAAAGGAAAGTAAAATTTAAAATGCTCAAAACTTGTCTTAAAATTCAAAAGCTAGTAGTTGCACATGTTCTGAAAATCAGTAGTCAGCATACTTCATAATTTTGTGTAGATCACGTCACACATGCTAAAATTCTGTAATTTTGACAGTAGATTGTAGACTCACATGGGGAGCACCATGAATTAACCTGGAACTTTTAGACTAATACATCATTGAATAAAAATTCAAATAGAATACATGGTCATGTCCTGAAATCTCTAATTGACATATTTCATATTTTTGTGTAAGTTAAACCATAGGTGATAAAATCCTGATCTTTTACCAGTAGCTCGTAGACTTCTCCAGTAAGCTTCATGAATTTCTTTTGGGATTTTTAGATGACTGTATCATGACCAAATAATCCACACATTAGATATGTTCAGAATCTGGAACCTGTAGGTTACCTAGTTAATATATTTGTACATCCCAAACCATGAGTGATAAAATAATCAATTTTGGTCAGTAACTTAGTAACCTAGTGAGGAAGCCTTGGGAATTTTCTGGGAATTTTTCAACTAGTAACCTAGGAGATAAAGTTCAAACAATTACACCTGATAAACTACCACAGCACTGCACTGCCCACCTTGTTTATTTTCTTTACAGAAATCTACATATATAAAAATTCCAATTCTTTCCCAGAGCTGATAGAACTCTACATAAAACTTGAATATAAAATTTTTGTAAATCTTATTATATCTCTAGGATGACTTTAAGGCTCAGTTTCGTCAGATACATACGCAGGACAGAACTAACCCATCCACATATTACGCCGCGTTTATATCTTGGAACTTCACTCAAGGTTTCTAATTAGTTCCTAAATACAAACCTCATGTATGTCTACCATTTGCAACCTTAGGATGAGTCTATCATAGTAGAAAAATTCAAATGATGCACCTAGCTACAAACCGAAACCAATAGGATGCATTCCCGATAATACCATGTAGCCGACCACCAACAGTGCAGTGGAAAATTTCTAGTAGATATATTTATACTTATCAAGGAAGTTCCATGAGTAAGCTAGGAGACTTTGGTAGGGGAAATAAAAATTTTAGAAGCCAAAACAGAGTTAGATAATAAACTTCTGATTTTTGAACCTCCATAGCATCTCGTACCAAAACCCTATTACCCAGAGATCAAACCCTGAATTAGTGGAACCTATTACCATAAGCTTGAACATCTTATTGCATTATTTGTGCCTTGCACCATTACATCAACATATTGCACTGTTACGCATGTGCATCATCATAAAACCACATGAGCAATACACCATAACATGCAAGCATCATCCCATTTCAATCACACACTACACCATACTCTGCATTGCACCATGTTATCATAATCTTGCACTGCACCATGTCACATGATGCATCATTCAATTGAGCAATTCTGCATCATGGCAACCATATGCAATTGCACCATAACATGAATTACACCATTACATCCAGCATTTGCACTGCACCGTGTCACAACTCACATCATACAATGAAGCATCTGCACAATATCATTTCATCTATGCATCTCACCATCTTGTGCATGGAAATGATGCGCTATCCAAAGCATTTCACCATATGACCCATCATGGCATTAAATTATGGTTGCACCACATTATGCATGGCATCTTGTCATTCATAACTGCATTGCATTATTCAGCATATCATCCATAATTGCATCATGATTATCCATGACACCTTATCATTTATGGTGGCATCATGGAGCCATACATGCCAACCTAGAACACTTCAGCTCAGTTTAACCCTATTCTAGGTTACCCAACTCAAGTTAGAGGATTTCTAGCACCACTATTCCATATTCCCCACCTATTTACAACATTTATGTTAGTTCATTCTATCTTGTTCATTCATTCACCTATGGTTGAGATATCAAAAACCTAAGTTCATTCTAACTTGTTCCATCATTCACCGTATAGGTCGGAGGAGTTGAGGGTTCGCTGATCTCGTCACCGGGGCTGGGAGTGCGGCTGCTAGGGCCATTGCCGTTTCGGGCGATAGAGAGCAAGCCAAACCGAGAGACTTCACCACCTTCCTCATCACACTACCAAGATCCAGCACCTTGATCCTATAAACATCCAGTTCTCTAACCCTTATCCTAAGTTAGCTCTCATCTTAAGTTATCTAACATTTTTTTAGAATATTGGCAACTAGAAATTAAACTCCTAATTAAATCACATAAGACATCAAGTGCATTGATCTACATTTGCTTCACTAGACACCAGTGTACCTTCCATGATAGTATAGTATAGCTAGCCATTTGGTCATCCTAGTATCATTAGGTTAAAGAAAATAGTATTGCTAAGAAAATTTATAGCAGACCTAACCTACTAGATTAGTGGTCCTCCGCTCACCAGTTCACATCCTAAAAATTTTAAGGGGGGTAGCATACCAGGTCAACATGTACCATGTATAAATCCAAAGCTTTAGCATACCCATGGCATTCCCTGCTACCGCCAACAAAGCTCACTTGACATACTGGACGGATTCTACATTGAGTACTACCTTGTGACGACGGACTATCTCTTAGCTCTTATTAGTGTCTAGACTTGCCATCACTTTACACCTAAAAGTCTAGCTTCAAAGTTCCTAAGCCATGTTGCCCAGGTCTGTAGATCAATGAATAGAAAGCACCTAGGTACATCCTCGATAACTCTTATGTAAAATCAGTGTATACGATGGTTGTTGTGCACCCCTTTTTGTCTAAACCTACGTAGGGACCGTGATCCTAATCGCATACCCGTTTATTTAGGGCCTTCGCTCCTAGATGCTTGCTATCCAGAAAATAACACCACATGAAACTAAGCACACGAAAGCCAGTTATATCTCTAGTCACATAAATTTCAGAACCCTGTAGTAGCACCCAAGTTTCAAGTAGTGCGATGTAATGTGAGGTCCGCCAACTGAACCTACTGTCGGGTGGAACCTAGCTGTCAACCAACCTTAATACTCCAGTTACTCCCATCCTTTGTACTGAACCTACTAGCTAGCTCAATTTAACTTCCTGACTAGAACGTGGAAATCCTTTTCGCATAATTGTTGAAACCTTAGTAGCCAGTGGGTTACAAAGTCGGGTAGAAATATTGAACCTGATTTGTTTGAAATGGAGATAGGTTTAAATTAAGTCCCTGTAAGCAATCCAACCCCTTATCAATGAGCCTTTAGTGAGTCCCCCAACCAGCAATTTGACCGAATGTTTAGATAACCCAGCCCTTGTGAAGGAGATAAATCTAGACAATCTTGTAGGTCGAGACACATAGATGAACTCAACTCTACGAAACCTCGACCATTTCGTCTAAAACCGTGCCAGCTACCTCTCCTCTCCTTCCTCACCACATTCCCACCGAGAAATCCGAAGAAGAACCCAAGGATCACTGGTGGCGAGCTCATCTTCCCTACTGCCGACAGTGTTCGACCGAGCCTGAGTCCTCTCCGGTGAGCTCCACCTCTTCTCAGGCATAGGAACATGATGTGCACCTTCTAATCATTCCATTTCCGTACCCTGTTTCCCTAGGTTTGCTGGTTGAAATTGTTGTGGTGCCACCGTCCTTGTCCTCTATCCCGATGGACTGCCGCCGTGACATCGTTGGCATTCTGATCAGTCCGAGACGTCACTGGCCGAGTCCTCGCGCCTATATCGTCGCCTCGCCCCTAGGAGCTCGCTGACCAACGGAATCGAGCTATGGTACCCCGAAGCTTGAGATCGACATGTTCTTCCCCAACTCCGGTCATTGCTCCGCGGCTGCCATTCCTGTCGATTCGGTGAGCAAGTTGTCGATTCCTTGCACGTAAAGTAACCTCAGGCTATCCTTGACCTTGTGTGTGTGATGTCTTGGCAGTCCATGGGCTAGATCAATCTACCGACAGCACACCCGAAGCTACCTCGCGCTGCCGGAGGACATCGTTGTTGATGCACTTCATTGAAGCCTCTCTGCCTCGTCCAATAGCACGGTGAGGTTCGCTATGTCCCATAGCAGCTTTCCCATGTTCTGCCATGCTCAAAGACCGGCTGCTTTGTCACATGCATGAACAGCCTAGTAGCAGCCACCACTTATCCTCGTCGCTGGCGAGTGTCGTACACCGCCGGCCATCGCGCGACACCACTGAACTCTTCAGGTCTTCCTCTCTACTTCCTGTTTTGGCCGCGTCTTCATCCGAGCCACGGTTCGTTGCCGACGCCGGCGAACAGAGACGGCGGTCGAGCCCAAAAGCGCCTACCCTGTTTTGGTTCACTGGCATGTGGGCCCTGGCAGGGGAGAAATAAGAGAAAAGAAGAAACAGTAAGGAAAATGATTAGAGGATTTATTTTACAACAGAAAAATGGTTAAACTTTGGAATTCCATAATTATTTCATTATCACTTATTTTTGAGTAACCTAAATTTTGTTAGATTTATAAAGATAGGCACTTTATTGCAATAAACAAAAATTTGGCACCATCTATAGAGAAAACACCTCTAAAATTTTGCGTAGCATAGTATATACTATAACTGTGAAATTATAGGAAAGTCATATTAGCTTCAAAAATGATGAGCTTAGTTTTTTTGGACGTAGGGAACTATGACCCCTTTTCCTATAGACTTAAAATTTTAACCAAACTAATACAAACAATGACTCTAAAATATGTAGAAAAGATAAATACTTTAATTAGTATATAAGGTGTATGAGGACTCCTAAAATTGATAGAAAATTTAACTTAACTCCAAATTGGATGAATCAAAATTTGTTGGAATAACAAATCAATATTAACTCCTAAAATTGTGAAACTAGGTTTGATGGACATAGAAAACTATGCTACTATTTATGATGACTGAAACTTGGCACACTCTATAGGGGGATCCTCTCTAAAAGTTTACAGAAGTAAAAGTGCCGCCCGGTGTATATAGAACTTGTAAAATTCATAATAAATTCATCCCAACTCTAAAGATTGTGAAACCAATTTTGTTAGTCTTGTAAAATAGTGATTTTTAACCCTGCAGACAAGGTTTTGACAAAACTATCTCCTAAAAATATACCTATAGTTTACCTAAGGAATAAATGGTCTATTCTAATACAAATTTGTAAAATTCATAACTCCCAAATAAAAAGTGATAAAATAAAACTTCTTTCACCAAAATTCACTTTAGATTAGTAGCAACCTATGGTATAAACCTCATGCATATTAGAGTATTTTGGAGTTTTCGCATTATTTACTAGTTATTCGGTCGTACGTTATTTTCTTTCTAGAGAACGAATTCGATATCGGTGAAGAAGTGAGAGAGTTGGTATCCGAGTATTCAAGAGTAAGGCAAGTATTCTCCCCTCCTCTTTGAACAATTGAATCCTATGTTTTGGGAATGAAATGTGTTGTTGTAAATTGCATGCGTATTTGTGAATAACGGTATTTGAATTGTGGTAAGTGGTAGTTATAACCTATTAGTTGCATGATCCACCTTCAAACATTGTACTCCTTGCTGTTTGTAACCTTAGGCTTGGTTAGAGTACTTAATTTGTACTCATCGGGGTCTATGTTAAGTTAATACACTTGCTTATGCTTAGCCATGCTTAGTAACGTGCTAAATATTACAGGGATCACTATATACTTTTGAAAATGGAAATTTTATAACTTCTGGATAGAGGTGAAGCCTTTGGTTATTTGTGAACTAAAATGATGAAAAATCTGATTTTAGACTTGGGCAGCAAGTGGTGTGCATATGGAGTAGTTGCACACCGATAGGGGGAGTGTTCGCCTGAGTCGATTAAGGACTGAACTCAGTGTCATATTCTCATGTTAAACAGTACAACCACATGTGCTAGTATGGGATAGCCATAGTGGATTAAGTTACTTAATGTTTAGCCTTGTATTTTGGTAGGCTGAGTAGTATGGGCGGTGCCTATAACGGACCGTAGTACTGTTCAGAGGAGCTACCTATATCCCGTAACGGAATAGACGTCTATGTTTGTCCAGTACGTCGTTGTGTGCCTCGTGGGGAGCCGAGTAGGCTACCGCCACGGCGCTGGGTTAAGGCATGGGCCCGCCACCCACGACATCGGGGTAGTCCATCGATGTGGAGTAACACACTTTGTGCTAGTGCAAGGCTAAGTGTTAGGTAATTTAAAAGCTATGTTGTGACCCCTAGGCCGCACTCAATGTGTAGAGTGTGGGATACTGACGGGTATCGACCAACCTATGGTGTAGCCATTATGGCTTCTATCACATCATGTGAGTAACGTTGTACAAACTCTGTAGAGTCAAAACTAATCGGTTAGCCGTGCTCACGGTCATGAGCGGCATGGTTGTGTCCATTGAGTATAGATTTATGCTTTTAAATGTGTTTTATGAAATTGGGATGAGGATTGATGACTTATGAGAATTATTATGCTTATTACAATGCTTATGGTGGCTTGTTGCCGTGGAGGGCAGTAAGCAGGAAAATTATTATGTTGATCACTTGCCTGCCTGTTATACTTGTTTCTAATGTTTTATTAAATATTCTTGCAAATGATTGTGATCTAAAATTAGATTTATGCAAAACTGTACCCACAAATAGCCATCTCCTTGATTTTAGAGCTGGCATGTAGCGATATAGGATTGTCCTTGCCGGTACATTATTTCGGTAATGTACTGACTCTTGCTTGTATGGTTATAAATTTTTGTTGTAGGTTGAGTGCTATGGGAATTCGTTACTTCTTCAGGATTGATTCTTTAAGGGGTCTACCCCTAGTCGGATTGCCTGTGGTATGGGTAGACAAGCTTCCGCTGAATCATATTATTCGGTCATTTGACCTATGTAACTCTGATGTAGTAAATTTAGTTTACTTACTTGTACAACCATTTATTGAATACCATTACTAGAGATGAAAGTATGGACTAGCAATTATCCTAGGGCTAGTCTGCATGAGTATAGGCTTAGAACAGTTGAGATACATGGAGAGTAGTTCAACCGTAGACCATGTCCATAGAGATATGTATTGTGTTTGGTTGCCACCTTCGTGTGGTTTGACTGGCATATCTTCGCCGTGTGGGCTGGTGTAACTATTCTTCCAATATCTCTCGTGTTTTTAGTCTGGCGTTTCGGTTATTTTGCATTATAATTGGTGGTTTGTATGACAAGGCTGCGATGAGGTTGGATGGTTACAGTTTTATTGGGCTTTCTCTTGAGATCCCATCCAACTAGATATTTCGTGTTGTTGTACTAATTACCTCTTATAGCGCAGAAAATCAGGTTCCCACGCCTTTTCGACTAACGTCCTGGATGCGGCCTGGTTGCCACATATGCCCGAGTGGATCGATTGCAGAATCTGCTTGCCCTCCTTGGTGGTGACGCAGCGCATGAGGACACCGGATGCACTTCTTCGGTACAGGTCTTCTCCGACGACTAGGAAACTCTTGCTTCGACGTTTGATTTGTTCGGCTTGACTTCGATCTTCTGGGAGTTCATCGTCCAGGAGGAATTTGAGAACAGGAGTCCGCCAGTCTTGACATATGTTCAGTACTTCGTCTATTCCTAGGGTAGGTTCGCCTCCCGACTGCTCTAGCACTGGTTTCTTCTTGACTGATGGCTCCATAAGGTGCTCGACAAAGATCCATGTCGGGACCGCTTCTCGCTTGGATCCCATGTTTGCCAATTTATCTGTAGCATCATTGTATTGTCATAGGACATGTGTTATTGCCAGCCCGTCGAACTTGTTTTCGAACTTATGAACCTCGGACAGTACACCGCCATTGTGTCGCAAGACATGTCCAGTTTTCATGACTTGATTCACCACAAGTTGAGAATCTCCTCACACAACCAATCGGCGTATGCCGAGTGATATAGCAATGCGGAGCCCGTTGATAAGTGCCTCGTACTCGGCGATGTTGTGGGAAGCCAAGAAGTGGATCTGGAGAACGTACTTGAGTTTTTCGCCGGTAGGAGACGTCAGTATGACGCTGGCCCCGGCGCCGCCGATCCATAGAGAACCATCGAAGTACATTGTCCAGTACTCTAGCTTCGCTGTTGATGTAGGCATTTGAACTTCTGTCCACTCGGCCACGAAGTCGGCTAGAGCTTGTGATTTGATAGTTGTCCATGGCTGAAAGGTGATGTCGAAAGCCATCAACTCGAGCGCCCATTTAGCAATTCGGCCGGTGGCCTCGCGATTATGCAGGACGTCCCTGAGTGGATACGATGTGACCACTATGACTTGATGTGCTTGAAAATAGTGCACCAGCTTCCGGATAGTGATGAGTAGGCCGTACAGCAGCTTCTGGACCTACAGATATCTCATCTTCGAGTCGGCAAGGACCTCGCTGACAAAGTAGACTAGCCGTTGAATCTTCTGTATGTGACCCTGTTCGGATCGCTCGACCACCAATACGGTGCTGCCTACCTAAGTGATCGCTGCTAGATATAGCATTAGCGGTTCTTGGGGCATGGGTGACGCCAACTTGGGTGGTGATGTAAGAAATTTTTTGAAGTCTTCGATAGCTTGCTGGGCTTTGGGAGTCCATTGAAAATTGTCTGCTTTCTTCAATAGCTTGAAAAAGGGCATGCCCTATTCGCCTAGTTGGGAAATAAACCGGCTGAGTGCCGCCATGTAGCCTGTCAGCTTCAGGACGTCCTTCTAGCTAGTCGGGGGTGCCATGTTCATGATTGCGTTGACTTTCTCTGGGTTGGCCTCGATGCTGCGATGCGAGACGATGAAGCCAAGTAGCTTGCCGGATGGCACACTGAATGATGAGGACATCAACACCATCGATACATCCTCACCTACATCTACACCTACACAAGGTCCTATGACTCGCGCCCGTGCACGTCAATTAAATCATCAAGTAAGTTCACTCTTAAGTTCATGTTCGTTTTTTTAGACCATGGAAACCCGTGTACTCTTGTGTTGCTTAGAAACCAAGGAGAACAAGGAGAATACCATCCAGGAGAGGGAGTCGCGCCGGTTGGATTCGAACTGCAGGACAGCACCAACTTCTAACGGCCGCCACGACTTTATACGGACTCTGTTTTGGACGTTCAAGTACTTCATGGAAAGCTTATAAAGTATACTTTCCAATGGATCTGGCCTCACGTCCATATCTTATCAGAATCTTCCAGAAACATCAAAATACTACTGAGACCTTTTCGGTCTACGGTGCTGCGCCACCTTATTTTGGCCCGTGGGCTGTGTATCAAGTTGAGCCCATTAGGGGCACATCCTAGGGTTGGAGAATGACCCCAACACCCTTGAGGTCGTCCTTCCATCTATTTATATGTCTCTAGAGCCTCCATGAACAGTTGGGTTTTGATAGATTGAAGTTTTAGCCACTGCTACTTCGCTTGAAGCGCGCGTGGTCAACTAGATTGCCCGTCTTCTTGTTATTGGAACCCCACCTCTTGTATTTTCAGATTGAAACTTCATATTTGATTTAGCAATTCAGTGCTTGTTCAACTCGCTCTTGCTTGTTCTACGATTGCTTGCAGGACGAGAGCCCTCGTGGCCGGTTGATCGCGCTCCACAAGATCGCGTTCACCTTTTGGAATCGATGTATCGGTCGCTAAGGCGCAACATCGTGGATAGTTGTAGTTGGGCCGTGAACATCGGTTTCTCTCACCAATCTTGATTACCTTCTCCATCGAAAGATCGGGACCGAACCTCGCATCACCGAAGGCGCACTTGTCCGGATTCAACTTCATCTTGAATCTTCGAAGATTTTGGAAGGTTTCTTCCAGGTCAGCGATGAGGTCTTCTTTGGACTTGGTCTTGATCACCACGTCGTCGACGTAGGCCTCCATGTTGCACCCGATCTGAGTGTGTAGACACCACTCAATGGCCCGTTAATATGTTGCTCCAGCATTTTTCAAACCGAACGGCATAGTGATGTAGCAGTATGCTCCAAACGGCGTGATAAAAGACGTCTTTAGGTAGTCCTCCTCCTTGAGGCTGATTTGGTGGTATCCTGAGTAGCAGTCAAGAAAGTTGACAAGTTCGCATCCTGCAGTTGAATCCACCACCTAATCTATCCTAGGTAGACCAAATGGATCCTTGGGGCACGCCTTGTTGAGATCGGTGTAGTCGATGCACATGCACCATTTACCTTTTTTCTTCCTGACCAGGACTGGGTTTGCCAGCCAATCCGGGTGATAGACCTCTTTGATGAACCCGGCTGCGAGAAGCTTGGTTATCTCCTCTCGGATAGCATCTTTGCAGTCTTGTGTGAAGCGCCGTAGCCGTTGCTTGACTGGCTTGGCATCTATCTTGACGTTGAGGGCGTGCTCGATCACCTCCCTTGATACGCCCGGCATGTCGGACGGTTTCCACGTGAAGATATCCTTGTTGGCTTGGACAAAGGTGACGAGCGCGTCTTCCTATTTGGGGCTGAGTCCGGTCCCAACTAGAGCAGTCTTCGAGGGGTCAGAAGGGTCCATGGGGATCTTCTTTGTGTCAGAGTCCGCTGAAATTCCCGACTTCGCTGCTTTTTTGGTCGGAACTTGGTCATCCTCGACTTCGGTTGTGATGGCTTGCCGAATGCTGTTGCGTCCGACTGCCACCTCTTGTGATTGAGCCAACTCACAGCTCTCCTTGTCTTAGGTGAAGGCTTGCTTGATGTCGCTGCGTAGAGAGAGGACTCCTGCTGGCCTAGGCATTTTGAGCACCATGTAGGTATAGTGTGGTATCGCCATGAATTTGGCGAGCACCGGTCATCTGAGTATCGCGTGGTACGTAGTTTCGAAGTCGGTGACCTCGAAGCAAATGTTTCTGTGTGGAAGTTATCCCGCGTGCCGAAGGTGACTAGCAAGGTTATCTGCCCAAGGGGTGTTGAAGACAAGCCGGGAATTATCCCGTGGAAGGGCGCAGTACTCGGCCACAATTCTGAACGAGGGATTTTCATCTCATCCAGGGTCTTGGCAAAGAGGATATTGAGTGCGCTGCCTCCGTCTATGAGGGCCTTCTTCAGCTTGATATTCTTGACGACCGGGTCAAGGACGAGTGGGTAGCATCCTGGGTGTGAGACCCGATCGGGGTAATCTGTGCGATTGAATGTGATGGGTGTTTCTAACCAACGCAAATATTGGGGGGCGTCTATTGTAGAGACCGCGTTGACTTCGTGTGCTGTTAGCTTTTGCTTCCGCTTGGATTCGTATGCGAACGGCCCTCCAAAGATGTGGTTGAGCTTGGCCAGGGGATCTTGAAAATCATTGGCCGAGCCTGAGTCTGGCTTGTCTTTGTCCTTGTCGGTGCCAGATGATGAAGTTTGCTTGGAGGCAAACTTCTTGAGCATGAAGCAATCCTTGGCCGCGTGCTTGCCCTTGGGATGGAAGGGGCAAGGCCCATTCATAACGTTCTGGTATTCGTTGTTCCTTGGGGGCCACGACCGAGTGCGCTCCACGTTGGCCACCTCGTTGTTCGACTTCCGCTTGCTGCTGCCGGACTTGTTCTGTGATGGCTTGTTGTCAGCTTTTGCCTTTTGGTCTTTTTGCCGGGACTCTTTCTTCCCGTCGAGGGCCTCTGCAACTGCCTCGGCCGAGTCAGCGTATTTGTTTGCCATATCGAAGAGAGCCCTGACAGTGGCTGGAGGCTTTCGAGTGAATTTTGCGATGAACGGGGCGTCCTTTACTCCCTTCCGGAAGGCGGCGATGACGACCTCGTTCTTGATCATTGGGATTTGGTTGCGCTTCTCGAAGAACCTCTTGATAAATTCATGCAGAGACTTGTTCTTCCTCTGGTGCAGTTGGTATAAATCGTGCTCGGAAGACGGCCTCTCGTAGGTCCCCTGGAAGTTAGCGATGAACCATTCCCTGAGTTCTTCCCAGGAACCGATCGACCGCTTCGGGAGCCCTGTTAGCCATGTCCTCACTGAGTCGGCTAGGGCGACCGGGAGGTAGTTACCCATGGCTTTGTGGTCACCTCTGGCAGCTCGGATTGCTAGAGTATATACGGTGAGCCAGGATCCGGGGTTGGTTTTGCCGTCGTATTTCTCGATCCCCGTAGGCTTGAAGCCCGATGGCCAGTCGACGTCTTGTAGCTCATGGGTGAAAGCTGGAACGCCTTCATCTTCGTGAGGGCTCTAGCTCCGATCACGGTGGTTGAACCGCTCATGGTGGAGGTCGAAGCGCTCATGCTCATCCTCCAGTCGGCGGTGCTCGTCCTCTTCGCGTTGACGGCGCCGGGCATTGATGTCTTGTCGGAGGTCGCGTTATAGACGAACTTAGAGGTCATGGTTGAACCGATGATCGTTCTGGTGACGCCGCCGATTGTTGTTGTTGGTATTGCCGAGTGATGTTTGCCACGACTCCTCATGTGGCTGGCTTGAGCCGGTCGCCCGGCGTCACGCTGATGTGGATGAGATTGTTGCTGGAGAATCCGACCGATTGGTCGGTATAAGTGTTTCGCCCGACTGCAGGTGCTGCTGACATGCGGCAGCTGTGATCATGGCTTTAATCTTGGCAATAGTCAGGGTGGCCTGGTGATCAGGCCCGAGCTAGAGTGTATCCAGCAGGGTTGCAGCGGCCATAATGTTCTGCTGAGGCGTGACGAAGACATCGTGGTCGCCGACTCTAGTTTGGAGGATTTGCTACAGAGTGGTCCACCCAGCCTTGCGTAGCTCATCATTGCGAGGCTCGCGGTTGGCCTCCTCCTGTTGACGTAGTCAGCATGCCTCCCCTTGTTGCTCCTCTTGTAGTCGGCGTACCTCTGGTGAAGGAGTTGAAGCCATGAAGATCTCGCGAGGCAGAAGGAAACTCGCCAGATTAGTGTCCGAAGTGGTGTTCGAACCGCTGTCCGACTTGGAGTCAGAATCTGAGTAGTTGATCGGAGTAAGGACGACTCCGACTTCCCCAGATCCAATCTGGAGCTGCTCTGAGCCATGTCCAAACTGAACCATGGGGAATCGGGTTTGCCGCGTAAGATGTAAATCCGTGGAGTTGCCAAGCCCGTGCGGGAGATTGACGATCTCTCCCCTTCCTAGCCCGACCCGAGCTGGCTCAGGGCCGAGTGCGAGTCGGACACCGAAGGAGAGAGTTGTCTCGAGGCTCGGCGAAGTGGAAGATTGCCACAGCAGATCGATGATGGTGACTGCGGTGTCTTGTTGGCCCACAGGCACGGAGTCGGCTGGTTCCTCGGCCGATTGGATTAGATCTGCGTCGGCCAAGGCGAGGTTGCCGAACATGTTGGCGACGAAGTCGAGGCTTCCAAATGAAATTATGTCTCTGGGGGAGAATTTGTTGCTGTCGACTCCTGTTGTTGGATCCATTGAGCTTGTTGATGTAGATCTCGCCGAGGCCCCTACCTGGCGTGCCAACTGTCGATGTTTTACACCGGCAATATGAATATGGGACTACCTGGCGGATGGAAACTCAGTGGATTGCAAAGGAACACAGGGAGATTTTATACTGGTTCAGGCCCTCGATGTGAGGTAATACCCTACGTCCAGTTGTGGTGTTATTTCTTTGAGGATTTGTGTTGAACTATGATCTTCTGCTCTCAGGGGACGTCCTACCTCCCCTTATATACTGGGGGGTAGGGGTACAAGGTAGGAGCCCTAGCCGGATACGGCCAAGGGATCTCCTCTTAGAGATACAATTTACCCAACTATGACTATATATTTTTTATTGTACAAGGTAAAGTCTGCCAGGTGCTACTATATCTCTAATTATAAGGCTAGGCCCATCCTCTATCCGAGTGGCCAATATGCTTGTGATGAGGTACCCGGGGCCCATGGCCTCCACATTTTCTTTCTGAACTTTTTTTTCTCTTTTCTCTTTTTTTTGCTACTACAATTAGGACACCAGATTGCACAACAATGATAAGATATGATTGTTCAATATAACTTACAAACGTGCAAAGCCCAAGAACAACTTTCTACAGCTAGTCTCAATGGGTTCAAAGTATTCACAAAGGAAAAAATGGTTTACTATTTTGTTTTTGATGTATGGATTCAACACACAAAACTGAAAGTAAAACTGAAATTGATAGGACATGAAAACTAAAACGAGGTAGTGACATTCTCGACTCAAAAATAGATAGCTAGAGGTCGAATTTTAAAAGATAAATCTATGTAGGCTCTAAAGGTAACACGAAGGAAAACTAGGATCAGCAACTAAAACACAAGTCTAATGGACTAGAACTTAATAAAATAATACTAGAACCACAATGCAAACTATGGGCAATTTTTTTATGGTTTTGTGTATAGGACAGAAATAATAATATGTAGCTATGGTAAAAGATCCTAGTGAGACAACCGTGCTCTGATACCAAGATGATACAGGGCGTCAGACCTTCTCGACGTCGAATCTGGATACACCGTTTAATCAACAAAGAAGATGAACAACGTGCTACCTTTGCAACACACCTTTCACCATGAATTCGCAAAACCACACGCAAAAGATGATCCACTCAGCTATGCAAAAGTGGATCTATTGCTCCTTCAATTCCCTGAAAGGAAAAGCAAGAACTAGCAGAAACTCCCAATTCCCCTCTCTAGTTTTGGCAGCGGTGGCACAAACCCCAGGAGAAGAACAAGAGCAATATTGCTGTGAAAAAATATGTGTATATTAAATGAGGCCTACCATCCTGGGTTGTTTACAAAGGCTTATATAGCCATTACATTGGTTAAAACTAACTAGAAATAATATATAACAAATATGGAAAGATCAGGGCTGCCGACGGTTTGTTTCAGCCTTTGCGGTGAAACCAGAAAGAATTGTATCCTGGACCTTATCCATCATGTGGGCCATAAAGTTAGCTTTCCAATGAGTACTCCCATGTCCAAAACGGACTTCGGACAAGAGAGTTTAGGCCATTTTAGTATGGGCTGCTCTGACAACCAAACCGAATCCGATTTGAGCTTTTTCCTTCTTATCTTCAAACTCCTTGTTTTGGAAGACTTGAATCCATGGAAAGCTTGTAGATAGAGTCCTTGCCAACCCTAGATGGGTCTTTGAATAGTAGAACCCCATCCATACAAGTCGTGCAAAGCCCATGTTTATCAGCAATGCTGCTGCGTGCACGTCACCCATGTCTATCCATGCAGTGAGTCTTCAAATAGATGTAACTCGGTGTAGAAAATTCTGAATCATGTGCCGTTTGTTAACATGGAATGTACACTTGACAAGCTTTCCACGTATGTAAGCCGTGTATGCCAAAGTCTTCGAGTCAAACAAGAATTCAGCTTGAATTTTTTGAATAGAACAATAACCGATCTTTTCCTTGCGCACCGCTACCTCCCTCACCTCTCGCTTGGCCCGCATGTTTGTGCATCATAATTGTTTACTTCTCTCTAATCTAAAACAATGTAGTGACAAATATTATGTAGCATCAAATTTTCACGTATTCCACATATAGATTTAGAGAGAAACGAATTCACCTTATAGTTTGATTGTCATGCATAGGAGAATGTCCAAAAGCATGGTGTATCAATGGCAAAAAGAAGATGCATTGGCGTTCATGGGAGTGGCTTGCTACTCCAAAATATCTTGGGGGAATGGGCTTCCGGGGCTTTGTCACTTTCAACCAAACTTTGCTGGCAAAACAACATTGGCATCTTCTCACAGAGCCCAATTCTTTATGTGCTTGGGTCCTCAAAGGCAGGTGCTTCCTAGACTCGAACTTCTGGAATGCCTCGCAGGCTTGCAGCCATGATCCTCCTCCTTTACTTGGTGCAGTATCCTGCACAAGATTGCTTTCCTACAGGCTTCCAACTTGGCAGACGCCACATTTCTGCAATGGATGGATGTACCTTTTGCAACAGAGATGATCCAATTGAGCATGTTTTTCTGCTGTGTCCATTTGCGGCTGAAGTTTGGGAGGAAATGAGGCACAGGATTGCCCTCAGTTTGTGCAGAAGAGACCTAAGAAGCAAGAGACAATGAATCTTTGATGTTTCGGACAGGGGATTGAGCTTACAGAACACAGCATTCTGGCACATATGGGATGCAAGGAATGAGGCCAGAAACAACATCTCCTTTCATCCACATCGAGTGGTTCAGAAGATTTTGGCGTATATCGAGTTGATCGTGCAACATTGTTCTAAAGTTGTGATGGCCTCTAGGTGTGACTCCCCACAATCAGCCCCAAGATGGGATCCACCACCGGCCGGAACGGTTCTTATCAACACAGATGCTGCTATTTTCCATTCCTCTAACCAGATGGGTTTAGGAGTGCTGATCCGAGACCATGAAGGATCTTGCTTGATGGCACACCTATATACGATTGTCAGGTTTCACCGTACATGTAGTTGCTGAGGCCTTGGCAATCTGTCGAGCTTTGTAATTGGAAAGAAGGGAAGGTTTCCAGAAGATCACCCTGGCCTCAGATTGTCTATCTGTCATCCGGCAAATTTAGTCCGTAGTGCGTGACCATTCTAATGTTGGATGCTTGATTGGTGTAACATCCCAAAATTTTGAAATACAAAAACTCGTATACTAAAAATCACGTCCGTCAAAAATCTAATTGCAAAAAATGCATCATGCTGGTTTCGTTGATTTTTGCCAAGTCATTCCAGTGGCAGGAATTTTTTTTTCTTCAAGACAAAATTTGAGTAAACAAGTTCCTTAACCTTTTTTTTTCCTCGAGAAATCCAAAACTTCCTTGTGTAAGTTTTCACTTATGCTTGTAGAATCCAACTTTTTTTCTTTTGGGCCAAAACAAAGCCCTAACCCCTTGTCACCCAGCTGGCCAGGCTGGCCTAGGAGTGAACCCAGCCAGCCAAGGGCCGTGGGCCAGCATCAGCTGGCCAGCCCAGCTAGCGGCCCAGCGCTGCCGAGCCAGCAACGCACCTCGCCGCCGAGTCCTTTTCTTCCTCGACCACGCCACCGAAGCCGGTCGAGCACAAGACCAAGTCCACCGCTAGTGAAGCTCGCCGCCGCCCGTCGCCGCTCCGCCGTGCCTCGCCATCCTCAATTTTCACCGAGCCAGAAGCTAACCCTAGGCAACAAGCCACCTGCCCAGCGCTGTGCACCGCCGCTATCCCACCTGCTCCTTCGGTGTGCCACTCTCCACCTACTCTTCCCGTGCGCCGCGCTGCTGTCACGGACCGCGACGCCTATGCGCCATGTATACGTCATGGATTGCGGGTAAAGCGTACATCCATTATAGTGTGAGTAAAGACAATCTATCCGAATAGCCGTGCTCGTAGTTAAAGGAGCACTGGGACTTGTAATACTCTTGACTAGCCTCAGAGAAGTTTTAAACTTGCTTAGACAAGGTTGGGGTAATGGTATGTGGACTCTCCCGGTATGTGGGAAGGTCGTGATTCGGGAAATACGTTAAATTGGACGCAAGGGCAAGGCGAACCAAGGAAAGCTTGGGGAGGAGGTAATAGCTCTTGCTATTGGTTAACAACTTAAACATAACGTTTGTTTTCAATCAAAATTGCTAGGTCTAAGGTTTGTGAACTGAATTGTGAAAGATTGCTTTTGCAAATGAGCCATGCCACCCTTGAATCCGATATTGCACTAATGCATCTTGTAGTGGTGGCTTGAGAGTACATTTGTACTCACCGTTATATAATCCCCCTTTTTAGAGGTAGGCAACAAGGATGATCCGTACGAGTGCGTTCCATCAGAGGAAGATGAACCTAACAAGGTGCCTTAGGGTCTGGATCCCCAGTCGTTGCCTGTGGAGCTGCGCCACCATAGTTTCGCTTCCGCTTCCGCTTTCGTACCTTAATCTTTTGGGAGTTCTGTAATGTATCTGACTATGCTCGGTCTATTTAGGTCCCACTCGAGAAACCCTTGTAACATTAAGTATTGTAAGTCCTGAACGATACAAACACTGTGTTACCAGCTATGTAACTGTGTGTATGCCAAACTACTGATCCAGGGATTTGGTATTGTGAACACATGAGGTTTCCAGTGTTCAAAACTGGGGGCTGACAATTGGCGACATCAAGAAGATTGCGGCTGAGTTCCTAGAATTCTCCTTTAAGAATGTTAATCATTTGTCTAATATAGCGGCACATACTCTAGCTCGGTGATTTGAGCTCTTCCCGTGTATTGTCTATCGATGTGTAATACCGGATTTTATTCAGGAACTTCTATGTAATGATGCTACTTAATTATTAGTGCCGTGATTATCTCAAAAAGAAGAGCCAACCCTACTTAGAAAAATCTTGATCTCTGATGAAACATAGTCGTCACTAGATATAGACATTTTGTCATACAAGAATTTCTATGATGACTTTGTGACGAAACCAGATTCATCATATATATCGCGTCACATATGAAGCACAATGATAGAAAAGATGAATTTCGTCACAGAAAAATGTTGCAACCATGATGAACAGATGTGTCATAGAATGTGCTTCGTGTCCTATTTGTTTATCTGATGTGGCGCTATGACATGTGTCATGGGTGGCCATGTCATCATCCGATTTGCTGATATGACACATGTCCTTGGTGGCCATGTCATCATCTGACGTGGTTCTTTTTTTGTGATGAATGTGATTCGTCATTAAGTAGCTGCACTGACGATGGTTTGTCTGCCATGTTTCAATGTTCCATCCTATCTATGACAGAAAATTTCACAAAAGTGCAATAACGTGGGAGCTTCTAGTCCGGCCCATTGCATCTGGTCCGGTCCATTAGTTAGATCGAGCAACACATAGGCCCATTTTTGTCACAGAATTAGATCCGGCCCGTTGTTCTTTATCCAGCCCATTAATTAGATCCAACAAAAATATATGGCCCATTCTATTCATCACAAAGGTTTGGACTAATGTATATGATCCGGCTACGAAATTTGGCCCATTTGCAGAATAGATTCAAACCACATTCAAACCTGTGGAGGCCATGGGCCCCAGGTATCTCATGAGAAGCTTTGTGGCCACTCAGATAGAGGATGGGCCTAATCCTGTAATTAGGCATATAACAGGACTCGGTGTATATTACCATATATGATAAGGAAAGGGATATAGTCCTAGTCGGGTACGTTGTATTTTTAGAAGGAGATCCCTTGGTCGGAATCCGACTAGGATTCCTATCATGTAACCTCTTCCCTCCAGTATATAAGGAGGGGTAAAGAGCCCCCGGGGTAAGACATACAATCTCACTAGAGAAATCTCAAAGGCAATACACAATAGCTTGAAGTAGGGTATTACCTAACCTTGAGGGCCTGAACCAGGATAAAATCGTTTCATGTTCGTTTGCAATCCATCAAGTTTAGGTCTCACTAGCGCGCCAACTATCGATGTTTTGTATCGGCAATAATAATATAGGGCTACTTGTGAGACCTAAATTTGATAGATTGCAAAGGAACATGAAACAATTTATACCAGTTCAAGCCCTCGAGATGAGGTAATACCCTACGTCTAGTTATGGTATATTGCCTTTGAGGTTTCTCTGGTGAGATTTGCGCTATGCCCTCATGGGGCGCCCTGCCTTCCCTTATATATCAGGGGACAGGGTTACAGAGTAGGAATCCCAGTCGCACTCCGACCAAGGGATTTCCGTCTAGGAATACAACGTTCTCGACTAGGACTATATCCTTCCCTTGTCGTATAAGGTTATATATGCCGAGTCCTATTATATCCCTGATTACAAGGTTAGACCCATCACTCTCTTCAAGTGGCCCAATAGCTTCTCATGAGGTACCCGGGGCCCATGGCCTCGACAACGAGGTTGTCATCACCGCCTTTGGCAAAGGAGTCAAGGACATCTCGTTCATTGCTAAGTTCACCTGGAAGCCTCTAAGCTCCATCAAAGCTCTATTCAACATGGCCAACAAATATGCTGACTCAGCCGATGCTGTTACCGAGGCCTAGCAGACAAGAAGGAGCCCCGATAGAAAGAGAAGAAAGACACAGACGATGTGGCCCCGACTAAGTCCGGCAATCGCAAGCGGAAGTCAAACAACGTTGTGGCGGCCGTTAAACGTAGCCGACCGCGACCTTGAGGACGGACGAGTACTAGAAGGTTATGAACGGGCCATGCCCTTTCCACCCAATGGGGAAGCACACGGATAAAAACTGTTTCATGCTCAATAAGTTTGCTTCCGAGTAAACATCGACGTCTAGTGACAAGAAAGACAAGGATAACCAAGACCAGGGCGTAGCCGGTGACTACCAAGATCCCCAGGCTGAGCTCAATCGTATCTTTGGAGGGTCATCTGCATACGAGTCAAAGAGAAAACAGAAGCTAACAGCCCAAGAAGTCAACTTGGTCTCAACTGATGCCCCCCAATACCTGCGCTGGTCAGAGACGGCAATCATCTTTGACTACGCAGACCACCCCGACTGAGTCACACATCCACGGTATTACCCACTCGTCCAAGACCCAGTCATCAGGAGTATTAAGTTGAAGAAGGTTCTCATCGATGGAGGAAGCTCTCTCAACATATTATTCGCCAAAACGCTTGACGAGATGAAGATCCCTCGATCCGAGCTATGGCCGAGTACTGCTCCCTTTCACAGGGTAATCCCCGGCCTCTCTTCCACTCCACTCGGATAAATCACTCTGCTAGTTACTTTTGGCACACGAGAGAATTTCTGCACGGAGAACATGTGCTTCGAGCTTGCCAACTTCGAGACCGTGTATCACGCCATACTCAAACGACCTGCACTAGCCAAGTTCATGGCGGTGCCCCACTATACATACAAGGTGCTCAAGATGCTAGGACCAGCAGGAGTACTTTTCTTGCACAGTGATGTTAAGCAAGCCTTCACCTGCAAGAAGGAGAGCTGCAAGTTGGCCCAGTCCCAAGAGGCAGCAGTCGGACGAAACAATATTCGACTAGCTGCAATACCTGCAAACGAGGACGATCAAGTTCCGGCGAGGAAAGCAGCCAAGTCGGGAATTTCGGCGGATTCGGAGACCAAGAAGATCCCCTTGGAGCCTTCTGACCCCACCAAGACTGCGCTTGTCGGGACCGGACTCGACTCCAAATAGGAAGACATGCTCGTCACCTTCCTCCAGGCGAACAAGGATATATTTGCATGGAAACCTTCTAACATGCCTAGTGTACCAAGGGAGGTGATTGAGCATTCTCTCAATGTCATGCCGGACGCCAAACCAATCAAACAATGACTGTGGCGTTTCGTACAAAACTGTAAAGATGCTATTTGAGAGGAGATAACCAAACTTGATGAGGACATTACTAGCTCGGATATGACCATAGCTATCTTATGTACTCATCAACTAAAGGTGCATGCTTTCTACATAAGATTTACGTGTTATATATTTGAACAAGCGTTACTGCACCATGAGTTTTGTATGTTCTTGTATGAAGAGATACTTGCTTGGGTGAAGAGAAAGAGACCGAGCGCAACGAACGCATGGATGATCAAAGAAGTTGATTGGGGACCAAACCAAGACCTTACCCAATTCTACTCCTACATCACCACGTCACTTTTGGTCCATAGAAGGCAAGAGAAGTTCTGCACGTTTTGGATTCGGAATCGGGCCTCCTAACAGCATCAACTTCAAATGGACCTAGCTGCTGATATAGAAGGACTTTCGGGGCCCATGAGTACTTGTTGGAAAGCTTATGGAGTCTACTTTCAGATGGTTTTGGTCCCACATCAAAATTCCTCCTGAGTTGTCCAGAATCATCGAAATAAGACACGTACCTCTTCCAGTCCGAGTCTGTTTTGGGCCTTGGGCCTTGTAATTGTGTCGTGGGCTAAACCCATGAGGAGTGCGCCCCTCACAGGGCAAATCCTAACCCTAGGACATTGTAACTCATATATATTCAGTAGCCGCCGCCGTTTAGAGGTGGGTTTTGTTTAGATTAAAGTTTAGCTATTGCTACTTTTTTCGGGTAAAGCCGTGATCGGTTAAATCGCCGTTTTCCTGTTATGGAACCCCACCTTATCATTTGTATTTAATTCTTATTTGTAATATCAGATTGCTTTTATCTTGTTCTTGCTTGTTTCTTCGATTTGCTTGCAGGAATAAGGTTGATCTGCACCGGCAAGATCAACAACCCTTGGAGAGGTGTATCGATCGCAAAGGCACAACAACACAACGTCTCGTACGGTTGTAGGCGGGTCGTCAACGTTTCTCCCAAATCGTAGTTACCTTCAACTCACCGAAAGATCGGGCCACCCTTGCTCCTATCAAGTGGTATTAGAGCTTTCGTTGCTCAGTGAGTATTCATCTACCCATAACTAGAAAAAGTCCTACAAAAAAAAGTTGCATCATTACCAAGACATCTTTGAGCCGCTGCATTGTTTTTTTTGGATTTTGCTTTATTAAGTTTTCAGTTGCTTCATCATGTCGAGTTGCTGGTCCTAGTGTCTAGTCGTTTAGAGTTTCAAGTTCTTGTCACGTCTAGTACCACTTCCTTCGCCGCCGGTTTCCACGCCACCACCGCCGCTGCCATAAATATTGCTGCAATTCACAACGTCACCGCCGCCACCACCACCACCTTTGCCATCTATATCACCTTAGCATCCATATCTCGGATGATTATTGGTTGTTTTCCTTAGTTAAATACGAGCTTTGAAAGAGTTCTACTCAGATTGGCAAGTTTGAACCGAGTACGATTCGGAGTCAGTTGAGCTTTGTTAGTAAAATCGTCGGATTTGTTCCATACGGAATCGGATTTGGTTGTTTAAATACTTGTTGGAAACCTGACGAGCAGATCTACATCTTTGCTTTTGGGCACACTCCCATATCTGGTCGTCTTCCTTGTGATTGGAGACCTACAAAGGTCAGCTGTGTTCCTAGCCCTGTTTTTCTTATTTTCGGCCAGATTTCCTTTGTTAGTTTCTTTGTTATTAGTTTGGTCTTTGGAAATTTATTTTTTTCCAAAAAAAAAGGCAGAAAGGTGCTTAAAAAAAAGAAGAAAAAAAGCCGCACCAAAAAAAAGAAAAAAAAAGAAAGAAAGAAGGAAAAAAAACAGTCTGAGCCTCACCTTTGTTCTTTTCAGCGAATTCCTTTTAATTCTGTTCGGAGTCGTTTGTGGTATCATTGGTGCGTAGGCTTGCGTCTCTAGTATGTTCTAGCCTAGGACCAGCACAGTACTGACTTTGAACGATTATTCAGTTTTGCATTTTCTGATTTGAGCATTTGCTATCCTTTGCTACATATTTAAGCCTACCTAGAGCTCCACAGATTTGATTGCAGTTGTACAAGAAAGTGTTTGTCAAGGCATCGATACATCCAACCTCCATTGGGTTTTGGTTAAGTCGGTGTGGTCACCATTCGGCTTGCATTGGTAAGAACTTATAAGAGCTTGGTATAAAGCTTGAGTGTGTGTGACTTTTGTGCCTCCACTACCTTGTAGTTTATAGGAGCGTGCATATTTTTGTTTATGTTCTTGTTTTCTACTAACCATGGCAGGAGTATGCAAGGCGATTGGAGATGAATGTGCTCAACTTCGACCTCTTCGTCGAGATAAGAGGAGTGATCAACATGATACATGTCAGGTATGTGCACTACCTTATTTTGAAGGAAACTATGATCCTCATGCATACATTGAATGGGAGATAGCAGTAGATAAAGAATTTAAAATGCATAATTTGTCTGAGAAACAAAAAGTTATGTCTGCCTCTAGTGTTCTTATTAAAAGTGCTTCATATCATTTGTCGGCGAAACGGGACTGGGGTCCCCACAGTCGCCGGGACGCATGGGTCTTCGGCCACGTCAGTTCCCCCGGGGCCACATTCTGTGCAAGAGAAGGCCGGCTGCGGTCGGCTCTCCCGCTAAGAGCCTGAGCGGTGCCCGGACCCGTCGTGGTCTTGGCCCCGGTCCCGGGAACTCAGGTTCCGGACCCCGGGTCCCGACCCCAGTCCCGGGAGCTCCGTGCCCGGACCCCGGGACCCATCTCTGCTCGCTCCTGCCTGGACCCCAGGTCTCGACCCCAGTCCCGGGAGCTCCATGCCCCGGGACCGGGCCTGATCCCCCGGCCCGGCTCTCACCGGCTGGCCTCGGGACGCCCCCGGGACCCGAGCACGAGGCTGGCTCAGGTGGATAGCGCCCCACCTGCCCGCATTAATGGCGAGGCGACAGGGCGCCTCCCGCCTGCCTCCCGACAGAGATCGGAGCCGTACGCTGTCACATCTCCATAATCTGGTCGCCCGACAAGGAACCGACCAGACATGCTCTGCCACCGCCGCCCGCAGCAGCGGAGCGATGCGACGACCAGACAGGCGCCTGCATCAGCCAGGCGGCAAGACGACCAGATGTGCTCTGCCCAGCCGCCCTCAGCAGGCGGACAGCGGTGACTAGACGTCCTTCCGGCGTGGCGCGGCAGGCGGCGGCGTGGGTACGAGTGACAAAGGCAGATGGTAGCTAGCTCTCTCATCTATCTCGGCACTGTGGACTCCCCTTCGCTGATAAAAGGAGGATCCATGCCTCTAGCTGAGGGAGAGCCTCTAGAAAACAAGTTAGTCAAGACAGCTTTAGGGCCAGACGGCTTACACAGCTCGGATAACTTGCAGAGAGCTTCCTAGGGCCCGAGCTTCCCGGGAAGAACATACTGTAGCAACAATCCACATCCATTCATTCTCCCGCATAGCAAACACACAGGAGTAGGGTATTACGCCTCCGAGAGGCCCGAACCTGTCTAAATCCTCCTGTCTTCTTTGTGTGCTTTCTTTCTTTCGATCCATCCATCGTTCCGCTAATACACACTGACGCCGACTTCGCCTGAGAACTACTCCCCTGGCCGAATCTCAAAGGGGGGTCTCCTGACTTCCCACAGTCGAGGTTTCATCCTTCGACATCATTGGAAACATTTTTGTAGGCATGATAAAAGACCTCAATCTTGGAAAGATCTAAAACGATATTTGAGAGATGTTTATGATCCCATGTATTATGCTGATATTTTGTTCAATAAACTACAATGTTTGAAACAAGGTAGCAAAACCGTAACATCATACTATCATGATTAGTATACTTATCTGTTGCGTTGTGGTTTAGATGAATGTGAAGAAGCTATAGAGATGAGATTTTTACGTGGGATTAACAAAGAAATTTATGATATGCTTGCACACGAAACTTATAATTCTCTCCCCCATTTATTAGAGCTTGCATGTGAAGCTGAAAGTCAAATTAAGAACATAAGGGAGCAACAAGTTATGTTTGCGCCTCCCATTACTAACATTTTGCAGGAAGTTCAGCATATTCACCAAAAGGAGGAGAAGGAAATAGTTGAGATGCCAGTGGCATTGCTTGAGAAGGAAGATGAGGAGCATGAAGTACCAACTTTATATGAGAGTTTGGAAGGTAAGCTAAGTGATGCTGAAGTTAATCAAGGTGAGTATTCTCAAGCTAAATTACACATGTCCACTTTTCATGCTATAATAGAGCAACCGATAGTGGAACCCACCGCAGATTTGCCCTTATCACAAATTGATTTGCTTGCTATTGCTTGTGATAAAGAAGAGTTGTGTGATAAAGCTTCACTTATATCCATGCCACAACTAGTGAATGAATATGTTAGCAATGTTGTTGAACCAACATGTGCTGATTTTAGACATGTTATTCACATTGCTAACAAGAATGAAGAGCTTAGATTGCTATCTTCTTTAAATACTTGGGGCTATATTCAATTTGATGATCTTTGTCCAATCAATTGTTTAGAGAAGAAATTATTTGCTAAATCTGATTTGCCATGTCCTTCTCATGTGATTTTTTTATGTTATTGGCAATTATGATAATAAAGGAGAATATAATGTGCATAGAGTATACATTTGTTCGAATTTTAATATACCTTCTTTTCATAATGACATGTCTTGTCTAGAGGACCACATGACTATAAATAATTCTCTATCTAGTTCCTCTAGTTGTTTAAATGAGTTACAGGTTGGTTTGCAAGGAGGGGAGTGTTGTGAGCTGCTCGACACTACAAAGTGTTCTCTGTGTTTAAAAATTTCAGAATCCAACCATATGCACAACACTACCTCATCCTATGTTGTCAAAGATAAAGATAAGTTCATCAGGCTTAATGACAAGGTGAAACCACGGACGGTTTCCAATCAAGAAGGGGAGGATGATGAGGACATTACTAGCTCGGATATGACCATAGCTACCTTATGTACTCATCAAATAAAGGTGCATGCTTTCTACGTAAGATTTACGTGTTATATATTTGAACAGGCGTTACTGCACCATGAGTTTTGTATGTTCTTATATGCAGAGATACTTGCTTGGGTGAAGGTAAAGAGACCGAGCACAAGGAACGCATGGATAATCGAAGAAGTTGATTGGGGAACAAACCAAGACCTTACCCAATTCTACTCCTACATCACCATGTCACTTTTGGTCCATAGAAGGCAAGAGATGAAGTTCTGCACGTTTTGGATTTGGATTCGGGCCTCCTAACAGCATCAACTTCAAATGGACCTTGCTGCTGATCCAGGAGGACTTTCGGGGCCCATGAGTACTTGTTGGAAAGCTTATGGAGTCTACTTTCAGATGGTTTTCGTCCCATATCGAAATTCCTCCTAAGCTATCAAGAATCATCGAAACAAGACACATACCTCTTTCAGTCCAAGTCTATTTTGGGCCTTGGGTCTTGTAATTGTGTCGTGGGGTAAACCCATGAGGAGTGCGCCCCTCACAGGGCAAATCCTAACCCTAGGACGTCCTAACTCATATATATTCAGTAGTTGCCACCATTTAGAGGTGGGTTTTGTTTAGATTAAAGTTTAGCCATTGCTACTTTTTTCGGGCAAAGCCGTGATCGGTTAGATCACCGTTTTTCTATTATGGAACCCCACCTTATCGTTTGTATTCAATTCTTATTTGCAATATCAGATTGCTTTTATCGTGTTCTTGCTCGTTTCTTCGATTTGCTTGCAGTAATAAGGTTGATCTACACCGGCAAGATCAACAACCCTTGGAGAGGTGTATCGATCGCTAAGGCACAACGACACAACATCTCGTACGGTTGTAGGTGGGTCGTCAACATTTCTCCCAAATCGTAGTTACCTTCAACTCACCGAAAGATCGGGCCACCCCTGCTCCTATCAAAACTCCTTGTAGCTAGGTTCATCAAAGAGCTCTATCACCCAGATTGGCTGGCAAACCTAGTTCTAGTCCAGAAAAAGAACGATAAATAGCGCATATGTGTCGACTACATCGACTTAAACAAGGCATGCCCCAAGGATCCATTTGGTCTACCCAGGATAGATCAGGTAGTCGACTCCACTGCGGGGTGCGAGTTGCTTAGTTTTCTCGACTGTTACTCGAGATATCATCAAATCAGCCTAAAGGAGGAGGACTGCCTGAAGACTTCTTTTATCACGCCATTTGGGGCATACTGCTACATCACTATGCTGTTCGGGTTGAAAAACGCAGGCGCAACGTATCAACATGCTATCCAACGGTGTCTTCATACTCAACTAGGTGGCAATGTGGAGGCGTATGTCGATGATGTGGTCATCAAGACCAAAGTCAAGGAAGACCTCATCGCTGACTTAGAAGAAACTTTTCAAAACCTTTGGAGATTCAAGATGAAGTTGAACCCGGAAAAGTGCATCTTCGGAGTACCTTTGGGAAAGTTACTCGGGTTCATCATATCACAGCGAGGCATCGAGGCTAATCCACAGAAAATCAATGCTATCATGAAAATGGTACCCCCGACTAACCAGAAGGACGTACAGAAGCTGATTTGCTGCATGGTAGCACTCAGCCGATTCGTTTCCTGACTCGGCGAAGGGGCGTGCCCCTTTTCAAATTACTGAAGAAAGTCAACAATTTTCAATGGATGCCAGAAGCCCAACAAGCCTTCGAAGACTTTAAGAAATTCCTCACATCTCCATCCGTGTTAGCATCATGCCCCAAGAACCACTTATGTTGTATCTGGCGGCAGCCTTTCAAGTAGTCAGCACGGTGTTGGTCATAGAGTGGGTGGAGCCTAGGCATATACAAAAAGTACAGAGGGCAGTCTACTTCATCAGCAACGTCCTAGGCAACTCCAAGATAAGATATCCTCAATTCCAGAAGCTAATCTATGGTATGCTCAAAACTATCTGAAAGTTGGTGCACTATTTCTAATCGCATCAGGTTACAATCGTCACATCGTATCCACTCAGATACGTCCTACACAATCGTGAGGCTACCGACAGAATCGCTAAATGGGCGCTCAAGCTGATGACGTTTGATATTGTTTTTCAACCTTGGATAGTAATCAAGTCACAAGCACTTGCCGACTTGGTAGCCAAGTGGACAGAGGTTCAGACGGCTACACCAATGGACAAGTTAGAATACTGGACGATGTACTTCGACGGTTCTCTACGTATCGGCGGAGCAGGGGCTGGCGTCATCCTGACGTCACCCACCGGAGAAAAATTCAAATACATCCTTCAAATTCACTTTCTAGCGTCCCACAACGTCGCCTAGTACAAGGCAGTCATCCACAGGCTCCGCATCGCCATATCACTTGGCATCCGCTGACTACTAGTATGCGGGGATTCTCAACTCATGGTCAACTAGGTCATGAAAGACTGGACATGTCTAAATGACAACATGGCGGCATACTGTCAGGAGGAACGAAAGCTAGAAAACAAGTTCGATGGGCTAGAGATTACACACGTGCTACTCCAATACAATGAAGCTACAGATGAGTTAGCCAACATGGGATCCAAACGAGAAGTGGTCCCGACTAGAATTTTTGTTGAGCAATTATTGGAGCTGTCAATCAAGAAGAAACCAGTACTTGAGCACTCGAGGGCTGAACCTATCTTGGCAAATTAATGAAGTATTAATTATCTCTCAAGATTGGCGGACTCCAATCATCAAGTTCCTCCTTGAAGACAAGCTCCTAGAAGATCACAGTGAATCCCAGCGGATCAAACGTCGAAGCAAGTGTTTCCTTGTAATAGGAGAAGATCTCTATCATCGAAGTGCATCCGAAGTCCTCATGCGTTGTGTCACACCAAAGGAGGGCAAGCAGATTCTTCAATCCATCCACTCGGGCATCTGTGGCAACCATGCTGCATCAAGGACATTAGACGAAAAGGCTTATAGACATGGGTTCTGGCCGACAGCAGTTACAGAAGCAAAAGACGTAGTTCGGGCATGCGAGGGATGTCAATTCTTTGCACAGTAAACACATCTTCCAGCTCACAAATTACAAACAATTCCAATCTCTTGGCCCTTTGCTGTTTGGGATGGTCGGGCAGTTCAAAAAAGCGTCAGGAGGGTTCACACACTTGTTTGTCATAGCGGACAAATTCACAAATTGGATTGAGACAAGACCCGTTGCTACCATAACAGCGGCAAGGGCAAAAGGCTTCATCATGAGTATTATATATCGATTCAGAGTTCCCAACCGCATCATAACGAACAATGACACTCAGTTCACTAGCAGCTTTTTTCAAGATTTCCATGGGGACTTCGGCATCAAGATCAGTTATGCTTCTGTGGTGCACATACGAAGCAATGGGTAGGTCGAGCGTGCCAATGGCATAGTCTTATAAGGTATCAAAACTAGGGTGTTCGACCGACTACAACCATACGCAGGGCGGTGGGTGCAAGAGCTTCCATCCGTTCTCAGGTCTTTAAGAACCACGATTAGTTGGGCAACAGGGCAATCCCCTTTCTTCCTAGTCTATGGTGCTGAGTCTATGTTACCAACCGAGTTGGAGTACGGCTCACTATGAGTTTGGGCCCACTCAGAAGCAAAATCAACTAAGACCGACTGGTCGAACTAGATCAGTTGGAGGAAGCAAAGGGACATCGCAACTATCCAGTTAGCAAAGTATCTTCAAGGCCTGCATCGTTATCATAGTCAGAATGTTCGTGGTCGTGCCTTTCCGGTGGGAGATCTTATTTTGAGAAAAATCCAAACCACCAAAGACATGCATAAATTATCTCCCTTATGGGAGGGGCCATTCATTATCACTAAGGTAACACGTCCGGGCGCCTACCGACTAAAGACAGAAGACGGCGTCCTAGTCACCAACTCATGGAACATAGAATAGCTACGTCCTTTCTATACCTGAGTTTTGTACTCCTTTTATACATATAAATAAAGTTTGTTACTCTGACTCACTACGTCGCTTGTTCCAACCGAGTAGTGAGTCAGGGGCTACATGATGATACATGTTCTTTGTTGTTTATAAAGTTCTGTCGATGTTTCACACCGGCAACATAATTATAGGGCTACTCGGTGAGGGGAAACTCAATGGATTGTAGAGGAACACAAAGAGATTTTATACTGGTTCAGGCCCTCGATGTGAGGTAATACCCTACGTCCAGTTGTGGTGTTATTCCTCTGAGGAGTTGTGTTGATCAATGATCATCTGTGTTCTTCTGCCCTTAGGGGGCGTCCTGCCTCCCCTTATATACCGGGGGACAGGGGTACAGGATAGGAATCCCAGCCGGATACGGCCAAGGGATTTCCTTCTTAGAGATATACTTTACCCGGCCAAGACTGTACACTCCTTATTATACAAGGCAAAGTCTACCGGATGCCACTATATCTCTAACTACAAGACTTAGCCCATCCTCTATCCGAGTGGCCCATATGCTTGTGGTGAGGTACCCGGGGCCCATGGCCTCCACAGTAGCCCCGGAGACCTTCATAGTTGAGTCATGGCTGATGCCGAGTGCTCATCCTCCATGGTGAAGACTGCCCAAGTGCGTTGCTCCTGAGTACTCTTTGTCCGATTGCTTCTTCTTCCCGAGTCCTGCTTCATGTCAGCTGGCAGCGAGGCTATGAAGTGCTTCATGTAGATATATGAATAGTGTGCACTAAATAGGCGCACCTATTAGGTGTAACCCCTGACTTTGTGCTTAATTGTGAAGACAATTAAACATAAAGTCAAAGATCTTTAACCTAGAAGTCTTTCCTGAGTAGATTACTACAGGTATATGAGACTCTTCGGTATCATGTCAACTGGAATATAATTTATAGTCTTGCCGAGTAGCATGCCACTCATATATGGGACTCTTCAGCTTCATGTCAGCCGAAATAGGGGGTTTATAGTCTTTCCCGGGTGGCGTCCCACTCGGGAGTTAGACTCCTCAGCATCATGTTAGCTGGAATATATTTATAGTCTCTCCCGAGTATATTTATAGTCTCTCCCGAGTATAGCATCATGTCAGCTGGAATATATCATGTCAGCATCATATATTTATAGACTACTCGAAAGTGAGACTCTTCAGTGTCATGTCGGTTGGAATAATGTTGCTCATGGCAACTGTTGGCCAAGCATGGAGGCCGAGTACCACTTTTATGAAAATAAATCCATTATGTGGTCAGGTGTACTCGAGAAAGATACATGCATCCCCAATTTTAATGAAGACCAGCTTGTAATCCTTATAAGGATATATCCTCGAGACCTGGTGGATAAAACAGATACCTAAACATATATGTTTAGCAATTAGGCCTTCATGAAGCATACCTGTTTACCTCATCGGTTCCTGTTGGTAGCACCAGCACTGCGATTTCAACACAGGCCGCTAGCGGCCCATTATGAGCGTGCTACTGTAGAAACTCATATCTTAGTGGCCCAGTGTCGACTTTGCAGGCCCAAGCTCATTAGTCAGAATCGGCTCTATAAAGGCTAGGGAGAGAGAAAAAGATTCCTTCATCTTCCCCAAAGCGACCAATCGTTTCATCTTCCGCTTCCGCGCCGAAATTTCACCTCCCGCTTTGCTAGGGTTCACTGCTGCTTGCTGTTCCCCACTAGAACTTGGGCGATTTTGATCCTTTTCGTCAATTCCAAGCCCCCAATCGCATCTCCCCCAAACCTCTCCACCCCCATCATGGCGAGGGCCTCAAATCCTGCGGGTGCGTCGGAGAATGCCTGGCCGACTTCGGATTGCAGCTCGGTGAAGCTGAAGCTCCTGGAGAATCAATTGAAGCTGCAAGGCCAAGGCGTTATCCGCTGGCGTTCGGCAAAGGGTGAGTCAGTTCCAAATCCCCAATCCTGCGAAATTGTCATCTTTGTCTCTTTATTCGACCGGGGTTTGTTCCTTCCCTCTTCCGCGTTCTTCTGCCGTCTCCTTGACTTCTACGGGTTGGAGTTGGTGAATCTGAATCCCAACTCAATCCTTCAAATCTCCATATTCATGACTCTTTGCGAGTTCTTCTTGGGTGTGGAAGCCCACCTCAACTTCTTCAGACGTTTGTTCCATGTTAAGCCCCAGCCCTCCAAGAATAATGTTCAGGTGATTGGGGGGGGGGGGGGGGCTGGTCTTCAGTTGAGAGGCGAGAGGAAGAAAACATATATTGATCTTCCCCTGAAGTCCTCCTTGAAAGGTTGGCATAAGGAGTAGTTCTACTGTTCTAATCTGGAACCCTCCTTGCCTCCGTTCACTGGCTCGCCACCAGTGGTCTCATCCAATTGGTCTTCAGATCCAACCTTCAAGGAGATGGGCCAAGTTCATCAATTGCTGGAGAAACTGGCGAAGTTCAAGCGAGCCGGCTTAACCGGGCCCTGGGTGGCCAGGCGTTTTCTTAACAAGCACGTGCAGCCGCTAAAGCTGAGGAGCGCATTCGGCTGGGATTACCTAGGGAAACATGACCCTGACCGAGGAAGCCACGAGTCAGCTGACCAGCAGAAGGTGTCTGAAACCTTATTCGGTTATTTCTCCAGCGGGGTAATCGAGATCGAGGACGCAAAACGCACCATCGCAGCTTATAACCACAATTGGCCCTGCCCCGAGGTAACCTTCGACCTTCTTCTGTAATGAATGCCTGTGAACATGTGTCTGTAATTGCTCAGCATTGTTTGATGTATGCTGTTGAACAATCTGTAGTGGTGCGAGGAGTTTGATGATGACTCCCGCCCGTTGTCAGCCACCAAGTCGAAGAAGAGGCCGAGAAGCCCTCCCACTGCCCAACCCGACTCCAAGAGAGCAGGGAAAAGGCCTGTTATAGACTAGGGCAAGAAGGTGGTGACGCTGAGTGCGGCGACCGGGAGTCTGAGAATAAAGGACCCCACCGTCGCAGCACCCAGGGTGTCAAGCCCCAGGCCAGGGCCAGTACGGCCAAGCTCAACCTCGTCGAGCCCGACAAGAGTGCCACCGAGTATGCGGTCAGAGCAAGCGCCGCCAAGTACCCGAGTGCCCAAGGCGGCCGCACCGCGAGCAGGGCTGACTCAGGCGAGAACGCCGCCGCTGATTGCCACGCCGACTGGGTCGACAGCCGGCTGCAGCGCACCGCCAGGGCCTGGATCACCCGGAGGGAAGCTTAAGTTCTCCAAGAGGTAAGTTGCTCCAGATCTTCTAAAAATCTTGTCTGGCGTAGTGGTGCCGTGTTGATGTCTGACTTGTTACGCAGGAAGCGAGTCGATATCGATCTCAAGGACGCCACTCCGGCCGTTCCTGTTGTAGAACCAGCCCTAGCCGAGCCAGCGCCAGCGTGCGCACCTGCTGAGCCGACGACGATCCCCGTTGTAGGAACTGGGACGGTCCCGACTGCAGGGCCGCCAACGCCGGCCGACCAAGGTGTAGTCGTCGAAGCTGCTGCTCTAGCCCCTGAGCCAAGCCGTGACGCCCCAGAGCCGGCTCTTGACGCCCTAGGGCCAGCCCCCGAATTAGCCCCCGAGGCCCCCGTGGGCGCTGAGGTGGGGGCCAGGACCCCGTCTCCGTCTTGGTCGTTGTCATCGTCATCATCCTCGGTGCCATCGGTGGAGAGAGTGGACCTCCCTAGGCTCGAAGCTCCTCCCCGAAAGTTCCCAAGAACCTTCCGTTGGACGGACTCCAGCGGGAAGGCGAAGAAACACAAGCTTGATGAAGCGGCGGCGTGGAAGAAACGTGAAGATTTCCTTCGTGCCACGATTGACACGTCCGAGGGGGCCCGAGTAAGGCCTTCACTACGACGGGTTTCTGTCTGTCTTCGTTATTTGGATGCCTTGATGGTTACTCATGCTTTACTTTGTTTTTGCTCCGAGTAGAAGATCATCGATTGGTCAAAGCAGATGAGTGAGATTCTGACCCAGCTAGCTCTCGGGCTCCAAGAACTGCAACAGCTCTGAGACTTAAAAGCCGAAGTGGAGCAGCGTAGCCAAGAGAGGGAGACTTGGCTGAGGGAAGGTGTCGCTAAGCTCAGAACCGAAAATTGGGACCAAGCCAAGAGGATTAGAGGTACATCCCCTGAAAACATCCTCCCGACTGAGCCTTTAGTATTTTTCTCCGGCTGAGTTATTCTCCGACTGCCCAGTCGTGCCATGACTACAATCTGGGGTATTTGACCACTCTGACGTGTAGCCCTCGAAGCCGAGCTGAAGGCCCGAATAGAAGGAGAATCTAGGCTAGAGGAGGCCGAAAAAGCCAAGGCCGACCTTGAAAAAGACAAGGCCAACCTGACAAAGGCCAATGCCGAGCTCGAACAAGAGAGGGCCAGTTTGAAGAAGGCCAACACCAAGCTCAAGAAGGAAAGAGTCGAACTGGAAAAAACCATCGCCAAGTGGGAGGCCGACTACAAAAGTAAGTCTCCGTCCTGACTGTGATCTCAGCCAATCCCTTAGTTACTCCGTCAGCGGTTTTGCCTGATAAGTTTACTTGGTCGTGAACCTGGGTAGCTGCTAGAGCCAATGCCCAAATCCAGTTTCAGGCCTTCGTGGAGGAGATTAGAGTTGTCAAGGAGTCACAGGAGACCCTCAGCGAGTCCGTGAAAAGGCTCCTTGACATAATGGACCCTCGCGACGAGGGAACCAGCTCCAGCACCATATTTCAAGTCGAGGCTTGCCTTAAGGACGCACCGAGTGCCCTGAAGAGGTACTCGAATGAGCATGTTGTTGCCGGCGTGGCCCATACCCTGGCAATGACCAAATCCATCTACCCAAGGGCAGATATCGAAGCCATTGGGGAGGGGTTTGCCAAGGAGACGACGCTTGAGGAGGCACTGAAGCTGATAGCCGAGGTGAGGCCGACTGCAGCGACAATCACCCGAGACCTAAGTCTGTGAGAGCAACGTATCATGTAGTCGGTTATGTATAAACTTTTGTAAAAAACATGTGTAAATATATGTGCTATGCCACCAAGCTTTAAACTATTACTCAGTTGTCATTATCTTTACTCGATTATATGGTCTGCACCGAGTTAGTCTATAGGAACTTTATAAAATCGTTCACTGCAAAAAGCTATACTCAGGCAAACATAATAAAGTCGTAGTGAAGCTTCGTAACTTGAGTAAGAATAGGCTCGTATATTATTGACAAAGCATATAAGATACTTGCAGCCCCCGACTCACTACTCGGTTGAAACAAGCAGCGTAGTGAGTCAAAAAGGAACTGTACACATGGAAAAAAATATAAAACTCAGGTATAGAAAGGACGTAGCTATTCTATGTTCCATGAGTTGCTGATGAGGGCACCGTCTTCAGTCTTCAGTCGGTAGGCGCCTAGCCGCGTGACCTCGGCTATAATGAACGGCCCTTCCCAGATTGGGGATAGTTTGTGCCTGTCCTTGGTGGTTTGTATTTTTCTTAGGACGAGATTGCCGACCAAAAAGGCGCGGCCACGAACATTGCGATTATGGTAGCGACGCAAGCCTTGGAGATACCTTGTCGACTGGATTGTTGCGACATCCCTCGCTTCTTCCAACTGATCTAATTCGACCAACCGGGTGTTATTTGAGATGTCTTCTGAGTAAGCCTGGACTTGTGGAGAGTTGAACTCTAACTCGGTTGGTAGCACAGCCTCAGCACCGTAGACTAGAAAGAAAGGGGATTGCCCTGTTGCCCGACTAACCGTGGTTCTGAGAGACCAGAGGACAGACGGGAGCACTTGGACCTACCGGCCTGCATATGGTTGTAGTCGGTCGAATATCCTTGTTTTGATGCCTTGTAGGACCATGCCGTTGGCTCGTTCGACCTGCCCATTTCTCTGTGGGTGTGCCACAGATGCATAGCAGATCTTGATGCCGAAGTCATCACAGAAATCTTGAAACACGCCGCCTATGAACTGAGTGCCGTTGTCAGTAATATGCGGTTGGGGACTCCGAATCGGTAGAGTATATTCATAATGAAGTCCTTTGCTCATGCCGCTGTTATGGTTGCAATGGGTTTAGCCTCGATCCACTTGGTGAATTTATCCACTGCGACAAACAAGTGTGTGAACCCTCCTGGCGCTTTCTTGAAAGGCCCGACCATGTCAAGCCCCCATACTGCAAAGGGCTAAGAGATTGGGATTGTTTGAAGTTCCTGGGCTAGGAGATTGGTTTGTTTTTGCATAGAACTGGCAACCCTCGTATGTGAGAATGATGTCTTTGGCATCTGTTACTGCTGTTGGCCAGAAAAATCCCTGCTGATAAGCCTTGCCGACTAACGTCCTAGATGCGGCATGGTTGCCACATACGCCCGAGTGGATTGACTGCAGTATCTACTTGCCCTCCTCGGTAGTGACGCAGCACATGAGGACACCGGATGCACTTCTTCGGTACAAGTCTTCTCCGACGACTAGGAAACTCTTACCTCGGCGTTTGATTCGTTCGGCTTTGCTGCGGTCTTCTAGGAGTTCATCGTCTAGAAGGAATTTGAGAATAGGAGTCCGCCAGTCTTGACATATGTGCAGCGCCTCTTTTGTTGCCAGGGTGGGTTCGCCTCCCAACTACTCTGGCACTGGTTTCTTCTTGACTGATGGCTCCATGACTTGCTCGACAAAGATTCCAGTCGGAACAGCTTCTCGCTTGGATCCCATGTTTGCCATCTCGTTTGCAGCATCATTGTATTGTCGTAGGACATGTGTTATCTCCAGCCCGTCGAACTTATTTTCCATCTTGCGGACCTCCTAACAGTATGCCGCCATGGTATCGTCGAGACACGTCCAGTCTTTCATTACTTGGTTGACCATGAGCTGGGAGTCTCCATGCACAACCAGTCAACGTATGCCGAGTGATATAGCGATGCGGAGCCCGTGGATAAGTGCCTCGTACTCGGTGACGTTGTGGGAAGCCGGGAAGTGGATCTGTAAAACGTACTTGAGTTTTTCGCCAGTGGGCGACGTCAGTATGACGCCAGCCCAGCGCCGCCGATCCGTAGGGAACTGTCGAAGTACATTGTCCAATACTCTAGCTTTGCTATTGATGTAGGCAGTTGATCTTCTGTCCACTCGGCCATGAAGTCGGCTAGAGTTTGTGATTTGATTGCTATCCGTGGCTGAAAGGTGATATCGAACGCCATCAACTCGAGCGCCAATTTAGCGATTCGGCCAGTGGCCTCGCGGTTATGAAGGATGTCCCCGAGTGGAAACGATGTGACCACTGTGACTTAATGTGCTTGGAAATAGTGCACCAGCTTCCGGACTATGATGAGTAGGCCATATAGCAGCTTCTGGACCTGCGGATATCTCGTCTTCGAGTCGGCAAGGACCTTGCTGACAAAGTAGATTGGCCGTTGAACTTTTTGGATGTGACCCTGTTCGGATCGCTCAACCACCAATACAGTGCTGACTACCTGAGTGGTTGCCGCTAGATATAGCATTAGCGGTTCTTGGGGCATGGGTGATGCCAACACGGGGGGCGATGTGAGAAATTTCTTGCAGTCTTCAAAGGCTTGCTGGGCTTCAAGAGTCCATTGGAAGTCGTCTGCTTTCCTCAATAGCTTGAAAAAGAGCATACCCCGTTCGCCTAGTCGGGAAATAAACCGGCTGAGTGCCGCCATACAGCCTGTCAGCTTCTGGACGTCCTTCTGGTTAGTCAGGGGAGCCATGTTCATTATTGCGTTGACTTTCTCCGGGTTGGCCTCGATGTCTCGATGCGAGACGATGAAGCCAAGTAACTTGCCGGATGGCACACCGAAGGCGCACTTTTCCGGGTTCAACTTCATCTTGAATCTTCGAAGATTTTGGAAGGTTTCTTCCAAGTCAGCGATGAGGTCTTCGTTGGACTTAGTCTTGATCACCACGTCGTCGACGTAGGCTTCCACGTTGCGCCCGATCTGAGGGTGTAGACACCGCTGAATCGCCTGTTGGTTTGTTGCTCCAGGGTTTTTCAAACCGAATGGCATGGTGATGTAGCAGTACGCTCCAAATGGTGTGATAAAAGATGTCTTGAGACAGTCCTCCTCTTTTAGGCTGATTTGGTGGTATCCCAAGTAGCGGTCGAGAAAGCTGAGAAGGTTGCACCCTGCAGTTGAATCAACCACTTGGTCTATTCTTGGTAAACCAAACGGGCTCTTGGGGAACGCCTTGTTGAGATCGGTGTAGTCGACACACATGCGCCATTTACCATTTTTCTTCCGGACCAGAACTAGGTTTGCCATCCAATCCGAGTGATAGACCTCTTTGATGAACCCGGCTGCAAGAAGCTTGGTCATCTCCTCCCGAATAGCATCTTTATGGTCTTGAACGAAGCACCGCAGCCATTGCTTGACTGGTTTGGCATCTATCTTCACGTTGAGGGCATGCTCGATCACCTCCCTTGGTACGCCCGGCATGTCGGACGGTTTCCACGCGAAGATATCCTTGTTAGCTTGGAGGAAGGTGACGAGCGCGTCTTCCTATTTGGGGTCGAGTCCGGTCCCGACTAGAGCAGTCTTGGAGGGGTCGGAAGGGTCCAGGGGGATCTTCTTCATGTCAGAGTCCGCTGAAATTCCTGACTTCGCTGCTTTTTTGGCCGGAATTGGGTCTTCCTCGACTTCAGTTGTGATGGCTTGCCGAATGTTGTTGCGCCCGACTACCGCATCTTGGGATTGAGCCAACTCGCAGCTCTCCTTGTCGCAGGTGAAGGCTTGCTTGACGTCGCTGCGGAGGGAGAGGACTCCTATTGGCCCTGGCATCTTGAGCACCATATATGTATAGTGCGGTATCACCATGAATCTGGCGAGCGCCGGTCGTCCGAGTATCGCGTGGTATGTGGTCTTGAAGTCTACGACCTCAAAGCAGATGTTTTCTGTGCAGAGGTTATCCCGCGTGCCAAAGGTGACTGGCAAAGTAATCTGCCTGAGTGGTGTTGAAGATAGGCCAGGAATTATCCCGTGGAAGGGCGCCGTACTCGGCCGCAGATCTGAACGAGGAATCTTCATCTCATCCAGGGTCTTGGAGAAGAGGATGTTGAGCGCGCTGCCTCCGTCTATGAGCACCTTCTTCAATCTGATATTCTTCACGACCGGGTCTAGGACGAGTGGGTAGCGCCCTGGGTGTGAAACCCGATCCGGGTGATCTGCGCGGGTGAACATGATTGACGTCTCTGACCAGCGCAGATATTGGGGGGTTTCTGCTGTAGAAACTGAGTTGACATCGCGCGCTGTAAGCTTCTGCTTTCGCTTGGACTCGTAAGCAGACGGCCCTCCGAAGATATGGTTGAGCTCGGCTTGGGGATCTTGAAAATCATTAGCCGGACCCTGATCTGGCTTATCTTTGTCCTTGTCGGCGCCAGATGAAGAAGCTTGCTCGGAAGCAAACTTCTTAAGCATGAAGTAGTCTTTGGCCGCGTGTTTGCCTTCGGGGTGGAAGGGGCAAGGCCCATTCATGACTTTCTAGTAGTCGTTGTTGCGCTGGGGCCGCAACCGAGGTTGCTCCATATTGGCCACCTCGTTGTCTGACTTCCGCTTGCGGTTGCCGGATTTGTTTTGGGATGGCTCGTTGTCAGGTTTCGCCTTTTGGTCTTTCTGTCGGGACTCCTTCTTCTCGTCAAGGGCCTCTACGACCGCTTCAGCCGTGTCAGCATATTTGTTGGCCATGTCAAAAAGAGCCCGGACAGAGGATGGTGGCTTTCGAGTGAATTTCGCAATGAACGGGGCGTCCTTTACTCCCTTGCGGAAGGCAGCGATGATGGCCTCATCTCGGATCATTGGGATCTAGTTGCGCTTCTCAGAGAATCTCTTGATAAAATCCCGTAGAGACTCGTTCTTCTTCTGGTGTAGTTGATACAAATCGTGCTTAGAAGACGGCCTCTCGTAGGTTCCCTAAAAATTAGCGATGAACCGCTCCTTGAGTTCTCCCCAAGAACCGATCGACCGCCTCGGGAACCCTGTCAGCCATGTCCTCGCCGAGTCGGCTAGGGCGACTGGGAGGTAGTTAGCCATGGCTTTGTGATCGCCCCTAGCAGCTCGAACTGCCAGGGTATATACGGTGAGCCAGGACTCGGGATTTGTTTTGCCGTCATACTTTTCAATCCCTGATCGCGACCGAAGATGATAATCGCCGGGTCGTGGCCTATAGCTTCATTCGGCCCTAGACCAAGGTAATCTTTAATCTTCTTCTGTGATGAATGCCTGTGGGCTCGTGTCTGCGATTGTCTAGCACTGCATGATGTATTTTGTTGACTCATTTGTAGTGGCATGAAGAGCTTGATGAAGACTCCCACCTGTTGTCGGCCGTTGAATCGAAGAAGAGGCCGAGGAGCCCCTCTACTACCCAACCCGACTCCAAGAGAGCGAGGAAGAAGCCCATTCTATATCGGGGCGAGGGGGCCATGACACCATGCGCCGTGGCAGGAAGCCTGAAGATAAAGGACACCGTTGCCATGGCACCCAGGTGATCAAGTCCCAGGTTGAGACCTGTGGGTTTGAGCCCAACATTGCCGAGCCCGGCAACAGCGCCGCCAAGGGGCCGGCCAAAGCAGACACCACCGAGGACGGAGGCGCCCAGGCCAACCACACCGGAATCTAGGCCGACTCTGGCTGATGTGCCGCCGCCGACTGTGACGCCGACCGGGCCGACAGCCGGAGCTAGCGCTCTGCCAGGACCCGGGTCGCCCGGCAGGAAACTGAAGTTCTCCAAGAAGTGAGCTGCTCCGGACCTTCTGAAATTCTTACGTGTTGGAGTAGTGTTTTGTTGTCTTGTTTCATCATGCAGGAAGCGGGCCGATATCGATCTCAAGGAGACCAATCCGACCGCTCCCCTTGAAGAGCGTGCCCCGCCGAGCCGGCGGCCGCGAACATACCCGCTGAGCCGGTGGCCAGCCCAGTCGTGGAGACTGAGGTGGTCCCGACTGCAGGGTCGCCGTCGCCTCCCGACCAAGAGGTAGTTGCTAAGGTTGAGGCCCCAGCCCCTGAAGCGTCGCCCACCGCAGAGGCCACTATTGGAGCCCCCGAGTCAATCCCCGAGGCCGCGGGGGACGGCGGCATGGGGGCCAGGACCCCATCGCCATCGTGGTCGTCGTCGTTATCGTCGCCGCCGCTAGAAATCCTGAACCTGCCTCGGATTGAAGCTCCTCCGCATAGGATGCCCCGGACATTCACCTGGACGGCGCCCGACGGGACCGTGAAGAACTTGAAGCTTGACAAAGTTGCCGCGAGAAGGGAACGTGAAAGCTTGCTTCGCGCCACTATCAGCGGGTCCCAGGGAGTTGGGGTATGATTCTTGTGGTAGAGTCGTGGTGATCTTCTTGTTTTGACATCTGACTCCATCCTTGATTTTTTTTTGCCCTGAGCAGAAGCTTGTCGACCGCAATGAGGCGATGACAGAGATCCTGGTCGAAATGGCTCCCCACCTCGTAGAATTGGAGCAGCTCCGGGCATTGAAGGCCGAGATGGAGGAGTGTCACGCGGGGAGGGAAGCCTGGCTGAAGAGTGGCGCCGACCAGCTCAGGGAGGAGACTTGGGCCCTAGCCGGAAAGATCAGAGGTAAGTTCCCCGAATGCACCTTCCCGACTGAACCATCGACGTATTCATCCAGCTGCGTTGTTCCCGACTGCCCGGTTATGTCATGACTGCACGGTTGAGCTCTTGGCTAATCTGTCGTGCAGCCCTCGAAGCAGAGTTGAAGAACCGAATAGAGAGGGAATCCCAGCTAAAGGAGGCCGAAGAAGCCAGGGCCGAGCTTGAGAAGGTCAAGGCCGACCTGACAAAGGCCAACGCCGAGCTTGATCAGGAGAAGGCCGAGTTGAAAGGGGCCGTCGTTAAGCTCGGTAAGGAAAAAGCTGAACTGGAGAAGACCATGGCCGGGTGGGAGGCTGACTATGAAAGTAAGTCCTCAACCTGACCGTGATCTTTAGCCAATCCATTAGTCATTCCGTCTGCAACCGAGTTTGACAAGTTTTACTCGCCGGTGGACCCAGACAGATATGAGAGTCAATGTCCAGGCCCAGTATCGGTTTTACACAGAAGAGATAAGAGTCATCATGGAGTCGCGGGAAGCCCTCGTCGGGTCCGTGAAAGGGCTCTTGACCTCATAGATCCCAGCCCTGTGGGGACCAGTTGCAGCAAGATCCCCCAAATAGAGGCGCGTCTCAAGAATGCACCGAGTGCCTTGAAGAAGTACTTGGATGAGCATGTTGTTGCCGGCGTGGCCCTAACCCTAGCGATGACCAAATCCATCTACCCAAGGGTAGACATTGAAGCCATTGGGGAGGGGTTTGCCGAGGAGATGATGCCCGAGGAGGCGCTGGAGCTGATTGCCCAGGCGAAGCCGACTGCTGAGGTAATTACCCGAGACCTGGGTCTGTAAGGGTAACATATTATGTAGTCGGTATGTATAAACTTTTGTGGAAATCATGTGTAAATATATGTGCGACGCCACCAAGCTTATGTACTCAGTCATCATTAGCTTCACTTGACCGTGCGGTCTGTGTCGAGTTATTCTGTTAGAACTTAATAAAATTGTTAAAAGTAGGAAGCTGGACTCGGGCAAACACGACAGTTGTAGTAAAGCTTCGTGACTGAGTAGGATAAGCTCATATATTGTTGACAGCACGTATATACATGCAGCCCCCGACTCACTACTCTGTTGATGCAAGCGGCGTAGTGAGTCAGAGAAACTGTACACATGAAAAAGTATAAAACTCAGGTATAGAAAGGACGTAGCTGTTCTATGTTCCATGAGTTGTTGATGAGGACACCGTCTTCGGTCTTTAGTCGGTAGGTGCCTGGCCGCGTGACCTCAGCTATAATGAATGGCCCTTCCTAGATTGGGGATAATTTGTGCTTGTATTTGGTGGTTTGTATTTTCCTCAAAACGAGATCCCCGACCAAAAAGGCGCGGCCACGGACATTGCGATTGTGGTAGCGACGTAGGCCTTGAAGATACCTTGCGGACTGGATTGTTACGGTGTCCCTTGCTTCTTCCAACTGATCAAGCTCGACCAGTCGGGTATTGTTTGAAATGTCTTCTGAGTAAGCCCAGACTCACGGAGAGCCGAACTGTAACTCTGTCGGTAGCATAAACTCGGCACCGTAGACCAGGAAGAAAGGGGAATGCCCTATTGCCCGACTAACCGTGGTTCTGAGAGACCACAGAACAGACGGGAGTTCTTGTACCCACAGGCCCACATATGGTTGTAGCCGGTCAAATATCCTGGCCTTGATGCCTTGTAAGACCATACTGTTGGCTCGTTCGACCTGCCAGTTGCTCCGTGGGTGTGCCACAGATGCGTAGCAGATCTTGATGCCGAAATCTTCCCAGAAGTCTTGGAATACGCCGCCCGTGAACTGAGTACCGTTGTCGGCGATGATGCGGTTAGGGACCCCGAACCGGTATAATCTACTCATGATGAAGTCCTTTGCTCGTGCCGCTGTAATTGTTGCAACGGGTTTAGCCTCAATCCACTTGGTGAATTTATCCACTGCGACAAATAGATGTGTAAACCCTCCTGGCGCTTTCTTGAAGGGCCCGACCATGCCGAGGCTCCATATTGCGAATGGCCAAGAAATAGGGATGGTTTGGAGTTCCTGGGCTAGGAGATTTGTTTGTCTTGCGTAGAACTGGTAACCCTCGCATTTGCGAACAATGTCCTTGGCGTCTGTTACTGCTGTGGGCTAGAAAAATCCCTACCGGTAAGCCTTTCCGACTAACGTCCTGGATGCGGCATGGTTGCCACATATGCCCGAGTGAATCGACTGCAGGATCTGCTTGCCCTCCTCAGTAGTGACGCAACGCATGAGGACACCGGATGCGCTCCTTCGGTACAGGTCTTCTCTAACTAGTAGGAAGTTTTTGCTTCGACACTTTATCTGCTCGGCTTGACTACAATCTTCTGGGAGTTCGTCGTCTAGGAGAAATTTGACAACAGGAGTCCTCCAGTCTTGACAAATGTGCAGCACCTCGTTTGTGGCCGAGGTAGGTTCGGCTCCCGACTGCTCCGGTGCCAGTTTCTTCTTGACTGATGGCTCCATGAGTTGTTCGACAAAGATTCCAGTCGGAACTGCTTCTCGCTTGGATCCCATGTTTGCCAGCTCATCTGCCGCGTCATTGTATTGACGCAGGACATGTGTTATTTCCAGCCCGTCGAACTTGTTTTCCAGCTTGCGGACCTCCTGACAGTATGCCGCCATGGTATCGTCAAGACAAGTCCAGTCTTTCATGACTTGGTTTACCACGAGTTGAGAATCCCCGCACACAACCAGTCGACGTATGCCGAGTGATATAGTGATGCGGAGCCCGTGAATAAGTGCCTCATACTCGGCGACGTTGTGGGAAGCCGGGAAGTGGATTTGTAGAACGTACTTCAGTTTTTCGCCGGTGGGGGATGTCAATATGACTCCCACCCCGGCACCGCCGATCCGTAGAGAACCGTCGAAGTACATTGTCTAGTACTCTAGCTTTGCTGTTGATGTAGGCAGTTGAACTTCTATCCACTCGGTTACGAAGTCGGCTAGAGCTTGTGATTTAATTGCTGTCCATGGCTGAAAGGTGATATCGAACGCCATCAACTCGAGTGCCCATTTAGCGATACGGCCGGTGGCTTTGCGATTATGAAGGACATCCTCGAGTGGAAACGTTGTGACCACCGTGACTTGATGTGCTTGAAAATAATGCACCAGCTTCCGGACTGTGATGAGTAGGCCATATAGCAGCTTCTGGACCCGCAGATATCTCGCCTTCGAGTCAGCAAGCACCTCGCTGACAAAGTAAACTGGCCGTTGTATTTTCTGAATATGACCCTGTTCGGATTGCTCGACCACCACTACCGCGCTGACTACCTGAGTGGTTGCCGCCAGATATAGCATTAGCGGCTCTTGGGGCAGAGGTGATGCCAACACGGGAGGTGATGTGAGAAATTGCTTAAAGTCTTCGAAGGCTTGTTGGGCTTCCGGAGTCCATTGGAAGTTGTCCACCTTTTTGAGTAGCTTGAAGAAGGGCATACCCTGTTCGTCCAGTCGGGAAATAAACTGGCTAAGGGCCGCCATGCAGCTTGTCAGCTTCTGGACGTCTTTGAGGTTAGTCGGGGGTGTCATGTTCCTGATGGCGTTGACTTTCTCCGGGTTGGCCTCGATGCCACGATGGAAGACGATGAAGCCGAGTAACTTGCCGGATGGCACTCCGAAGGCGCATTTTTCCGAGTTTAGCTTCATCTTGAATCGTCGAAGATTTTGGAAGGTTTCTTCCAGGTCAGCGATGAGGTCTTCTTTGGACTTGGTCTTGATCACCACGTCGTCAACGTAGGCTTCCACGTTGCACCTGATCTGAGTGTGCAGACACCGCAGAATGGCCCGTTGATAGGTTGCTCCAGCATTCTTCAAACCGAACGGCATTGTGATATAGCAGTACGCTCCAAACGGCGTGATGAAAGATGTCTTTAAGCAGTCTGCCTCCCTCAGACTGATTTGATGGTATCCCGAGTAGCAGTCGAGAAAGTTGAGTAGGTCACACCCTGCCGTGGAATCAACCACCTGATCTATCTTGGGAAGACCAAATGGGTCCTTGGGGCATGCCTTGTTGAGATTGGTGTAGTCGATGCACATGCGCCAATTACCGTTTTTCTTTCGGACCAGTACTGGGTTTGCCAGCCAATCCGGGTGATAGACCTCTTTGATGAACCCGGCTGCGAGGAGCTTGGTAATCTCCTCTCGGATAGTATCCTTGCGGTCTTGAGCGAAGCGCCGCAGCCATTGCTTGACTGGCTTGGCGTCTGTCTTCACATTGAGGGCGTGCTCGATCACCTTCTTTGGTAAGCCCGGCATGTCGGACGGTTTCCATGCGAAGATATCTTTATTGGCTTGTAGGAAGGTGACGAGCGCGTCTTCCTATTTGGGGTCGAGTCCGGTCCCGACAAGAGTAGTCTTGGAGGGGTCGGAAGGGTCCAGGGGGATCTTCTTCGTGTCAGAGTCCGCTGAAATTCCCGACTTCGCTGTTTTTTTCGCCAGAACTTGATCCTGCTCGACTCCAGTTGTGACGGCTTGCCGAATGCTATCGCGCCCGACTGCCGCCTCTTGTGATTGAGCCAGTTCGCAGCTTTCCTTGTCGTAGGTGAAGGCTTGCTTGATGTCGCTGTGGAGGGAGAGGACTCCTGCTGGCCTAGGCATCTTGAGCACCATGTATGCATAGTGCGGTATCGCCATGAATTTGGCGAGTGCCGGTCGTCCGAGTATCGCGTGGTACGCGGTCTCGAAGTCGGCAACCTCGAATGCAGAAGTTATCCTACGTGCCGAAGGTTACCGGCAAGGTTATCTGCCCTAGTGGAGTTGATGACAGGCCAGGAATTATCCTGTGGAAGGGCACAGTACTTGGCCGTAGTTTTGAAAGAGGAATCTTCATCTCGTCCAAAGTCTTGGCGAATAAGATGTTGAGCACGCTACCTCCGTCGATAAGGGTTTTCTTTAGCCTGATGTGTCTGACGACCGGGTCCAGGACGAGTGGGTAACGTCCCGGGTGAGAAACCCGATCTAGGTGATCTGCGCGATTGAAGGTAATGGCCATCTCTGACCAGCGCAGGTATTGGGGGGCATCCACCGTAGAGACCGTGTTGATGTCGCGCGATGTTAGCTTCTGTTTGCGCTTGGATTCGTACGCGGAAGGCCCTCCGAAAATGTGGTTGAGCTCGGCCGAACCCTGATCTGGCTTGTCTTTGTCCTTGTCGGCACCAGATGATGAAGCCTGCTCGGAGGCAAACTTCTTTAACATGTAGCAATCTTTGGCCGCGTGCTTGCCCTTGCGGTGGAAGGGGCATGGCCCGCTCATGACTTTCTGGTAGTCGTTATTCCGCTGGGGCCGCGACCGAGTGCGCTCCATGTTGGCCACCTCGTTGTCTGACTTCCGCTTGCGGCTGCCGGACTTGTTTTGAGACGGCTCGTTGTCAGCTTTCGCCTTTTGGTCCTTCTGTTGGGACTCCTTCTCGTCGAGGGCCTCTGCGACCGCTTCAGCCGAGTCGGCGTATTTATTGGCCATGTCGAATAGAGCCCGGACAGACGGTGGTGGTTTCCGAGTGAACTTCGCGATGAATGGGGCGTCCTTTACTCCCTTGCGGAAAGCGGTGATGACAGCCTCATCGCGGATCATTGGGATCTTGTTGCGCTTCTCGGAGAACCTCTTGATGAAGTCTCGCAGAGACTCGTTCTTCTTCTGGTGCAGCTGATAAAGATTGTGCTCTGAAGACGGCCTCTCGTAGGTCCCCTGAAAGTTAGCGATGAACCGATCCCTGAGTTCTCCCCAAGAACCGATCGACCGCCTCGGGAGCCCTGTCAGCCATGTCCTCGCCGAGTCGGCTAGCACGACTGGGAGGTAGTTAGCCATGGCTTTGTTGTCGCCCCCAGTAGCTCGAACTCTGCTAGGGTATATACGGTGAGTCAGGACTCAGGATTTGTCTTGCCGTCATACTTTTCAATCCCAGTGGGCTTAAAGCCAGTCGGCCAATGGACGTCCTGTAGCTCCCGAGTGAAAGCTGGGATGCCTTCATCTGCGTGAGGGCTCGGGCTTCGACCACGGCGGTTAAACAACTCGTGATGGAGGCCAAAGCGCTCGTTTTCATCTTCTAGTCAGTGGCGCTCATCCTCTTGTCGTTCACAGTGCCGGGCGCTGATAGTGTGGCGAAGGTCATGTTGTAGGCGCTCTCGGAGATCTTAATTAGGCCGGCGATCATACTGGTGACGGCGCCGGTTGTTGTCGTTGGTATTGCCTAGTGTAGTCTGCCTAGACTCCTTGTGTGGCCGACTTGAGGCGGCTGCCTAACGCCGAGCTGAAGTGGACGAGCTTGCTGCCGGAGATCCCGACCGGTTAGTCGGTACTAGGGTGTCGCCTGACTGCTGTTGTTGCTGTTGGCAAGCAGCGGCTGTGATCATTGCCTTGATTTTGGCGATAGTTGGGGTGGCCTGGTGATCAGGCCCGAGCTGGAGCGTGTCCAGCAGAGTTGCGGCGTGACGAAGACGTCGTGATCGCCGACTTTAGTTTGGAGAATCTATTGCTGGGCTGCTCGCCCAGCTCTGCGCAGCTCGTCGTTGTGAGCCTCGCGATTAGCGTCCTCCTGTTGTTTCAGTCAGCGCGCCTCCTCCTGTTGCTCCTCTTGTAGTCAGTGCACCTCAAAGGGTGGTGTTGAAGCCATAAAGATCTCGCGGGGGAGGAGAAAACTCGCCAAACTGGAGTCCGAACTGGCGTTCTAACCGTTATCCGACTTGGTGTCGGACTCCGAGTAGTTTATCGGAGTGAGAACAACCCCAACCTCTCTAGATCCAATCTGAAATAGCACTTGGCCGTGTCCAAACTGAATCGCAGGAGATCGGGTCAGTTGTGCGGGATGTAAATCTGCAGCGTCGCCGAGTCCGGGTGGGAGATTGACGATCTCTCCCCTTCTCGGCCCAACCCGGGCTGGCTCAAGGCCTAGCGCAAGTCGGACGCCGAAGGAGAGAGTTGTCCCGATGCTTGGCGATGTGAAGGACTGCCGCAGTAAGTCGTGGAAGGAGATCGCGGCGTCTTGTGGGCCGACTGGCGCTACGTCGGCTGGCTCCTCGGCCGGCTGGATTAGATCTATTCCGGCCAAGGTAAGGTTGTCGATCTGGTCGGCAATGAAATCGAGGCTTCCAAAGGAAATCTTGTCTCTGGGGAGAACTTGTTGCTGTCGACTCCGTTTGTTGGATCCATCGAATTTGCTGATGAAGAATTCGCCGGAGCCCCTACCTGGCACGCCAACTGTCGATGCTTTGCACCGGCAATAAAACTATAGGGCTACTCGGAGAAGGTGAATTCAATGGATTGCAGAGGAACACAAAGAAGATTTATACTGGTTCAGGCCCTCGATGTGAGGTAATACCCTACGTCCAGTTGAGGTGTTATTCCTCTGAGGTGGTTTTTGATCAATGATCTTCTCGTGCCCTCATGGGGCGCCCTGCCTCCCTTTATATACTAGGAGACAGGGGTACATGATAAGGATCCCAGCCGGATACAGCCAAGGGATTTCCTTCTTAGAGATAGAAACCTACCCGACTAAGACTATGTTTCCTTATTATACAAGGCAAGGCCTGTCGGGTGCTATCTTATCTCTAATTATATGGTTCGGCCCATCCTCTATCCGAGTGGCCCATATGTTGGTGGTGAGGTACCCAGGGCCTATGGCCTCCACACTCAACCAATTAGTTATTTACCTTAATTATAAACAAGGAGACTTCAAATCAAGATTAAGAACTACAAGATGATGCACGGTGGAGCTTCATTGATTATCTAATATTGAGTTAGCTTGGTCTCAGATTTCATCTCTGTTCCATTCGCGTGTGAGAATGATTAGTCGTGCTGCTCTTTAATTATGTTGGTAAATTTTGTTAGTGCCGATGCTCTGTTGAAAACTTTGGATGAGGCTCTAAAATAGTTTGGGTCATTACCCAGTAACTTATATGCTTGTGTACCACAATATACAAATAGTTTGTATCTTGCATTCACTACCAAGTGCTTATTCATATTGATCAAATTTAGAGGATTTTATCTATATGTTTTTATTTGCTCTAGGCCATATTAATAAAAATTGTGCTTACGAAAAGATGGAGTTGATCTCCATTTGCTAAGGCTTCATAACAAGGTATATTTTTCTAGAGGAAGTTTTCTCCTATCACTGTAGCTAGGGTTTATACTATATCAAAAGAAGGTTCAGGAAAAAGGTTTTCATTTCTACCTATTTTCATAAACATAAAATTAGCAAAGAAGGTTTTACACACACAAAGTTTGAAAACTTCTACCCCTTTCACCCAGGTTTCGCTGGATCACCACTTAAACTAGTAATTAGATCTTCGGGGTGTTACAGTAATAATATACTTCCATTGTGTTACCTAGCTAACAGTAGACAAAAGCGATTGTGTTACATGGAAAGCACATCATGGACTTACTACAGCATCTTGAGTAACATCACTCAAACCCTTCCTCTTACTGTTATGGCATTCCTTGAAAAGCTCAACCACATTCACTTGACGTTCCTTGTTCTTCTCTCTCTGTATTTGGGTACGAAATTTTCAACTATTAGATTAATATTAATTAAATTTAATGATAACTAGCTATTATAGAAGAATCAGGTTGTGTACAGTGCTAGCTTAACATCAGGGCTAGATTTAGAAAGCTTAACATCAGTTGCAAAAGCTCACACCAATACTTGAAGAGGATTTGTTGATTCAAATAATTTATACTAGAAATTTTGCACTTACATATGTGTACAAGTGCAAAATGTAGCAGCGAGATCCTGTTGCTTGATGGTGCCTGGCTCTAGCACGGTTTTGCTTGTTCTTCTCATAGATAGCCTAGAGCAAGACATATGATTAGAGACGCAACCATACATTGAAATTGAAAAGTTGATGTGATTTGGTACCACATACTTTTCCTTCTACATTAGACCACTTCAAAACAAGTTGTTCCCACTGCTTATCAGTCATGTAATCTATTTGAGAGATTGTTCTTATTTTATTTGCAGGTACATTGTTGAAGTAGGTGTTCTTTAGTCTATATCGAGTCTACCGTATCCCAGACTGGAATACACTGATGCAGGCATCTTTTATTGCCTTATCATCTCTGTGAACGGATCCTATGAGTTTAACACCATGCATGAACACTGAGATATCTCCATGTATTGGCCCATCACCATTGTCGCAGCAATCCCGGTTAAATCTAGTGTCAACATAATCCATGTACCTTGAACAAAATGTCAAGGCCTCCTCAGCTACATAAGCCTTTGCAATTGATTCTTCAGATCTAGCCTTGTTTCTCACAGTACCCTTAAACTTTCCCAGTTGCCATTCTATTGGAAACATCCACCCATATTGCACAGGACCTCTAAGAAGTGCCTCGTCAGGCAGATGGACAGCCAAGTGCACCATTACATCGAAGAAGGCTAGAGAAAATATTTTCTCAAGTTTGCATAGGATCAATGGGATCTCTACTTTTAGACGTTGCACAACATCTATCTTCAGATTTTTACTACAAATAATCCGAAAGAAGCTCTCTAACTCTGCAATTGCTTCGTAGATGTCCTTGCGAACAAGTCCTCGAATCACAACAGGTAGAATTCTTTGCAGTAGGACATGGCAATCATAGGCCTTGCAACCATCTTGACTACTGCATTTTGCAAGGTTTGAGGCATATCCATCTAGGAACCTCACACCTTTCAAAAATTGACAAATGCAATCTTTTTTTCTTTCTTTAGGACGTAGCATGCTGCAGGCATACGAACTGAATTGCCATCCTGCTGTAGGTGCAGCTCATCTCTTATGCCCATGTCTTGCAAATCGAGCCTAACATTAGCTGTCTTTTGTCTTGCCCTCCATACAGAGTAGTGTGCCAAGAAGATTGTCATATATATTTTTCCCGATGTGCATCACATCAAGATTATGTGGCACCTTCAAGTCCTCCCAATAGGGCAATTTCCACTACCAACTTTGCAGCTAAACAATTTTGGCTGTTCCTACTCTCCACGCTTCCTTTTCTTACTTGTATCATGCTTGCCTGGCCTAACATCTTTCACCTTCTGTAACTACTCTCGTATCTTCTCTTTACTCAATCTTCCTGGTTGAACACGGTTTTCACATTGTCCATCAAAATCTAAGTTTCTTCGCCAAGGGTGTGCCTTGGGACAGTAACGACGATGGCCAATATAGCATATCTTATTCCTCATAGCTCTTGACAAAGGATCCTTGTTGCAATGAATACATGTATAATAATCTTTTGTCATTCTTCCTAACAATGTGCCCAAAGCTGGATAGTCATGGATGCACCATGATGAGGACATCACTAGCTCGGATATGACCATAGCTACCTTATGTACTCATCAATCAAATGTGCATGTTTTTTACGTAAGATTTACATGTTGTATATTTGAATAGGCGTTACTACACTATGAGTTTTGTGTTCTCGTTTGAAGAGATACTTGCTTGGGTGAAGGGAAAGAGACCGAGCGCAAGGAACATATGGATAATCAAAGAAGTTGATTGGGGACCAAACCAAGACCTTACCTAAATCTACTCCTACATCACCACGTCACTTTTGGTCTATAGAAGGCAAGAGATGAAGTTATGCATGTTTTGGATTCAGATTCGGGCCTCCTGATTGCATCAAATTTAAACAGACCTAGCCGCTGATCCAGAAGGACTCTCGGGGCCCATGAGTACTTGTTGCAAAGCTTATGGAGTCTACTTTCAGATGGTTTTGGTCCCACATCAAAATTCCTCCTGAGCTGTCCAGAATCATCGAAACAAGATACGTACCTCTTTCAGTCCAAGTTTGTTTTGGGCCTTGGGCCTTGTAATTGTGTCGTGGGCTAAGCCTAAGGGGTGTGCACTCTAGAGTTAGCCCTAGGACATCCCAACTCTTATATATTCAATAGCCATCATCGTTTAGAGTCGGGTTTTGCTTAGATTATTCTGCCATTGCAGTTTCGCCGTCCAGATCAATTTGTAGAACCCCAACTTCGTATGCTAAACATTCATCTGTAATTCAGATTGCGTTCTTCCTTGTTCTTGTGAGTTTCTTCGATTGCTTGTAGGGATAAAACCTTCGTGGTGAGGTCGACTACGTGAGAGCGTGGTTGATAACAACTAGACGTGTGGGTGTAGCGGTTGTGAGATGACGATCGCTGATCGGAAGCCTCAAAACGTGAACATCTTCATGTTGCCAAATCAAACCTATCGGAAGATCGGGCACCCAGGAGCTACACCCACATGTCTAGTTGTTATCAACCATGTTCTCACGTAGTCGACCTCACCACGAAGGTTTTATCCCTGCAAGCAATCGAAGAAACTCATAAGAACAAGGAAGAACACAATCTGAATTATAGATGAATGTTTAGCAAAGTCCTTCTAGATCAGCGACTAGGTCCGTTTGAAGTTGATGCTGTCAGGAGGCCCGAATCCGAATCCAAAATGTGCAGAACTTCATCTCTTGCCTTCTATGGACCAAAAGTGACATGGTGATGTAGGAGTAGACTTAGGTAAGGTCTTGGTTTGGTCCCCAATCAACTTCTTTGATCATCCATGTGTTCCTTGCGCTCGGCCTCTTTCCCTTCACCCAAGCAAGTATCTCTGTAGACGAGAACACACAAAACTCATGGTGTAGTAACGCCTGTTCAAATATATAACACGTAAATATTTCGTAGAAAGCATGCACCTTTGGTTGATGAGTACATAAGGTAGCTATGGTCATATCCGAGCTAGTGATGTCCTTATCACACCATATCACTGTAGCACGAAGATTGAACTTTCTAGTCATAAATGCATCATAAGTACTCACACCGTCCCATAGTTCAAGCAATTCTTCTATAAGAGGCTCTAAGAATAAACCAAAATCCTTGCCTGGTGACTTTGGACCTAGAATGAGTAATGTCATAATGCAATTAGATGGATGGAAACATGCCCATGGTGGTAGATTGTAAGGCATAACAAGTACAGGCCAGATGCTATACGAAGTGCTCATATTACCAAATGGATTGAATCCATCTGTAGCTATGCCAGGCCTCAAGTTCCTTGCATCTTCTACAAAGTTAGGGTACTTGTCGATGTTTTGTCTCGGCAATAATTATATGGGATCTTCGTCGGACCTAAACTTGATGGATTCAAAAGGGCACACGAGAATTATACTGGTTCAGGCCCTCGGTGTGAGGTAATACCCTACTTCCAGTTGTGGTATATTGCTTTCACTATATTCTCTAGTGAGATTGTCATATGCCCCAGGGGGCTCCCTACCCCTCCTTATATACTGGAGGGATGAGGATTACAGGGTAGGAAACCCAGTCGGATACGACCAAGGGCTTTCCTTATCAATATATAGAGTAGCCAGCTAGGACTATATCCCTTTCCTTGTCATGCAAGGTAATATGAGGCCGAGTCCTACTCTATCTACAATTGTAGGGACCGGCCTACCTCTGTCCGAGTGGTCGTAATTGCCCTCCTTGAGGTACCCGAGGCCCATGGCCTCCACAGTAGCCCCTGAGACCTTTATAGTTGAGTCACAGCTGATGCCGAGTGCTCATCCTCCACGGTGAAGAGATTCCCGAGTGCTTTGCTCCCGAGTACTCATTGTCTGAGTGCTTTTTCTCCTGAGTCCTGCTTCATGTAGCCTGGCAATGAGGCTACGAAGGGCTTCATAGATGAATAGTATGCACCGAATAAGCGCACCTATTAGGTGTAGCCCCCGAATTTGTGCTTAATTTGGAAAAATTAAACATAAAGTCAAAGATCTTTAACCTTTAAATCTTTCCCGAATGATATGTTTCTCAGAAATTGGACTCTTCAGCTATACATTAGCTAGAAATTTTGCTCAAGGCAATTTGGCTCAGCATGTAAGCCAAGTATCACTATGGAGTAAATCCAATGTGTGATGAGGTGTACTTGAGAGATACCTGCAACCCTAATTTTAATAGAGACTAGCTATTGATCCTTATAAGGATATATCCTTAATATCTTAAAATAATCAAGATATCTGAATCTATACACCCGGCTGTAGGCTTAGCATGAAACGCATCTGATTATTTAACTGGTTCTTGTAAAAGAGCACCTGCATCGCGATTTTAATGCGACCAGTGGGCGACCCAATAGGGCATGCTATTTAAGAACTCATATCTTTGGCCTACTACCGAATAAGCCAACCCAAACTGACCTACCCAGCGCAGCCCTATAAAATCTGAAGATTTTGATCATTGCTCAACATGCTCATTGCTCTTAGGGTATGCCACCGAAGCGTAACAAATTTTGATGCTGAAATCATCGCAGAAATCTTTGAATATGCCGCCCATGAACTGAGTGCATTGCTCATAATGATGTGAATGAGGACTCCAGATCTGTAGATTATACTCAATATGCATTGCGCATATGATAGTCTGCAACTCCTGTGCCGGTAGGTGAGTTTGCCAAACGAAAAATCGACATCCCTTGTATGACAGGACAAGTGCTTCAGCATCGGTAACTACAATCGGCCAGAGGAATCCTTGTCTGCAAGCCTTTTCGACTTATGTTCTGGATGCAGCATGGTTGCCACAAATGCCCGAGTAGATAGATTGTAGGATCTGCTTGCCCTCCTCAGGTATGACGCAGTGCATGAGAACTCCGGATGTGCTTTGACGATATAGGTCTTCTCTGACTACAATAAAGGTTTTGCTCCGTCGCTTGATTTACTCGGCTTCATTGTGATCTTTAGGAAGTTCGTCTTCCAGTAGAAATCGAATGACTGGGGTCCTCTAGTCTTGAAAAATAATAAGTACCTCCGTAGGTTCCGGGTTTGGTGCAACCTTCGGTTGTACAGGTCCTAGCTTCTTCTTGACTGAGAGCTTCTATAGTGGTTTCTTTCATTGTTTTGGCCAAATAGGTACCCGAACGCTATGCTAGCGTAGGATTCGGTTGGCAACCCTCTTTGGGGCATACCCAACCTGGCAAAATTGTAGCCTAATAAGGTACCCGAACCTCGTATTAGCATAGGATTTGGCTGGCGACCCTCATGGGGCGTACCATACTCAACAGAGTTGTGGCCAAATAAGGTACCCAAACCTTGCATTAGCATAGGATTTGGCTGGCGACCCTCATAGGGTGTACCTTACCTAGCAGAGTGATACTCGAGCCCCGACTGGTGCCAAAGGTCGATTATTGGCCCACATGGAGCGTACCAAATTAAAGGTGACATCTGAGTCCCGACTGGCGCGAGTACTCAGACAGTAGCCCTCGTGGAGCATTCCAAGTGATTCTTCAAGTGTCGCACTCCAAGTGTATCATGGCAGACTGGTCCAACCCCCTAGCGTAGGAGATAGGCTCGTAGCCATGAGTTCCTGTTACGCGTATTCGGAACTGGGCCCTGTATTATAAATATATCAGATGAGTAGCATCTGATGTATAAAACAATCACCAAAGAAAATCTAAATATTTTACAATGTATGTAAATATGTATTCCTCCTCTTATTGATATTAATTTCCTCGAGTAGTTGACCCCTTATGTTTAAACACTCTGCCTGACTAGTCATAGCCCCCAAGCGTCGGGTAGTCAGCTTATGGCTCTTTCCCAGACATGCGTTTTGGGTGACTTGAGTTTGCCTTTCATAGAGCAAAGCTTCACGGATAGGAATTTATGCTACTCAAGTACTTTTGCAATCATTAAGAGCAAAAACAGAAAAAGCGCACTATGTACACTTATTAGGTGTAAGCGGCTACGTCATTGGCAAGACCGAGTGAGGAATTGACGATCTCATCCCTCTAGATCCGATCCCGACTGGTGCTAAGCCGCATCCGAGTCAAACCATAGGGAAGTGAGTTGCCTCCTAGCCCATTTAGATAAGAATATCATATAAAGGAGAAAAATGTATCAGAAAATGACTTAGTTGTTTGGTATTGTACAAGTTGGGAGTGGGGATGCCATCCTTGCATTTGAGCTTTTGAACCCCCGAGCATGTCACTTGTCATTCTGATAATCTTCGGTTCTAGGAGGTCGAGGACGGTTGCGATCGACTGTCACAATGAAGTCCCTAGATTTCCGCTTGCGGTTCCCAGGCTTGTATAGGGCCGCGTCATCCGTCTCCCGTCACTCCTTCTGTCGGGGCTTGTCATCAAGTTCCTCTGCCACTATGTCGGCTGAATCAACATATTTATTGGCCATCTCGAAGAGAACTTTGACGGAGTTGGGTGGCTTCCGAGTGAACTTGGCGATGAACGGCACATCTTTGACTCCCTTGCAGAAGGCAGCGATGGCCACCTCATCCTTGATTTTGGGGATTGAATTCTCTTCTCAAAAAAGCGCTTGATGAAGTCCCAGAGAGACTCGTTCTTTCTCTGATGACACTGGTATAGATCGTACTCAGATGCTGGCCTTTGGTATGTCCCTTGGAAATTGGCCACGAAGCGCTCACAGAGTTCCCCCTAGAAGCCAATAGACCGCCTAGGAAGCCTCGTCAACCACATCCGTGCCGAGTCGGCTAGGGTGACTGGGAGGTAATTCGCCATGGCCTTATGGTCACCTCCAGCTGCTCGGATCGCCAAGGTATACACTGTAAGCTAGGATTCCGGGAATCTTGCCATTGTACTTCTTTATACCAGTCAGCTTGAAGCCAGATGGCCAGTCGACTTGTTGTAGCTCGTGGGTAAACGCCGGAACTCGTTCATCCAGGTGAGGGCTCCGACTCCGACTGTGGCGACGGAACTGCTCGTGGTGGAGGCCGAAGCGTTCATGCTTGTCTTCAAGTTGGCAACATTCATCTTCCTCGTGTTCTTAGCATCGAGTGTTAATGTCGTGGTGGAGATCTCATCGTAATCATTCTCGGGCGTCTTGGTTATCCCGGTGCTCGTCATGGTAGTACCGTCGTCGATCGTCATTGTGATGGCCTAGTGACGTGCGGTCGGACCCTGGGTGATGCTGACTAGAGCTAGCTACTCAGCACCATGCTGATGTAGATGAAGTTGCTGCATCTGAAGCCGCTTAATTTGATGGTATGAGTGTGTCACTAGACTGCTGTCATTGTTGACACGCTACAGCAGTGATCATAGCTTTGATCCTTGCAATAGTCGGGGTAGCCTGGTGGACCGGCCCAAACTACAATGTGTCCAATAATGTAGCAAGGGCCACGACGTTCTGTTGTGGGGTCACAAAGACATCATGGTTGCCTACATGGGTTTGGAGGATCTCCTTTGAGCAGTCCGTCCAGCCTTACGCAAGTTGTCATTGCGAGCATCGCACTCGGCTTGCAAATGTTGTCTGTCTTCCTCTTGTTGTTCACGTAGTTGGCGAGCCTCCTCCTCTTCTTGATCGTGTAGTCGGCGTGCATCTTGAGTGGGAGTTGAGCCCTTGGATGCCATGAAGACTTCTCCTGGTGGAGAAAAGCCGGTCCTTAACTGTCATGAGCACCACTAGCAACAACACAATCCTGGTGCTCACAACCCACCATTCCGTCAAGTTTTAGTGGACACATTTAATTAACCAACCACGACCAACTATCGTGAAAGAACATCCATTAATTATCGATGAATGAATCATTAGTTTCCCACATAAAATGATGCTACAATTTCTAAGCAATGGCTAAGCAACTCCTAAATAATCTAGCCAGATAAATAATTAAACACCTGGCTAGTCAATATTATTTACCCAGGGTATCAACGTAGAGATATCAACATCAAAATGGCCATAATTATCAATGCATATTGGATAATAAATAAATACCCATATAATGTCATTCCAAAACATTTCATACAATAACTTTAAAATAAAATAATTTTCACAAATGGGATCAACATGCTCAAAGAGATTGTCGTGTGACTTGCCTTGCAAAAGAAAACGTTTTTGACTGCTTTTCTGAATTCTTCCGCAGACTCCACAATCTTCCGAAATGGCGAAATATATGTAACTACACGTAAAATGATAAAAACCCTAAGAAACTCCAAATAAATAGTACATAAAAATACATAAACAAGTAAATTATGATTTTAGATGAATTTAGGAAGAAGAACGAGTCGAATCGGAGTTAAAACGGAAAAGTTACGGCTTCTAGAATATTGAATTCGAAATAAATCCGAAAAGAAAAGGAAAAAAGAATATTCCCTGGAATATTCTCTCAGAAATTGATTATAAAAGGAATTATTTTGAATGGATAAATAAGTGGGACCCACTAATCAATGGCTCGGACTGATGTAGATGCCGATGTGGTAGGAAAGGTGAGATGGCGATGAGGTGGATTGATGACAAGGCAATTAGGGCTAAGGTGGCAGATGACTAGATTTAAAGAAGTCCGACGATTCAGATTAGATCTGAATCGATCAAACGGCTGGAATTAGTTGAGGTCCTAACCACCCGAGTCCGCATGGCTATGTCACAAGAAAAGGGCGGTCACCGGGGCCCACATGGCATACACAGATGAGGGCCACCACCGGCGGAGTCCACATGTCATCCACCGAGGGGAATGGTTGCCGACGGGACCCACCCGTCAGCGGTGCTGGATTGAGGCAAGCGGCGTTCTGGCCATGGCGCCAGCGCGGCACCTGCGCAGCGGGGCAGCAAGGCAGCCGATGGGAGAGCCGGGCGACATTCGACGGCGGCGGCGGATGACGGCGTCCGGACGACGGAGGGACAACAGAAGAAGTTGGCGCGACAACAACCGAGAGAAGCGGCGGCCCGATTTAGGGATGAAAGTAGAGGCACCAGCGACGAGTGTAGATGACGGCGACGGACGGCAGCAGCCGACGGGGATGAAGGTCCATGTGCCAGGCTCTGGACGAATGGCGGCAACGGATGCCGAGGGACGGCGGCGGAGATGACAGCGCGAAGGTGCTCACCGGCCACGGACGTCCAGACTGTCAAAGATAGCATGTAATCTCTATATTTGGTGAGTGGGACATGTATAGTAAGTCCCCTAATCACCTCTTATTCTTTGTAATCTTCCATAGCTTAGGCTATTTAATTGAAATTCAGCCCGCACTGTTTGTGTGTGAGCTGAGCCAATCTTCCTCTCTCTCAGTACGTTCGCATGGTATCAGAGTGGTGAATCCACTTGTACTCTTTTTTTTCCTTCCACTGCTCCCATGGAGAATTTCTCCCCTCTGCTCCCCACTAGCGAAAGCCCTCCTCCAGCTTCTTCCCACCCTCCTCCTCCCCCGCTGGACGCGTCGGCCAACCTCATCACGGCGCTTGCAGCCGCCCACGCGACAGCTGCCTCCAGCAACCAGGACGGACTCCTCGCCACACTTGCCACCGCGCAGGCGGCCCAGGCCGTTCTCTCTCAAGCTCTCACGGCATCGGCTCTGGTTGGCTCCTCCTCCTCTGCCTTGGTGCCTACCCCACCGCTCGTGCCGCACGGCGTCCTCGGCGGTGCACCGGCCGGCACCAACGCCGCACCAACTCCTCCCCTGGCGATCCGTGGCCTTAGCATCCCCAATGTCAAGACTCATGTTCCCTTCGTCCTCGACATGAAGACGCCGAACTACACCAGGTGGAGGACGTTCGTTGTCGCCTTCCTCGGCAAGTTCGACATGTTGGCACACATCCTCGAGGACACTCTTCTGGCCGACACTGCCGGCTCGTGGGTGCAAGATGACTTCGCGGTCCTCACCGCCCTCTACTGCGCCATCCACCCCGATGTCCTCGACCTCATCGTGGAGCCGATGCAATCGGCGCACGCCCTGTGGAAGGCCGCTGAGAACATGTTCCACGACAACCACGAAACACGCATCATTGACCAAGAAACTGAATTCCAGAGTCTCAACCAAGGCGACATGACCGTCACAGAGTACTGCCGCCGCCACAAGACCCTCGCCGACATGCTGTGGGAACTCGGCGAGCCGATCTCCGACCGCACGCTCGTCCTCAACTTGATCCGTGGCCTCAGCCCTCGTTTCTCCACCCAGGCAGCGTTGCTGCCCCTCCAAGTGCCGTTCCTGACATTCTCCATCGCTCGCTTGGCCCTCCTCCTCGACGAGATGCATCACACCGGTGCTGATAAAGCCGCGGCCGGCAATGACTCTGCCCTCTTCGTCATGCCCTCCTCTACTTCGGCAACCTCCAACTCCAAGGGCAAGAACGGCGGCAAGGGCAAGGACGACAAGGGCAAGAATGGCAGCGGGAACGGCGGTGGCTCGGGTGGCAATCACGGTGGCGGCGATCGCTCTGGTGGTGGTTTGAAGCAGCAGATACCGACCCCTCCTCTTGGGCCCTGGGTGATGATGGCCCCGTGGGCTCCCACACCTTGGGCCAGCCCTCAGCCGTGGGCTGCTTCCTAGCGGCCTGCTGGTGGACCAGGTATTCTCGAACTGCGGTCCACTGTCCCCGCCCAGCATGCTTTCAACGTGATGCAGCCAACCGCTGGCTCGGAGATGTCAGCCCAACCTGGTTAGGACCAGGCCGGTCTTGTTGCTGCGCTCAACAACATGCACCTGCAGCAAGGACAGCCCACTGGTGGATGGGTGATGGATACCAGTGCCACTTCTCACATGGCTTCCTCCAACGGTATACTCCTCTCTTCCCGACCTCCTTCCATGCCCATGTCTGTCACCGTCAGTAACGGTTCCTCCATTCCGGTTTCTCGCATTGGTCATACCTCTCTTTCTACTGCCTCCTCTTCGTATGCCATTAACAATGTCCTCATTGTTCCCTCTCTTATACAAAATCTTATTTCCGTCCGTAAATTTACTCGTGACAATTTTTGTTCCATCGAATTTGACTTCTATGGTTTCTCTATTAAGGATCCACGTTCGGGGACCGTGATTCTTCGCTTCAATAGCTATGGAAACCTCTACACCATCCCGGCCACCGTCATCTCCACCCGCCCACACGCCCTTCTGTCGACCACGTCGTCTCCCATGGTGTGGCACCGCCGTTTAGGACATCCTGGCTAAGACGCCCTTTTTCACCTTCAAAAGCGCTCCGCCATCCCTAGTGATGCTTCCGCTTCCAACTGTCATGCTTGTCGTTTACGCAAACTTGTTAAGCTTCCTTTTGCTCGCTCTCATAGTGTTTCCGCTGCTCCCTTTCAGTTATTACACTATGATGTATGGACGTCTCCTATTTTGAGCAATTCCGGTTTTCACTACTACCTCATTCTCGTCGACGACTACTCACATTATTTTTGGACTTTTCCCCTTCGCCACAAATCTGATATGTTCTCTATTTTTCAGACTTTGTTCCCTACGTTCACACCCAATTCCAACTTCCTCTTCAATGCTTCCAAACCGATAACGGCCGCGAGTTCCTCAACTCCGCTGTTCTCTCATTTTTTAACACCCACAGCATGCTCCTTCGCTCCTCCTGCCCTTGCACTTCGCAACAAAACGGTAAAGCTGAACAGTCCATTCGCACAACCAATGATGTCATTCGTTGCCTCCTACTCCAAGCCTCTATGCCTGCCACATACCTCCTCAACCGACGGCCTTCTCAACCCATTGGCTTCCTCACTCCCTTTGAAAAGCTTTTTGGTACCACCGCGGACTTATCACACCTCAGTATTTTTGGTTGTTTGTGCTACCCGAACCTTTCCGCCACCGCCCCTCACAAGCTTGCCCCTTGGTCCACCGCATGTGTCTTCCTTGGCTATCCTAGCTCACAAAAGGGCTACTGTTGTCTTGACCGCTCCACTAACTGCGTCGTTACATCTCGACATGTCGTCTTCGACGAGACAGTTTTTCCCTTTTCTACAGACACATCGGCAGCCCCCTCCGCGCTGGACTTCCTGATCGACGACATCGAGCCGCCGACCTAGCGTGGCACCCCTGCATCTGTCGTGTGTGCTCTGGCCTCACGCGGTGTCGTAGACCTGGCCACGCGCGGCCCAGACTCCTGCGCCACACTCGGCACTGCTGCGTCTGCCACGCGCGGCCCCAACACCCGCGCCACACACGGCACCGACAGCGGCCTCGACTCCTGCGCCACGCGCGGCATTGTCGCGCCTGCCACGCGCAGCCCCGACGCCTGCGCCACGCACGGAACCGACGGCCCCTCCCGCGTGGCCACGCGTGGCCCTGACTCCTGTCCGCTCGGCATGGTCTCTTCCTCTTCATCGCCGCTTGGGCCGCCTCGCCGGCCTGCCTCCCCGGCCTCTTCCCCTGCGTCACTTGGCACTGGGCTGACCTCGCCCGAGCCGGCTCCCGGGTCACCTCCGTCTCCTGGGGCGTCGGCCTCACCCACTGGGGCGTCCCCTGCGCAAGCCGTGGCCTCTTCATCTCCTGCCAGGCCAGCCCCCGCGGCTGTCGCTCGACCGGTGCCTGGACCTCATCACATGATCACACGTGCCAAAGTCGGTATTGTTCAACCAATTAACCGGCTTAATCTCTCTGCATCATGTTCATCTACAGCATCTCCTCTCCCCAAGACTTACCGCACGGCTCTCCAGGACCCCAACTGGCTCCAGGCCATGCGTGATGAGTACGATGCCCTCGTCCACAACAACACGTGGTCCCTTGTACCACGCCCCCCGGTGCCAACATCGTCTCCGGCAAGTGGGTCTACAAGCACAAGTTCCATGCAGACGGCTCCCTCGCCCGCCATAAGGCTCGTTGGGTCGTTCGTGGTTTCTCGCAACAGCCTGGCATTGACTACAACGAGACCTTCAGTCCCATTGTCAAGCCGGCTACCATCAGGCTTGTCCTCAGCATCGCCGCCGGCAAATCTTGGCCCATCCATCATCTTGACGTTAAGAACGCCTTCCTCCACGGCAACCTCGACGAGACAGTCTACTGCCAACAACCGTCTGGCTTCGTCGACCCCGACCACCCCGACTACGTCTGCTACCTCCACAAGTCCCTGTACGGCCTCAAGCAGGCGCCCCTCTTGTGGTACCACCGCTTCACCACCTACGTCCGCTCCATCGGCTTCACTCCGTCCGTCTCCGACACGTCGTTGGTCTACCGGCATGGTGCCGACGTCGCATATCTTCTACTCTACATCGACGACATCATCTTGACAGCTTCTTCCTCGAGTCTTCTCCACCAACTCTCAGCACGTCTTCATGCCGAGTTTGCCATGACGGACCTTGGCGAACTTCACCACTTTCTTGGCATCTCCGTCAAGCGGACCGTGCTTGGCCTTCATCTCTCCCAACGGCAGTACGCTGCCGAGCTCCTCCAACGCGCCGGCATGGCCAAGTGCCACCCCACAGCAACCCCGTTCGACACCAAGTCCAAGCTCTCTGCCACTGACGGTGTCCCTCTTCGTGACGCAGAGGAGACGGAGTACCGCAGCCTCGCCGGGGCGCTGCAGTATCTTACCCTCACCAGGCCGGATCTCGCCTATGCAGTTCAGCAAGTGTGCCTTCACATGCACACTCCCCGAGACGTTCACATGGCCTTGATCAAACGCACCCTGCGTTATGTCAAGAGCTCGTTGGACCATGGCTTATTCATCTAGGCCTGCACTTCCTCTTCGCTCACGGCCTACACCGATGCCGACTGGGCCAGCTGCCCCGACTCCCGACGCTCCACTTCGAGCTACTACATCTTCTTCGGTGACAACATGGTCTCGTGGTCTTCCAAACGACAGGCCACCGTATCCCACTCCAGCGCCGAGGCAGAGTACCGAGCTGTTGCTCATGCGGTTGCCGAGACTTGCTGGCTCCGCCAACTTCTCGAGGAGCTTCACATGCCTCTCTCCTCCGCCATGGTGGTTTTTTGCGACAACGTCAGTGCCGTCTACTTGTCCGCCAACCCCGTGCAGCACAAGCGCACGAAGCACATCGAGATTGACATCCACTTTGTTCATGAAAAAGTAGCACTTGGCCAAGTCCGCATTCTCCACGTGCCTTCCTCGCACCAGTTCGCCGACATCATGACCAAGGGGTTACCAATTCAGCTCTTCGAGGATTTCCGGTCCAATCTCTGCGTTCGGGAACCTCCCGCTGTGACTACGGGGGGTGTTAAAGATAGCATGTAATCTCTATATTTGGTGAGTGGGACATATATAGTAAGTCCCCTAATTACCTCTCATTCTTTGTAATCTTCCATAGCTTAGGCTATTTAATTGAAATTTGGCCGGCGCTGTTTGTGTGCGAGCTGAGCCAATCTTCCTCTCTCTCTCTCTCAGTACGTTCGCACAGACAACGGCGGCGCACGGGAGTAGAGCAAGGCAGCAGCGCTGGCTGGGGCAAAACGGCGCCGGCCTGGGGCTAAGTGGCGGCGCTGGCTGGGCAGTAGGAGGCGGCGACGCTGCTTGCTTGTTGAGTGGCGGCTGACGACGGACTACGGCGCGGTGGCTTGGGCGAGGCGGCGCACAAGGCGATGGCGCTTTAGGGCGCAGGGGCAGGCGGTGCCGCTATTTAAAGGAGGGAGGAGAGAAGCTAGGGCGTATCCCGGGTGGCGGCGGCGGCCGAGGAACGCGGCGGCTGGCGCGCAGAGTCCAGTCGACCGAGGCTGGGGCCGGGGCGGCAGCAGCCCACGCGGCGGTGCGGGACGAGGAGGCGGGCAGGCCGGGGTAGGGCTCGGCGGTGGCAGGCCAGGCCGGGGCAGCGTGAGGGGCGCAAGCCAAGGGGAGCTCGGCCAGGGGAGTCCGAGAGGAAGAAGGAAGGAGGAGGGAGGAAGAAGAAAGGAAAAGAAAGAAAGAAGGGGAAAAATGAAAAATAGAAGAAAGAGGAGAAAAAGGAGGAAAAGGAAGGGGCTTTTTGGGAAATTTTAAAATTTGGAAAATTAGAATTTAAGAATTCGAGGAGTATTTCCGAATTGAAGATTTGTAGAAATATTCGAAATTTTGGGAATATTGGAATTTAGGGAAACATTTTGAATATTTTGGTTTTGTTTTCGGGAATGAAAATCTCAGGAATACTTTATGGGATCCAGGAATTGGAAAAACTCTGAAGTATTTGAGGATTTGAATTTATTTCAAAGGACCTGGGTTTTATGGAGACCAAGGAAATTTAAATAAAAAGGAAATATGGATATTTGGAAAAGGGAAAGAATAGATTTGAGACCCTTGGATTTGAAACTTTGGGGATTTTTTCAGAGTCGGGCTTTTCACAGAATTAAGGATTCGGGGACGACAACCTGAGAAAGGTACAAATGGATTTGATAGAGAACGACCCGAGAAAAAAAAATTGGAAATTATTTAAATAATTACTGAAACTGATCTTTATAATATTAAAATTAATTCTGGAGCTCCGAAAAATCCGAGAAAATTTTAGAGAGTGTAATTACGCACAAATAATTTATTAAAAATAATTTCACCCATAATTTATTAAAGAAACTTTAATTTCCCTTTTTACTTCACTTAATTAATTTGTGTTTTAATATAAATTCTGGTAAATCAATTATTAATTAATTATTTAATTCCCGAAAAATCGGGCTGTGACAATAGAGCCCAGAAAAAGTTCCCTCTTTTCATTTTCTAGAAATTTAGCAAACTTGGGTTGACCTTCATCTTCCTCTACGGTTGTGTACAGGTCTTCTATCAACTTTGCCATACCGTTATCGTTGTTGTCATCCACGTCCTCTTCCTCATACAACCCACCATGATGATTAGTTTCGTCACTATCCTCTACATATTCTATAACTTCGACATCACATGATTCTCTATGATGAATCCACTTAGTGTATGTAACCGACATTCCAAAAAAGTGTATATGATCATGCACTACATGCTGAGGTCGTAAAGTTTGATTAAGGCATTTTTGACATGGGAAAATTATCTCAATGTGCTCATCAAATCTTTCACGAATAAATTGTATGAACTGTGCCATGCCATCCATATATTCCGGGGTGAACTATCTCCCATTAATCCAGCTTCCATTCAACTATTGGGCATATGCGGAGAGCAGGTTGTCCTACTCGCCGGCCCCACGCGTGAGGAGTGAGTACTGACCACCAGGATGCTTAGCCCACTGGGATGCCACCGCCTCCACCCCCTCCGCCGCGGAGCCCACTAGGACTCCAACACATCCGCGGAGCATCAATAGGGACGCGCGAGGAGGCGAGGCATGGGAGCTGGCTGCCGTTCCTCCGCCGGAGGAGAGAGTAGACACTACCAGGACGCCACTGCCTTCGTCGCCTCCGCCGCGGAGCCCACCAGGACGCTGATGCGTCTGCGGCGCATTGATAGGGAATTGACCTTCACCGATGCGTCGATAGGGACTTAGCTAGAGTACCAGTGATAGAATAAAAAACGCAATACTCCTAATAGCAACACAGAAGCCTTAGCCCAGTGGTAAGACTCCCTCAGTGCGTAGGAGAGGTCGTGGGTTCGAGCTGTGTGCCAACCTTAGGTGGTGTTGTTTAAGTGTTTATTTTTTTGGCATAAGTCACACGTAAAACGAGAAACGTTATTAGCACGTGATTAATTAAGTATTTACTATTAAAAACTTCAAAAAATGGATCTATTTGATTTTTAAGAGATACTTTCGTATAGAAAATTTTTGCAAAAAACACACCGTTGATTGTTTTGGAAAGCATGCTTACGGGATACGAGAATATAAGCCAAACCAAAGAAGCAGTGCCGATATGACACACATGTGGCCAAGTGGGCCCACAACGACAAGTGGACCACCATGCCCGTCACCTATAGGCGGAGCCCACCTGACACGTGGCCTGGCTTGTCCTCACTGACAGGCGGGCTCCGTGACACACAAACCAACACATGGACATAGTAGGGCCCACTATGACACATGGACCAGCTGTTAACGCCAAAATTTGGTAAGGCCTTGTGTCAGATTCGGTCAAGGGAACAATTGCAGTCGGTTAACAGAAATTGGTTCAAGGAGCAGGCCGAGTCCGAGAAAGAGCCGTGAAGACCACGCGTGGCAGCTAATTACTATATTTATTAGGAAAAGATTTATCTTTTTTAGGGAACCTGACCTCGTGTCCGGTCAGGATTAGTTAGCGTTTTCTATTATAGATAGGAAATCATATACCGTGTCCTATAAGGACTCATGTAACTCGGGGTATATATACGTATGCCCAGGGACCTTGTAAATTATCAACCACAGATCAATACAAAATTCGGCGCATCGCCACCCTTTCGACGGGATCCTGCTTCTCGAGCCGGGCTGCATCGGTTAGGTCCGAACTCCTGCGAGAGGGTAAGTCTCGTCACCCCGGCTACCAATCGGCTAGGACTTCCTCGGTTAGGTCCGATATTCTAGTCGGTTTATGGTAGTCGGCTTACCACGATATATTTACTTTATCTATGGCTGCATCAGTTCAGTTTGATCTCATAGATTGATTAGGTATATCACATCACGCATGCATAGACTGTATCGACTTACTGGGGGCGATTTATCATCAGTTCGTGCTGCATCGGTTAGGTCCGACCTACTGAACTGCTAGTGATAAGTCGGTCCTGCTAGGCCGATGCTTTGTGCGCAGGCGTCTTATCGGAGTGCATAGCCGGTAAGTTATCTTCATCACGATCGCATTATATCTATCGGCCCATTGAGGTATTGTTATCATTGTCGGTCTGTGCTGCAACGGTTGGGTCCAATCTACTAGACTGACGATAATAGCTTTACTCTTGATGAGCCGATGGTGTTGTGCGATGGTGTTATCGGAGTGCTTAGCCGATAAGTTATCTGTTAAAGCCGACTACATTTATTCATTGTCTTATTCTATACTCGCTCTGTTCAGTAGTCGGCTAGCTTATCAATTATTTATCATTTACGTTATTGCATACTTTATTATATGTTCTTGCCTGTATTATTATTACAATCGGCTAAGGGCTAGCCGATGGGTTTATTCTGCCGATCCAAGTAGGTTCCCGGGCACGACCCCAGGTGAGGGCCCAGGCATGAGCCCGGGTAAAGACCAGTGTATGGGCCCGGACAGCGGACGAAGATCCCAGGAGCCGATATAAGCAAGGGCCCAGGTGCAGGCACATCTTCATGGCAACACCAGTAACACTACACTATGATCAGATAGGATTTATTTGATTTATTTATGCCTCCTACTTGCTTATTTTATCAAGTTTATAGCCGATTTTTGAATATCCCTTCGGTGATCGGCTAGCACGATATTTGTTTATTATTATGTTATTGCTCTTGCCGTCATCGGCCTTAAGCCGATGTATAAGTGCTACAGTGCGCATCAGCCATTGGCTGATGAAACGAGTCTAGATCGGCTTCCAGCCGATTGGCTCATTGATCTAACATTTTCCTCCTTGTCAATTACAGGGTCAAATTGACTGGCACGCCTACGAACCTCAAACTTTAGACCTGCACTAGAGTGAAGCAAATCTCCCAGGCCTTCGCGTGTCACCCAGACGTCGGACAGCCCCCGGCGGGTTTCGGCGGTCAACACGCTTTTGGCACGCCTGGTGGGACACGAAGTTTCAACCCAAAATTCCAACAAACACAGTTTCAATCAAGATTTCAACATGGTCGGAAAAGAAGTCAAGACGGACAACGTAATTCCGGTCACCATGGAGGATCTAACTGAAGAACAAAAACAGCAAGTTGAACAGACCATGACAAATTTCCAGAAGCTGTGCCTAGAATCCTTCAGTATGACAAGGCAAGGGACGATTCAGAAGTCTCAGTTTCCAAAACCAGTACTGGTAGGAGAATCGAGCCGCACACAACCCGAGAGTCCACCAATCAAGCCTTTACAGGAGATGGTCAATGAGGCTGTACACCACGCGCTCATCAATCAGTCGGGGATCTTAGTAAATACATTGCATAATCTTATCAAGAAGACCGTTGATGGATCGATTGCCCAAGAACCAACTCGGGGTCCTATTTTTCTCCCGCCGAAGATAGAGCCAGGCCAAGTTAATTACAACATTAGCAAGGATATACCAGAACACTTGTTCGCGCAGAACCAGGCTGGCGGGCAACAGGATATCCCTCCTGGATATCACCGATCTATTTATTATGGGGGATATCAGCAGAACTATCCGGGAGGAGGAGCCGATCCAGGTACCTACCAGAGGGAGTATCACAGACAGAATCGGCAACCAACCCCGCCGATACAGTATCAACAGTATCAACAGGAGAATGCAAGAGAAGAAGACTTATCGGCACGGGTTGAGGAGATAGTAAGGGAGCAGTTCGGGATCAAGCCCAAGGAACAAGCGTTCATGTATTGGCACCCATATCCTGAGTGGTTTGACAGGGTTCCGTTACCACACCGATACAGGGTCCCGGATTTCTCTAAGTTTTCAGGGCAGGACAACACGTCTACAGTAGAACATGTCAGCCGATTCCTAGCGCAGTGCGGGGAGGCATCGGCTGAAGAGGCCCTGAGGGTTAGGTTTTTTCCCTTATCACTATCTGGATCGGCTTTTACATGGTTCTCCTCATTACCGCCGAATTCTGTTCGGGGGTGGGCCGATCTGGAGAAACAGTTTCACAAATATTTCTTCGCTGGAATTCATGAGCTGAGACTGTCAGATTTGACATCGGTTAAGCAACGACTAGATGAAACAGTATCGGAGTACATTCAGCGATTTTAGGATATCAGAAACCGGTGTTATAGTTTAAACCTGAGCGATGGGCATCTAGCCGATCTGGCTTTTCAGGGACTCTTGGCGCCAATCAAAGAGAGGTTTTCATCTCAAGAGTTCGAATCCTTGTCGCACCTGGTATAGAAGGTATCGGCTCATGAAAGCCGATTTCAAGAGGCGAAAAAGGACAAATACCAGAGGAGAGTTGCTCAGGTTCAGGTCTATTCATCAGGCTCAGATGATGAAGAATCCGATGCTGAGGTTGGATTGGCGGAGTGGGCCAGGAACAAGAAGTCAGTATCATGCCCGTGGGTCAAAGATATCGGCAAAGAGGAACGGTATGATTTCAATGTAAGCAAAGCCGATAAGATCTTTGACTTGTTGTTACAGGAAAAGCAAATACAATTGCCGCCAAACCACGTGATTCCATCAGCCGAAGAACTAAAGAAGAAGAAATATTGCAAGTGGCACAATGCGATATCGCACCACACTAACGAGTGCAACATTTTTCGGCAACAAATTCAGTTGGCTGTTGAGCAAGGATGAATCAAGTTTGAAGACAAAAAGCCAATGAAGATAGATGGGCACCCGTTCCCTGTAAACAATGGTCTATGCGGGGTCTCATTAAGGGATCAAGCCGATGGAAGCAAGCACATCAAAGGTACAAGTCAAGGATTACTTCATCGGACATGATAGAAAAATACTCAAGATATGAAGAACAGAAGGGTGAACCAGAACGATATAATCCGCATTGGGACTGCCCGTTTTTTCGTTTCTGCTGGGATCAAGGAATGAGGCTGCCATCGACTGAGAATTGCCCCGAGTGTAGCCGTGCAATGGATCGCCATGATCAGCAGCAGAGGTTTTCACAAGATTGGACGTTAGGGAAAAGAGCATCAGTTCATAGCCAACTAGGGCCAATCCGTGAAGAGTTTTTTGAAGAGGATGAAGAAGAAGCACATGAGAACCAGGTCCAGAATCCTCAGTGGTGTCCTAGCGGCAGTTCACGAAGAATCAGAAAAGAAGGGCACAACGATTACGACACCGAGAGCAAAAAGAAGAGCAGCGCCAAGATCAAGAGGAAGCCGATCATCGTCTCAAGAGGACCAAACAAGTCTGGCAAAGTAAAGAGGAAGGACGATGAAGACGAATCGGCTCCAATGAACATGGTTTTCTTTCTGCCAGAGATACAGAGCGTTTCTCGTCAGACGAGGAGGTGGAGAGGAGTTTTCGCTCAGCTGACACTGCGACCTGACCAAGCTACATTTTGATAAACCCGAGGAGTCAGAGCATCGGCACTGAAGCCATTATACATCAGGGCTACGGAACGGAAGAAAGCCGATGACAAAGATGTTGTTGATGGAGGAGCAGCGGTTAATCTTATGCCTCAACATTCCGAAATTGGGAAGACTGCCGAAGATTTGATCAAGACAAATATGGTGTAAAAGACTTCGGTGGGAATTCATCAGAAGCGAAAGGCGTATTAAACGTGGAGCTGACAGTAGAGAATAAGACATTACCCACCACCTTTTGTCATGACGGAAGGGGTCATATAGTTTGCTTCTCGGCAGGGACTAGATTCACGCGAACTGTTGCGTGCCTTCGACAATGCATCAATGTCTAATACTGGGTGAGTGGCAGGGAGATCAGTCGAGATGTTCTAGCAGATCGGTCGACCACATCGCAATGACCGATCTACCAGTCTGGAAGCCGATGGTGTTGACTGCCTATCCGGAGAGTTGGGAGGAGATTACCTCAAGGTTACTAGCCAGGGATACAGCCGATCCAGCAAGTCGGCTCCGAATTTTACTCTGATGGGATCTATTGAAGACTTTGAGGGAAACTGGGCGAGATTTACGTCGGCTGATGATTTGGAAGAGATCGATTTGGACCAGGAGATAGGCCAAGGCCGACGTACATAAGCAAAAAATTAGATCCTGAGCTACGAGAGGAATTGATAGCACTGCTGAAGGAACATCGGGATTGTTTTGCCTGGGAGTACATGAGATGCCAAGATGAGCCGATCGATTGTTGGAACATCGGCTGCCTATTAAACCAGGGTATCGGCCGTTCAAACAAGCTCCAAGAAGGTTCAAGGCAGAATTATATGAGCCGATCAAGGCAGAGATCACAAGGTTATATGATGCCAATTCATAAGACCATGCCGATACGCTGGAGGGTTTCTAATATCGTCCCGGTGGAGAAGAACAAATGGGAAATTGATATGTATTGATTTCCGGGATCTGAATAAAGCTACCCCTAAGGATGAATACCCAATGCCGATAGCGGATCTGCTGGTGGATGCAGCCTCAGGTCACAGATTATCAGCTTCATGGCGGCAATGCAGGATACAATCAGTTTTTATGGCCGAAGAGTTAAACACAAAGAGCGTTCGATGTCCTGGAGCTATCGGCTTGTATGAGTGGGTAGTAATGACTTTGGGTTAAAGAGTGCCGGTGCGACTTATCAAAGAGCGATGAATCTATATTTCATGATCTCATCGGCTTGTTGGTGGAAATCTACATTGATTGATGTGGTGGTAAGTAAGTCTAAAAGTGGGGAAAGCCATATAGCCGATTTACCGAAGAGTGCTGGAGAGGGCCAGAATACGGACTGAGAATGAATCCATAAGTGCGCTTTTGGTGTATCGCTGGGCAATTTGGGTTTTATGGTTCATGAGCGAGGGATTGAAGTTAGTCAGCGAAGTACGGAGCCATTAAGACTACAGAGCCCCAAGCAATAAGACAGGTTGCAATCGTTGATCGGCAAAGGTTAATTTTGTGAGGAACAATTATATCACAAATTTATCAGGAAGAATTGAGTCTTTCACACCGTTATTAAAGTTGAAGGCCGATCAAGAATTTGTGTGGGGGCAGCGCAGCAGAAGGCGTTCGACGAGATCAAAAATTATCTTAGTTTCCCCACCTGTTTTGATTCCGCCGCAGAAAGGCAGTGGGCTGTTCAGGTTATACTTGTCGGCGCGATGAGAAGTCCATCGGCTCTGTTTGATCCAGAATTTCAAGGCAAAGAGCGAGTTGTTCTATTTAAGTAGGAGACTTCTGGGATGCTGAGACGAGATATCCTGCGGTGAGAAGTTATGCTTATGTTTATATTTCTCGTGTACAAAGTTGAGCATTACATCCTATGCTGAGTGTACAGTAGTGCCAGGTCTATGGGTCAGGTATATGTGTCAGCTCCAGTCTTGAAAGGGCGAGTTGGCAAGTGGATTTTTGCCTTGACAGGTTTGACTTGAGTATGATATCGGCTAAGCGATTAAGGGGCAAGCAGTGGCCGATTTATTGTACAGCAACAGAGGTCTCACGAAGATTATGCGGAGCCGATCCATGGACTTTATTTTTTGACGGATCGGGGTTTGCAAGCACGATCTGTGTATCGGTTTAGTTATGTATGCCTCGGGGGCAAGTTTTGAGTTTGCTTTTACGATTGAAGCCTTATCGGACCAATAATCAAGCAGAGTACGAGGCGGGTGCTGAAAGGACTTCAACTCTGAGGGAAATAGGAGCCGATATTGTAGAGGTTATTGGTGATATCCTTGTGGATACAATCAGGTTATTGGAGAGTATGAGTGGCAAAGATGATGTTTGTGAGTTCATATTATTGAAGAATGTATGGATTTTGAAAGATTCAAGATGGTTCAGTAGATCATATTCCCAGGGAGCAGAATTAGAAGCCAAGATCTTGCACAAATTTCTTCAGATATCGGAAGCTGAATAGGCAGGTGAGATGAGTAGCGAGATGATTCCAGAACAAGGCCGATGGACTGAGACAGGAGATAATTGATTACTTGCGAAACCACGTCGCGTCGTCCGTTTCCAGGAAGATTCGGTGGTGTATAAAAGCTACAATTGTGTATTGATGGGGAGTTGTATACGACGTTTGAGGTCGTTCTGCTTAGATGCGCGGAGTTGGAAGAAGCCAAAGTGGTATGTGTGAAGGGCGATGAAGCATCTGTGGGGATCATCAATCGGCATAAGATGAAGTGGTTGTTGAGAAAGATAGGGTAATTTTTGGCGACAATGTTGGGAAGATTGCTTTAGGTATTATAAAGGATGTTCGAGATTGTCAGAAGTGTTGGAAATATACAGCGGGCACCGCATCTGCTATGAATTCTAGCATCAAACCGTAGGCCGTTCAGAGGGTTGGGGAATTGATATGATCGGCCAGATTTTTCCTCGTTCAGTAAGGGGCATAAGTTTATATTGCGGCACAGATTATTTACCAAGTGGTGGAAGCGATTCCTTTGAAGAAGTTACACAGTCCAAGGAAGCGGTCGAGTTTGTAAAGGAGTGCGAGTGAGATGTGTGTGGGATTCCTCAGACATAACTACTGAAGGGCCATCTTGTGTCTGATGGTTTCAAACAATTGCTGCCAGTTATGGTATCTATATATCTATGATCGTCGCCTTATTACGCTCAGGCCAAGGCAAAGCAGAAGCTTCTAAAAGAGTTTGATCAAGTTAATTAAGGCGGAAGATTGAGAGCACCCGGCGATGGCATCTACATTAGCCGATTCACTATGCGGCCTAATCGGATGGCATACCACGGATCTACTCGTCGGTGCGTCGTATCAGTTGGGTATATGACATGAGCAGGTTTTACCATGGGAGACTAACGTCTTCTTGGAGTAATTTCTTTGCAGATCAGTTGACAGCGATGATTATTATACTTGATGACAGATAACTTGAAATTTGGCCAGAATCGGTTAAGAGGTTGGAAAGGATCAAGGAAAATAGGCTAGGGCAACTCGATTACAACAAAAATGTGAATAAGTCGTTTGCCGAGGCTGTGTGGAAGTGATTGCGGCCGATCGGGTCCAGAGATAATAAGGTCGGAAAGTGGTCGCAAGGAAGACCCTATCGGTTAACGTTGTGTGCCTCGGTAATGCTATATGTTTAGAAGATCTCAATGTGGATAGAATTCTAAGCGGCTTAATGGAAAATACTCAAGAAGTACTAACCTTGCGTTGTGGATGATTCTTAAATCGGTTAAGTATGACGATTTCTAAGTAATCGAAAGCCGTGTTTTTTTTACATCGCCTAAAGACAGCCGATATCAGTTGCGTATCCGCTTTAATCAAAACAAGCAAAAAAAATTAATTAAAGTTGGGAAGAGATAAGTACAGAGCCGATCAGATTATATGACAGCGAAGGAATGGTCGGCAGTTCCAGAAATCGTCAAGTACAAAGGTTTAAGATTTACAAGAATTGTGGATCACTTCATTGCGCGCAGCGATCTGATCAATCTCATTGATAGCATGGGATGTCATCTTCATCAGAGGGCCCCGGGGATGGTCTTCAGTTCTTCTATAAAACTACTATATCGCTGCAACCTTGGCCTCTTGATCCGGACAGCTTGCGGTTAGGCGATTGTTAGTTGGGATCTGTTTGCTTGAGGTTCTTTGTGAACTTTTTCAAATTTATGCCAGCAAATCGGCCTCCGTTTTTCTCAGTGGTCTAACTTAGGTTGGAGCTCTTGGGGGGGGACAGCGGCGATATCATCAAGCTTTTCTTCTCTGCTTGGGCTAATAAGTCCGATCGTCTTGGATGTCTTCGGAGTCTTCTGTGGTCAGCGCATCGGCTTATGCCGCTGGTTGAGTTGATGAGTTTAAATCTGTGGGATTCCAAGTATGCTGCAGGGCTCAATGCCATCGACAAGTTTTCTTTATGTAGCAGGTGGTGCTTCAATGTCTGCAAATTCTGCCCCGGATGGCCCACAGTCTTGGTCTACCAGGCGTCGATCGGTTTTCAGCCGCGCTGATGAGCTCGTTAAATACTCGCGCACGTCGGCTGAAAGGACGGTTTGGAGGCCGCCATGGGGTCGTTTCTTCGTACCTCCAGATTTGACCGATGTCAAAAAGGGGAACAAGTGCAAGACTGCGAAGTTGACAATCGGTGAAAGGCGATCAATAAAGATTAGAAGCAAATTGAGCATAAAAAGGTTACTTGAGGAAGGACATCAGCGGCTTGAGGACATCGGCTTCAGGGGGAGGATGGCTGTTCTTCGAGGGGGCCGATGTCAGCAGATGGAGTGGGACAGTATCACACAACCAGGACTTGGTGCTGAAGGGGTAGCAGCTTGGAGAATCATGGTTCAACGCTGCTTGGAGGGAACGTCAGAGGGGATGTGAGGTTCTGGAGCCGATATTCAAGCTGAAAAAGGATTTGGTAAGATAAAATAAGGAGTGGAAATAATAATAAGGTTTTGGGCATACCTGACGGGGACGAGGAGCGATTGGTCGGTGAGGAGAAGGATGGCGTGTGGCAGCAAACATTGCGCATACGTCTTCTGTTTTCTTGAGAGGGGCGATGTGCTAATTTCTTACGTTTTTGGCCATCGGCCAGGCGCCTTGAAGACTCCCGATGAAGATGGAGCATCACGCCCTTAAGTTTGGGGTGGCCGTGGAAGTTTGATACTGGATCAGCCGACCACTGTTGCTTGTTCCTGGGGGTTCGGCGCTTGGCGGCCTGCAAAATTAAGTTGAGGTTGGTTGAAGAAGCGATTAAAAGATTGCAGGTACCTCGTCTTCGGATTCAACATAGTCGGCGTCCACGGGGCAGTAATAGGCAGGGGCTAACAGAACAGGATGTTTTCTTCCACTACTGACCACCATTCGGACAAAGAGCTTGGGTGTGGCAGTGACAGAGAACACCTCGGTGGCGCGCTAGAGGAGGGAGTCTGTCAAAGACCGCAGACCGATCTATTACCAGGCAACTGCTGGACCGTGCCCCGGGCTTGGGTTTGTCGATGGAAGAATGGCCTACGGGATGACCAGGGCCAATGGCGAGAGCGACTGTGGGTATAGAACTCATACGATGGCTGAGTTCGGCCCAGAGAAAAGCCGGTTTGGCAGCAGACAAGGACTGATACCGAATAGGATATGCTTAACATCTATCACAGACTTTGAGTGGATCAAAGTTAAGGGCATCTCGAATTTGTATGCGCATTGTATGTGTCGGCGAACGGACAGGGGGTGCCCACAGTCCGGGGGGACGCTGATCAGTCTTGCCACGTCAGCTTCCCAGAGGCTCATCGCCTCGCCCCAGAATTGCCCGATCCGCCGTCTTCCTTCGGCCAGGCTCGTCCCGGGGCACCGGCACGTGGTCCCGGGGCGACATCTTCCTTCGGGCCCGGGCTCGTCCCCGGGGTGCCTTCATCGCTTCGGCCCCGGCTCGTCCGGGGGCACCTCGCATTCAGCCCTGGAACGTTTCTCGGGGCGACATCTCCTTCCGGCCCCGGCTTCCCCGGAGCGCCTCTCCGTTCAGCTCCGGCCCCGGGCCGCACAGACGGTCCCCGACAGGCCATGCGCCAAGCTCCAATATACCTGCATAATGGTGAGCGACAGGCGCCTCCCCGCTTGTCTCCCGACAGCATCTCCGGGGCACCGCCGTGCAGCAGGTCGGGGACAAGACAAG
>RYFJ01000196.1:0-96676 GCA_003991445.1 Oryza meyeriana var. granulata
TGGAATGACAGCATCAAGTTCTTCCCCGTTAACAATCAGCTTTGAGCCCTACTCATCTCCGACAAGTTTTGCATCTATCCCGACCGACTCTGACTCACGCTACGGCCGAGAACCAAGCCAGCTCGTCCACAACGGACTGACTCAACCATGCAGCAATCTCAACGACCAGCGCGCACCCCAGATCGCTAGTCTTAGGAACAACTCTTCTTCGTCGGACGTCAGAGCTTGGTTTGAGCTGACCTAAGGTCGGGCCAAGAAATTGGGAGATCATCAAGTCTATCGCCGTATCTTTTAGGCATATTTTGCCTGCGATAATTCATATCTCACGTCGGTGATAGTGTTCATTGAGTCGCGATATTCCCCAGAGCCGATCCGATTACAGCTGCTAGTTAGCCTCTCTGAGATTTTGGAATCTAGGGAGGGTTGAATCTATGATCACTCTCCTCTAACCTACTTTGTCGACTGCTTGTATTGCCATAGTCGGACACCATTGCTTGGAAGCTTTCTCTACTCTATTGCATAAGTGTTTTCATTTATAAATCCCCCGGGCTCAACTCCCACCTCAAGCATGTCTCATGTGCCGACTTGACTGTGTATCAGTTCAGAGGATTGTGAGGCTCGCCGACTTGCTTTGTTTAGCCAATCAAGGGAGGGGAAGATGTTCACGACGCTGCAAGCTGAGCGTGACGCTTTCGATTTAATGAAGCGATACCTTGTGTTCGCTTTAGGTCTGGGGTGGCTGCCTTCTAATTTATTAGATCCTGCCAAGTCCCGATCGGTTGACTTATGTTATGTTCTATGCGTGAAATTCCAACAGAACTATTTCATGGCCGACTTTTTGCCCACTTACTAGACACCTGGCAGTTCAGCGTGCCGATCCACCATCATGCCACCTTTTTTTTCTTTTTTTTGTTTTTTTTTGGTTGTTTTTTGTTTCTGTTTTCCGACGGATGCAAGGATTATAGGCTGTGATTGCGGATCCTTGCGAACGTTTGTGCATGTTTCATTTCATGTCCCACAACAGTGCTTGGAGACAATCTTCTCATATTTGGGGGTCTAAGACTAAGACGGAGTGTCATTAATCATCGCGGTTTCATCTGCCGTTCGGGCGCGGGGCATATTCCGTTGTTGCAGTTTCTGGCTTATAGTTTAACTCTCGGTTTTTTAGGAGTCGCTCATACATCATTGGGCAGATGCCGAACAACGATCTGACTAGCAGTCACCGTATCAGGGACGACTGCCACGACAATGCTTCTTAAGATGCCATAAGGGACAACTACACCGGGGGTATCTCCATTCATTTGGACAGTCAACGGGCTCGCGATCGACAAGGAATGTGAGGAGGACGAGCACCACCACGTGGATATGATGCGGGGGCATGAGCGCTTTTGGTTTCTCCACCTACGAGCCGTATTTTCATCACTTGGTAATTTGTTAGATTGTCGGTAGCCCTCACCTAGAATGGGGTAGTGATGTGTGTTTTCACTTTTGTGATTTTTACTCACGAACTAGATGAACAAGTCACACTGGCCATATGGCTTCAAACCGACTAGAATTGAGGTAGTACGAGGGAAGGACCTATCTCGGAGTCGTTAGCTCATAGTCTATGCACTTTGGCCAATTTGTGCCTGTTGCGGCCGGGAGGGGGGGATGCACGGAGGGGCCTATGGCTGAATAACGGGCTCTGTCTGCCAGTTGCCTTGGCCGACTTGGTGAAGGACTATGGTGCCGGTCTTCCCGAGGCATCAATCGGTCTCCTACCCGAGGGCGGAGAACTTCGCTTTGAGGCGTTTTCGTCACAAAATTTCCAGGAACGTGACGAGAGAGACCGGTGGCCGTCTTTCGTGTACGATCTGATCAATGCCACCAGAGGAAGAACGAGTTCCTTCTCCATCGACTTGCATCAAGTTTGTGTTTCCTTGAGACGAGGAAATCAATACCCAATTGAGTCAAGGAGGTATCGTTATCACAGCTTCCGTTAAGGGAGTTAAGACACTTGGTCAACTCGAAGCTCGGAGGGTTCATTATCAAGGATCTTTGATTTGAACATGGCGAACAATTATTACAATGCTGTTTGGCTGGATGTTTCCCTGGATGACAAGAAGGAGCCCCTGATGATGAGAGCGTGATAGGATCATTTGACGATGGGCGTTGCCTTCTTGACTAAAGTCCGCATTATGGTGCATCAGCGGCAAGTCAGAAAATGTTTGTGTGGCTCTGTTGAGCACGAGCGTATGGTCTGCTGTTGACCTTTGTTTGTTCGCCGAGGGATGGGGGATCGAATACTTAGATATGTGTTTTATTGAACGGGCCATGCCCTTTTTCCACCCAAAGGGATAAGCATGCGTCTAAAAAACTATTTTCATGCTCAAGACGTTTTGCTAGCGACAACGAAGGACAAGGAATAAGCAAGGACCTCTGGGTTGCAGCGGCGTACTAGTCAAGATGCCCTTGAAGGCTCTGAAATTACTCATACGCTATCGGATCTTTCGAGGGCTATTCTGTCATACTCGATTGTTCAAGCGAAAACAAGGAAGCTAACACACGAGGGTCAATGCTCGTCTCTGATATTGATGCCGCATCAATAGCTGCGTGGGTCTAAGACTTTTTTTGCGATAACTTTTGACCACTGTGTATCTCTACCTGTTTTGTTGTTTGGTTTTTTTCTCTGACCAATGTCACGGGTCATCCAGGTTTGACGTTAGTCGGCCACTTGTCCAGACCCAGTCATCAGGAGTGTGAAGATTGATAGAAGGTTCTCATGGGAGGAGGTAGCGACCTCAATTATTTTATTTGCTAGGATGCTTGATGTTTAGATGTAAGATCCTAAATCGAGCTAGTGCCTTGCAGTTTTACTAAGCTCCATTTGTTGTTTTTTTTTCCATGGGGTAATACTTGGTTTCCCTCCCTCTCTTGCCACCTCCCAGTCGGACAGATAACTCTACCCAGTGTTACTGTTTGGTTTGGGCACTGTGTGGAGGAACTTTCTACACCTCGATGAACATCTGCTTTGTAGTGTTGCCAACTTTCGAGACCCTTTGTTTGCATAGCCACGTCCATAGGTTGTCTCGGGGTGCAGTCCTGCTTATCTAGCGGTAAAGGTTTTCATTTTGCAGTGCCGTCTCATGGTAACATACAGGGTGCGTTGGCTAAGATGCCATGTGACTCCGATATTGGATGTTACTTTTTCCTTTTGCGGATCATATTTTGATAGGGCAAGTTCAAGAGTTTCTTGCGACTATTAGGGACAGTTGCGAGTTTGGCCCATTTCTTGGCTAAGGAGACAGCAGCAGTTGGGACGGAACAATGGTCCGACTTAGCAGACAAGCGACCTACAAATGAGGACATGAAGTTGTTGGCAAGAGAAAGCAGCCAAGTGGTTGCAGATGAATTGTGGTCAGTGAGTTCAGGAGACAAAGAAGATTCTCCTGGACCCCTCCCGACCCACCGACTGCGCTTGTCGGTTGGTCCGTTTTTGGTGTTACTCGACCCCAAATAGGAAGACGCGCTTGTCACCTTCCTCCAGGCGAACAGGGATATATTTGCTTGGAAACCTTCCGACATGCCTGGTGTACCAGGGGAGGTGACCGAGCATCCCTTAACGTCAAGACCGAGATGCCAAACATTAACCAGTCAAACAATGACTATTGGCGCTTCGCACATAGACCAGAAAGAATTGCTATTCGGAGGAGATTACCAAACTCCTTATAGCCGGGTTCATCAAAAGAGGTCTAACACCCGGATTGGCTGGCAAACCCAGTCTTGGTCTGGAAGAAGAACGGTAAATGGCACATGTGCGTCGATTACACTGACTTAAACAAGACGTGTCCCAAGGATCCATTTGGTCTACCCAGGATAGATCAGGTGATCGATTCAACTGTGGGATGCGAATTGCTCAGTTTTCTCGACTGTTACTCGGGATACCATCAAATTAGCCTAAAAGAATAGGATTTGCCTGAAGACTTCCGATTATCACACTGTTTGGGGCATATTGCTATGTCACTATGCCTTTCAGGTTAAAAAACGCTGGTGCAACGTATCAACGTGTGATCCAGCGGTGTCTTCACAATCAACTTGGGCGCAACATGGAGGCATATGTCAATGACGTTGTGATAAAGACCAAAGTCAAGGAAGACCTCATCGCCGACTTGGAAGAAACTTTTCAAAGCCTTTGGAGATTCAAGATGAAGTTGAACTCAGAAAAGTGCATCTTCGGAGTACCTTCGAGAAATTTACTCGGTTTCATCGTATCGCAACGGGGCATCGAAGCAAATCTAGAGAAAATCAACGCTATCATGAACATGACACCCCTGACTAGCTACAAGGATGTACAGAAGCTGACTAGCTACATGGCGGCACTCAGCTGATTCATTTCCTGACTCGGCAAATGGGGCATGCCCTTTTTCAAATTACTGAAGAAAGTTGACAATTTTCAATGCATGCAAGAAGCCCAACAAGCCTTCGAAGACTTTAGGAAGTTCCTCACATCACCACCCGTGTTGGCATCACCAATGCCCCAGGAACCACTCATGTTATTTCTGGCGGCAACCACTCAGGTAGTCAACACGGTGCTGTCGTTGAAGGCGGTGCCAGGACACGTACAAAAAGTTCAAAGACCTGTTTACTTTGTCAATATAGTCCTAGGTGAATCCAAGATGAGATATCCCAAGTCCAGAAGCTGCTATATGGCTTGCTCATAACTGTCTAGAAGTTGGTGCACTATTTCTAGTCGCATCAAGTTACAATCATCATATCATGTCCACTCAGGGACATCCTACACAATAGCGAGACCACCGGCAGAATCGCTAAATAGGCGCTTGAGTTGATGATGTTTGATATTGCTTTTCAACCATGGACAGCAATCAAGTCACAAGCACTTTCTGACTTTGTAGCTAAGTGGACAGATGTTCAAATGGCTACATCAACAGACAAGCTAGAATATTGGACAATATACTTCAACGGTTCTTTGCGATTTGGCGGAGCAGGGGCTGGTGTCGTCCTGACGTCACCCACCGGAGAAAAGTTGAAATACGTCCTTCAGATACACTATCCAGCATCCCACAATGTTGCTGAGTACGAGGCACTCATCCACGGACTCTGCATCGCCATATCACTCGGCATCCGTTGACTGGTAATACACGGGGATTCTCAACTCGTGGTGAACCAGGTCATGAAAGATTGGACGTGTCTGGACAACAACATGGCGGCATACTGTCAGGAGGTATGTAAGCTGGAAAACAAATTCGACGGGCTGGAAATTACATACGTGCTACGCCAATACAATGAAGCTACAGATGAGTTAGCCAACATGGGATCCAAACGAGAAATGGTCCCAACAGGAATTTTTGTTGAGTAGTTATTGGAGCCATCTGTCAAAAAGAAGCCAGTATTCAAGCAGTCGGGGACGGAACCTACCCAGCAACAATGAAGTATAATCATCTCTCAGGACTGGAGGACTCCAATCATCAAAGTTCCTTCTGGAAGACGAGCTCCCAGAAGATTTAGTTGAAGCCGAGCGGATCAAATTTAGTCGAAGTAAACATTGTTTCCTGATAGTCGGCGAAGATCCCTATCGTCGAAGTGCATCCAGAGTCCTCATGCGCTGCATCACACCCAAGGAGGGAAGCAGATTCTACAATCTATCCACTCGAGCATATGTGGCAACCATGTCGCATTAAGGACATAGTCGGAAGCTTACAGACAAGGATGTTTCTAGCCGACTGAAGTGACAGACGCTAAAGACATAGTTTAGACGTACGAGGGATGCTAGTTCTTTGCCCAGCAAACACATCTTCCAGCTCAAGAACTACAAACAATTCCAATCTCTTGGCCTTTCGCAGTTTGGGGGCTTGACATGGTTGGGCCATTTAAAAAAATGTCAGGAGGGTTCACACACTTGTTCGTCGCAATGGATAATTTCACAATGTGGATCGAAGCAAAATCCATTGTTACCATAGCAGCGACAAGGGCAAAAGACTTCATTATTGGTATCATATACTGATTCAGAATTCTCAACCGCAATCTATAATGGACAATGGCACTCAGTTTCACTGGTGGCGTTTTTCAAGATTTCTGTGACGACTTTGGCATCAAATCTGTTATGCTTCCGTGGCACACCCACAAAGCAATGGGCAGGTCGAGCGTGCAAACGACATGGTCTTACAAGGTATCAAGACTAGGGTGTTTGACCGACTACAACCATATGCAGGGCGGTGGGTGAAAGAGCTTCCATTCGTTCTCTAACCTTTAAGAACTATGGTTAGTCGGGCGACAGGGCAATCCCCTTTCTTCCTCGTTCTATGGTGCTGAGGCTGTGTTACCAATCGAGTTGGAGTTCGGCTCTCCGCAAGTTCGGGCCCACTCAGAAGCAAAATCAACCGAAGACTGACTGGTCGAGTTAGATCAGTTGGAAGAAGCAAGGGACATCGCAACTATCTAGTCGGCAAGGTATCTTCAAGGCCTGCGTCGTTTTCACAATCGGAATGTTTATGGCCGCATCTTTTTGGTGGGAGATCTCGTTCTTAGAAAAATCCAAACCACCAAAGACATGCATAAATTATCTCCCTTATGGGAGGGGCCATTCATTGCCGCTGAGGTGACACGTCCGGGCGCCTACCGACTAAAGACAAAAGACGATAGCCTAGTCAACAACTCATGGAACATAGAACAACTACGTCCTTTCTATACCTGAGTATTGTACTCTTTTTATATATATAAAGAAAGTTTGTGTCACTACTGACCAGTACGCCGCTTGTTTCAACCGAGTAGTGAGTCGGGGGCTACATGATGATACATGTTCTCTGTTGTTCATAAAGTTTAATCTTGTTTTATCTAAGTCATGAAGTTTTATAATGATTTTGCTATGTTTCCCGAGTATAGTTCCATGAGGTGAATACTTTCTTAAGTCAGTCTCAAATCACTCGGCATAAACTGGCTAGTCGGATAAAACTAATAATGGCTAAAATAAAACAAGAACTCAGCAAGATGCAACAACAAACATCAAAAGCATTTATAATATTTACAGATTGTCTCTGTCAAACACCGACTACATAAAAGTTTGTGTTTACAATGGCAGATCCTTAGCGATAGCCCTAGCAGTTGGCCAGGCTAGGTTTATCATCTCTAAGCCTCCTCCGGGGTGGTGCCCTCGGCAAATCCTTCGCCAAATTAGCCCTCAATGTTCCACTCGGGGAGTAAGGGATTTTGTCATGGCCAAGGCTTGGGAGATCCCTATGGTGGCGTGCTTTGTGGCGAATTCCTTCAGTATGGCTGGAGCATCCTGAAGGCGTTGTATCACCCGGGCAGGGGAGCTTGAGTTAGAGCTGGCTTGGCCTGGCTGCATGATGTCAAGTAAAGCCTTCACTGAATCCACGATGGAATCCTGCAAGTCCTTCACTACTTTAATCTCCTCAACAAAGGCGCCGAATTGAGTCTGCGCATTGGTCTTGAAGGCTGCTCATATAAAAGGGAAGACATAAACAGATCTGGATATCTAGTCGAACAGAGTACCAAAGCGGATATGAAGCTTACTTGCATACTTAGTGTCAACCTTGGATTTCGCCTTCTCAAGCTCCTTCAGCTCCTTCTTCAGGCGTTCTATTTCCAAGGATTGGTTGTTTAGGTTTGCCTCGAGAGCTATAGCCAAATAAAGACAAATATCAGCAATGTAGGAGGATAGATTTGAGAATACTCGGCAAAGAAAGACATACTTCTGATGGTCCCGGTTTGAGCCCAGTTCTCGTCCCTGAGATTGTTCACTGAATCCTTCAGCCACTCCTCCCTCTCCTTGCTGAACTTCTCCAGATCATCCTTAGCAATTTGGATTTGGCGGAGTTGAGTGAGCTGATAGGACAGAACTTGGCCCATCCTCTCAGACCGACCGACCACTTGCTACGCAAGGTGTATTAAAGTCAGGTGACATAAGCAATACTGATAGAAGATTCTGAGGGACTGCGGATCAACACACACAATTAGACGGATTATATACTTGGATGCTCCTCGATGCTGCAACAGGGGCCTCCATTAGGTTGACTCATTCCCTCTGGAGACTTTGCTCGCTGTGTTCAAAGTTTTTTCTTCCCCCTCCAGTGTAACCCAATAAAATGTCCAGGGGAAGTTAGGAGGAGGAGCCTCGAGCCTGGGGAGATCATCGTCATCAGAGGATGGACAAAGTGAAGGAGAAGGAGTCCTAGGCCTTGGATCGATTGGCGGTGCGGGGTCCTAGGCAAGCTCAGGGATTGTGGTCTCCGTCGCGGTGTCCCGATTGGGTGAGGCCCGTTGTCTAGCCGAGTGGGTTGTCTCAACCTCAGGGGCTGGGATAACACTCGGCTCGGGTTGCGGCGCTGCTGTCTCGGCTTCAGTCGGGATGGGAACCGCTACGGGGGTTGGTGGCGCTATTCCCTTGGGATCAGCGTCACTTGGCTTCCTGTAGGATTATTCAGCAGTCAAGACATTGCAAGTCTATTCAAGATTTCCTGAGATTGAAGATTTTTGTACCTTTCGGAAGTCTTAAACCTCCACCCTTGTGTGCTGGGAGTGGAGGTAGTCGGCGATGGACCTAAGGGCCTGATTAGCGAAGAAGTGCTGCCGGCTGTTGGGCTTTTAGGCGCGGCAGTTGGTGGTGGAGATCTTGACCTAGTCGGCACTGTACTCGGCGTAGCCGTCTAGGGCGTGGCGGTGCTTGGTGGTGTGGCCCTGGGGCTGCTTGGCCTAGGGGTTGTGCTGCTGCGATCTTTGATCAACAGACCGCCAGATGCCTTACTCGGCATGTCTTTCTTTTTGGTCTGGTCTGTCACTGGTCGCTTCCCAACCCTCTTGGGGCTGGGTTGGGCAAATGAAGGGCTGGCCGGCCGTTATCTTACCCCACTAACTGACTGCTTTGCGGGTTAGAATCAAACTCATCCAACTCTTGCAAACAATCACGCATCAAGGAAAGTACGAATGAACAACCCTCGTGCCGCACATTGCAGATGTATATCAAGACCAACATTGCACCAGACATTACCTTCGGCCAAGGCCTATCCTTGCAGTATGGCTTGGGGGCTCGCTCGGTGTCTAGGGTCTGGACGACTCCGTTGATAAAGTATCGAAGCAAGGTGTCAGTAACGACATCCTTGTTGACAAAATCAGTGCATTCCCAAGTCAGATCATTGTTCCCCTGGTAATCGTATCCTAGTGAATCCTGGCCTACAGGGGCGGATTCGGCAGTTCTGGAATGTCCTAGCCACCCAAGGTCCGGTCAGCCCAGTGCTCTTTAGTGCATCGATCTTCTCCAGTAGCAGGTAGACTTGAACCATCTCAGCTTGTGATGGTATAGCAGTCCAGCTCTCTAGAACAGAAGGAGGATTTCTAGAAAAAGGGGGCAAGGAGGGCTTATGATTGGAGCAATAAAACCACTCTTGATGCCACCCATTCAGAGAAGTTTACAAAGGGACATGGAGATAGGCCTTTTTCATTTTGTTGTGAAGTTGAAGGCCTGCTCCCCCTATCACCTGGATCTTGGATTTGGAGGGCTGAGGCTTGCTGTGAAATAAAAAGCAAAAGAGGTTGAAATGGGGATCAATCCCTATAAAGGCATCGCAGAGGGTGACAAAGATCGAGATGTGGAGAATAGAGTTGGGGTTGAGGTGATAGAGCTCAATCTTGTAATATTCAAGCAGCCTATGTAGGAAATCGGAGGAAGGAAGAGCGAGACCGCAGTCGAAAAAAGAGGGAAAAACCACAGTCTCGTGTGAACTTGGAGAGGGGATTGACTCACCGGTGGCAGGGCAGATGATCTCCTTTGGTTGAAGGTTTTTCTTCCTCTCTAGAGGGGAAAAAGTCTCAGGAGGTATGGAAGCTTCGTTGCATAGCAATCCGACGTCGGCCAGGCTCCCGACGGCATGGTGGGCATGTCAAACGGTGCTTTCGGCATTGTTGGGGGTGAAGGGCTAGGCAAGAAGGCTTCTGCATGATGGGAATCAAAGTGGAAGTGGAGATTTTTGAGGATTTCTTGGGCAAAGGTTGAGCTACAGGAAACTCTAGTTGTGGAGGAGAGGGCGAAGTTTGGCACGGGCATGTAGGAGCTAGAGCGATTTGGCAAATTGGGCGAGAAAGGGGAATCTTCTTTCTCTCTCACCGCTTTATAGGCCTATGCTGAGTTAGCAGCCTTGGGCCGGCTTGCTTGGGGGGGGCCGTAAAATATGAGTTCCTAATAGCATGTCCTATTTGGGCTGACTGCTAGTTGTGTTAAATTACAATGCAGATCTATTTTACAGGAGCCGATTAAAATAATCAGATATTGATTCATGTTAAGCCTAACTGCTGGACACGTGTGTCTAGATATCTAAATTATTTAACAAGGTATTGAGGATATATCCTTATAAGGATCCATAGCTGGTCTCCATTAAAATTAGGGATACAGGTATCTTTCAAGTACACCTAACCGCATATTGGGTGGAGATCCATGAAGTGGTAGTCGACTTACATGCTTGGCCAAAATTGACTTGAGCAAAAATATTTCCAGCTGATATGATGCTGAAGAATCCAATTCTTGAGAAATATATCACTCAGGAAAGATTTAAATGTTAAAGATTTTTGACTTTATGTTTAATTGTTTCACAATTAAGCACAAAGTCGGGGGCTACACCTAATAGGTGCGCCTATTCGGCGCACACTATTCATATTTTTCTATGAAGCCCTTCATAGTCTCATTGACAGCTAATATGAAGCGAGACTTGGGGAAGAGGTACTCGGACAATGAGTACTCGGGAGTAAGGCACTCGGGAAATCTTCACCAAGGAGTATGAGCACTTGGCACCAGCTGTGACTCAACTATCAAGGTCTCATGGGCTACTGTAGAGGCCATGGGCCCCAGGTGCCTCATGTGAAGCTTTATGGCCACTTGGATTGAGGATGGGCCTAATCTTGAAATTAGGGATACAACAACACTCGGTGCGCATTACCTTATATGATAAGGAAAGGGATATAGTCCTAGTCGGGTACGTTGTATTCTTAAAAGGAGATCCATTGGTCGAGTCCGACTGGTATATAAGGGGAGGCAGGGAGCCCCCTGAGGGCAGAACAATCTCACCAAAGAAACCTCAAAGGCAATACACCACAGCTGGAAGTAGGGTATTACCTCACTTCGAGGGCTTGAACCAGGATAAATTGTTTCGTATTCCTTTGCAATCCATCAAGTTCAGGTCTCACGAGTAGCCCCATATAATCATTGCCTATATAAATCATCGACAGGTAGGTGAGGGAGTGGCGGTGCATGGTGCTGGGCGGCACAAAGCATAGGGTTTGCTCCTGGCGTAGCAGATTCCGGCGATGGAGAGGCACGGCGGAGCAGCGTAGGGTGGTTGCGAGCTTCACTGGTGGCGAGACCCGGTTGAGCATTTGTCTGGTGCAGCAACGAGGCTGTAAGGGGACAACCTGGTAGAGACTTGGTGGCGAGGCCTCTCGTTGGTCAGCTTAGTGGGCGGCTCGGCAGGCCGGCTTGGCTTGGTGGACTGGTTGCTCGCTGGCCAACCTGCTGGTGCTGGCCCACGATCGAGGGAGGAGGGGTAGCTCGGTAACCACCCTGCTACTAGCTGGGTCAGTCCAGGGCTAGTCTACTGGCTGGCCTGGTGGGCCAACCTGGCCAGCTAGGCTTAGCAAGGCTGAGTTAGATTTTTGGGCCGATAGAGCCAAAATTATAAATTTGGAGAAATCTTTATAAACCAAGTCAAGGAATTTTAGAATATTTGAAAAGGAGATTTTAAAATAACGGTAGAAGTTTGATTTTTGATGGTTGAAATAAAATACTCTTCCCGGTATTGGCATGATGCAGTTTTTGCAGTTAGGTTTTTGACCGCCATAATTTTTGTTATTTAAATTTTTGGGTTCCAAAACTTAGGATGTTACAGATGGTGTCACGGATGCCGAGATTGAGGGCGCACCTAAGTGCCATTGACTTGACATAGCCCAATGCATGGTGATGGAACCCGTTAAGCACAACGAGCAAGTCCTTAGGGGCTCACTATGTTTCCTTTGCTCTGTCTACCAATGGTTTTTATAGAGGATGGATTGTTATACAACCCCTACTATGTACAGTACTCCAACAGGGTTGTATAGCCAAAAATAAAGTGATGACACAAGATGTCGCACGCCAAAATCACCCTAAGTCTAAATTATCTTTTTAATGCATTTCTAGAAATTTTAAAAGTCAAAATAAGCCTACAACCATTAAAAATCACCAAGTTGAAACTCATTTTGGTCTGTGGGAATTTTTATTAAATTCCTCATGCCTCAAAATGCTTAAACAAATTTTACTGGGATTTTCTAAGCATCCTAACTAATTTTAAGTTCACAAAAACCTTTGTCATTATATTTATAAATCCAGAAATAAAACAAAACAAACCTTTTTCCTCTCCCTCAGGTTGGGCTGGCCTGTTTTCCCTCTCTCGGCCCGGCCTCCCCTCCCCTCTCTCTCCCCTTCGGTCTGCTCGGCCTACTCAGCCCAGCTTGGCCTACCTGGCCCGGCCTGCCCTCGCTTGCCACGGCCTGCTCCTGCCCACTCGCCTCACTCCCTAGCCTGCCTGCCTCGCCCGCTCGCTCGGCCTCCCCCCTCCCGCCTAGCTGGCCCATGGCTACGCCCCTGCTGCCGCTCACTAGCAAGTGGGCCCCACTTGTCAATCGTCCCTACCTCCTGCCGTCCCTCTCTCTCTCTCCCGGCTGAGAACCACTCCCCTTTCTCCACTCGATTCCATCAATCCGCCTGACCTTTTCTCAAATTGATTGAGGGGTTTTACTCCTCATTATCCCCTCCTCATTCCCCCACAAACCCCTTGCTCTAAATCGCTCTGAATGGCCAGTTGTTTCTCCACGGTGAGCCCGCCGTGTCATAGCCTGATTTTTTGGGAATTAAATAATTAGTTAATAATGGATTTTTCAAGAATTTATATTAAATAGTAAAGTAAATTAATTAAGTAAAGTAAAAATGGGAAATAAAAATTTCTTTAATAAATCATAGTTGAATTAATTTCTAATAAATTCGTTGTCTAATTACACTATTTGAAATTTCTCGGATTTTTCGGAGCTCCTGAATTAATATTAATATTACAAAGATCAATTCAGCAATTATTTACATAAATTCTTTTCCCCAATCTTAGGTCGTTCCTGGCCCAATCCCCTTGCATCTTTCTGTTTTGCCCAAACTCGGGTCGTCGTTCCCGAATCCCTAATTCGCTAAAAGTCCGATCCTAAAGAATTCCCTTAAATTCCATATCCAAGATCCTCGAATATATCCAATTTCGAAACCCTAAAATCCCCTATGTCTCTTTGGTTCCCAAAAATAGCTTCCTTTAAAATTAATTCAATTCCTTTTGAGAATGATCCCAAATCCTCAAATATCTTCCAATTTCCAATTCCCAAAATATTCTTATATTTTTTAAGGTTCCAATAATCCTTTGATTTCCCCACTTTCCAATATTCGAAATATTCCTGTTAATCTGAAACTTTCCCAAATATCGCTTTTCCTGTTGCAATAAATTCCTGATGTTTCTTTGAAATCCAATTTGTTTTATGAAATAAATCCAAGTCCTCAATATTCCAAGTTTGTATCTCCGAGTTTCCCAATTCCCTAAAAATCCCAATATTCGGAATAATCCAATTCCTAATATTTCCATGATTTCTAATTCTAAAATATTCCTCGGATCCCCTAAATACCCCAAAATTCCAATTCTGCAAATTTGGAATTTTTCCAAAAAACCGTATTTTCCTTTTTCCTGTCTTTATTTTTCCCTTTCCCTTTTTTTGTCCTTCCTTCTTTTCTTTTTCCTCCTCCTTTTTTCCCCTTCTTCCTCCTCTCTTCTTCTTTCCTTCTTCCTTCTTCCTTCCTCTCTCCTTTGGCCGAGCTCAAGCCGGCCCACAGCTTGGCGCCTCCTTTCCCCCTGCCCGGCCTGGCCTGCTGCGTCGCTGCTCCTCGGCCACCGCCCGACGCCGCCAGGGCCCGGGCTGAGCTGCGTTGCCCCTTGTGCAACGGCCGCCGCCGAATCGGGCCCGCCGCCGCCACCGCCCCTTGGCCCAGCCTCGAGCTGTGCCGCCTCCCGCGCGCCTGCCGCCGCCGAATCCTCCGCATATCCCACGCCACCGCCGTGCCCTTGACGCCCCCTCCTCTACAAATTGCGGGCCTCCTCTCTCGCCCCGTACAGTAGCCACCGCCGCCCGCTCCAGCCCCAAGCCGCGTCGCCGCCTCTGCTCCTTGAGTGTGACATCCTGGCCCAATTAGGATTTGGGCCTATGTGGCCCATGAGTGCGGTGTGCACATGATTAGTACCACCTTGCTAGTTGAGCAAGGGTTGAACCAACTTATAAGGCCTTGTCCCTCCAACCATAGTACTTCTGGGTTAACCCTTTTACACGAAGCGAGGACGAATGTGTAAGTGGGGTGCTATGTGTAAGTGGGCCCGCCCATCGGTTGGGCTGGGCTGTGCGGTTCTGGAGGGCAGGGTGTTACATTGAGCCACCTCTGTCTCGCCACCCTAGCCACCACCAAGCACCTCCTTGCCTAGTACCGTCGCCTCTGCCTCCAGAATCCAACGCCGCCATTCTGTCGTCGCCGTCTCTGACATCACCGCTGTCTGCGCTGGTGAGCCCCAAACCAAGCCCGCCGCCCTCCCTTTTCTCTTTTCTCCGGCGCATCTGTTCCTCCCCCTGCCATTGGGTCACCGCCCTTCTTCGTCGCTATCGCATCGTCGTCCCTCCGCCGTCCTCGGTCGCCGTCGATCTTCACCAATCGTTACCGTTGCCCGTTTTCCCCCTGCCTCGCCTTGCCACGTGCCGCACAATCACTGCGGTTACCGCGCCGGCGTCGCGCCGCATTGGGCCACGGGCACGGGCGCCCGTTTCCCCCCCGCCCCGGGCCCCTGATAGGCCGTTCCCACTGGAGCTCTCCCTCTCTGTATGACAAATGGTCCCCGTCGGTAGCCCTCTCCTCTGTGACCGACAAAGGGCCCCATACACAGATCCCTGAGTCATCTCAGCCATTCATCGCCTCTGATCAAATCTAAGCCCTCCAATCTTCATTAAACCCCCAAATAGATCTCGGCTGTTCGACCTTTCCTGATTTAATCCGAATCGTCGGATCTTTGTAAACCATCATCCTGCCACGTCAGCCCTAGGGTTCCATGTGTGCCGCCACCTCAGCCTCCACGGCCACGTGACCTTCCACATCACCCGGACCACCATCCTCTTTCTCCCTCCGTTCCATGGACCAAGTTCACCATGAGCCAAGTCACTGACTTGTGGGCCCCACATGTTACCCATTTCCCAAATAATTCTTTTAATCCAAAAATCCAGTGAATATTCCGAGAATATTCTTTTCCATTTTCTTTTCGGATTTTCTGTAAATTCAAACTTTCGAAGGTCATAACTTTTCTGTCGAAACTACGATTCGACCTGTTCTTTTTCCAAAATTCATCTAAAATCATGATATACATGTTTGTATACTTTTTATATACTATTTATGTGCAATTTCTTAGTGTTTTTGCTTGTTTTGCATGTAGTAACGTGATTTCCGCCATTTCTGAGGATCACGAAGTCCGAGGAAGAGTTCGAAAGACCAAGTGAAGGCTTTTCAATTGCAAGGTAAGTCACGCGACAATCCTCTTGAGTATGCTGATTTTATTTGTGAAAACTATTTTATGTTAATGTTATTGCATGTAAAGATTTGGAATATTATTATTACGGGTATGTATTATAAATCCTATATTCCTTGATTATGGCCAATATTTTGCTATTGATACCTTTACTGTGATACCCTTGGTAATTAGTATTAACTAGCTAGATGTCTAATTAATGATCTAGCTAGATTATTTAGGTTTTGCTTAGCCCTGCGTAGAAAACATTAGCGTCATTTTATGTGGAATAACTGTTGATTCACTCATGGATAATTAATGATTAATGGCTATATTTCTCACTACGGATGGTATTGATTGCGTAGTTAATTTGGTTGGCTAAAACTTCACTAAATTGTGGGTTCTGAGCACATGGAATGGTGATGTTGCTAGTGGTGCTCATGACAATTAAGAACTGGTTCGCAGCTCTTGTTATGAAGCATTCACCGTACTAACCACAACCCAGCATGGGCAACGGCTGGACTTGTAGCATAGCATGTCCCAGCAGGAGGTACCATAGTGTGTTTAGTTTATAGGTGGTAGTGTCAATAAATCCACAGTGGCAGTGGCAATAAGTCCATATTTTGGAGCCAAGAGTTTCTCTAGCCTAGAGGTTGGGTCACCTTTACCGGGGAGTTGACCGGTGACTATTCTGTTAGGCATGTTATGCGAAGGGTCCTGTCACAATTCTTTTCCAAAGGTATCATGGTGGTATTAAGGCGCATGGCAACATGTTGTGTTGTGTCTTGTGGGTAAATTGGTACACCTCTGGCCAGAGTAAAATTGTTCGAATAACCGTGCGCAGTTAATGGGTGGCCTAGCAATGTTTTTCATGATTAGTCCCACAATATTAATTAATGGTAATAACTGATGAAAACTTGATAGCTCTAGTTTGGAGGGTTATGGTTTGGGCCTGAACTGCATTAAAGTGTTGTTTAGTGATTGGTTTAATATTAATTAATAATTAAATTATATTATTTTTTAATAATTTTAAATTCAAATGTTTTAAATGTTGTTTATGCAAATAAGCCATATTATGCCTTTCCTTTGAAATCCTATTGTATTATTTTGCATTTCCTATGTGGCTTGTTAAGTATGGTAGTGGTACTCAGTCTTGCAATATTACCATCATGAGAGTGAAGATTTGCTTGGAAGGAGAAGATTTTGGTGTTTGGCTTATACCCCAGTTGAGCTACCTGTAGGTGTGGTGCCGAAGCTTCGCTAGATTGCCGTTCCGCTGTTGTTTTCTTCTGTGTGAGGACTAAGTGTCACTTTTGTAAGTATTTATCATTTTGGTTATGCTTATCAAATTATTGATTTGTGTACCTCGGGTGATTCCGGATGAGGATTTAATGCACAAATTAGCTTTGAAAATTTTGATGAATTTAGTAAGCTAATTTGTGCAATATATCCTCATCTAGGAATCAGCCAAGATACACAAATTAATAATTTGATAAACATAACCAAAATGAAATAACGATAAATACTTACAAAAAAGGCACTTAGTCCTCACACAAAAGAAAACTGCAGCGGAACGGCAATCCTAAACCATGCCCACAGGCAGCTCAACTAAGGTATAAGGCAAACACCAAAATCTTCTCCTTCCAAGCAAATCTTCACTTTGATGATGGTAATATTGCAAGACAGAGTACCATCCACCGCACTCAACAAGCCACACAGAGAATGCAAAATAATGCAACAGGATTTCAAAGGAAAGGCATAATATGGCTTATTTGCATAAACAACATTTAAAACATTAGCATTTAAAATCATTATAAAAACAATATAGTTTAATTAGTGTCAGCATTAATCAATCGCTGAAGAGCACTCCAAAGCAGTTCAGGCCCAAAATCATAACCCTCCAATCCTGGAGCAATCAAGTTTCCATCATTTATTATTATTAATGAGTAGTGTGGGACTAATCATGAAAAACATTGCTAGGCCACCGATTAGCTGCGAGCACGGCTATTCGAATAGTTTTACTCTGGCTAGATGTATACCAATTTACCCACAAGACATGATTCCACACATGTTATCATGCCTCGAAATACCAACATGGTACTGCAAAGGGGAAAACTGTGACAAGACCTTTCATGTAACTTGCCCCACAATAGAGCCACCCACTGAACCACCTGTCTCCAGTAGGGTTGATCAGGTTCCTAGGCAGGGAGACGCCCTAGCGCCTAAGAACATGGACTTATTGATGACTGCCATGCGTGGACTTATTGACAACTGCCACAACATGTCCTGGTGCCTCCTGTTGAACTTGCTACACGTCTAGTCAAGCTATTAGCCATTTTAGCTTGTGGTTAGTACGGGTATTGCTTCGCAATAAGTAGCTCATGAAGTGGTCCTTAATTGTCATGAGCACCACTAGCAACATCATCATTCCATGTGTTCATAACCCACCATCAGTCAAGTTTTAGTTGGCATACTTAATTACCCAACCACGACCAACCGTCGTGAAAATATGACCATTTACCATTAATTAACCATAGGTGAAATGAATAGTTCCCCACCTAAAATAACACTAAAGTTCTAGGCATGGCTAAGCAGAACCTAAGTAATCTAGCTAGATCATTAATTAGACATCTAGCTAGTCAATATTAATTACCTAGGGTATCAAGGTAAAGGTATCAATAACAAAATGGCCATAAGCATGGAATAAGGGAATAATAATAAATACCCGTAATAATGACATTCCAAAGCTTTGCATTCAATAATGTTAAATAAAATAGTTTTCACAATGGGATCAACATGCTCAAGGAGATTGTCGTGTGACTTGCCTTGCGATAGAAAAGTCTTCACTTGGTCTTCCGAACTCTTCCTCGAATCCCGCGATCCTCTGAAACGGCGGAAAACTATACATCTACACAAAATGAGGAAAAATACTAAGAAACTCCTATAAATAGTACATAAAAAGTATACAAACATGTAGATCATGATTTTCGATGAATTTAGGGAGAAGAACGGGCCGAATCGGAGTTCGGACAGAAAAGTTACGGCCTCCGGAAGTTCAAATACAGAGAAAATCCGAAAATAAATTGAAAAGGAATATTCTTGGAATATTCCCTCAGAATTTAATTATTATAGGAATTATTTTTGAATGTATAATGGTAGTAGGGCCCACTGTCATTGACTCGGCTCACAGTGGACTTGGTCCTTGGACCGAGGAGAAAAGAGGATGGTGGATCGGGTGTGATGAGGTCATCAACACCATCGATACATCCTCACCTACATCTACACCTACACAAGGTCCTATGACTCCCGCCCGTGCACGTCAATTAAATCATCAAGTAAGTTCACTCTTAAGTTTATGGTCGGTTTCTTTAGACCATGGAAACCCGTGTACTCTTGTGTTGCTTAGAAACCAAGGAGAACAAGGAGAATACCATCTAGGAGAGGGAGTCGCGCCGGTTGGATTCGGACTGCAGGACAGCACCAACTTCTAACGGCCGCCATGACTTCATACGGACTCCGTTTTGGACGTTCAAGTACTTCATGGAAAGCTTATAAAGTCTACTTTCCAATGGATCTGGCCTCACATCTATATCTTATCAGAATCGTCCAGAAACGTCGAAATACTACCGAGACCTTTTCTGTCTACGGTGCTGCGCCATCTTATTTTGGGCCATGGGCTATGTATCAAGTTGAGCCCATTAGGGGCGCATCCTAGGGTGGGAGAACGACCCCAACACCATCGAGGTCGTCCTTCCATCTATTTATATGTCTCTAGAGCCGCCATGAACAGTTGGGTTTTGATAGATTGAAGTTTTAGCCACTGCTACTGCGCTTGAAGCGCGTGTGTCGACTAGATCGCCCGTCTTCTTGTTATTGGAACCCCACCTCTTGTATTTTCAGATTGAAACTTTATATTTGATTTAGCAATTCAGTGCTTGTTCAACTCGCTCTTGCTTGTTCTACGATTGCTTGCAGGACGAGAGCCCTCGTGGCTGGTTGATCGCGCTCCACAAGATCGCATTCACCTTCTGGAATCGGTGTATCGGTCGCTAAGGCGCAACATCGTGGATAGTTGTAGTCGGGCCGTGAATGTCGGTTTCTCCCACCAATCGTGATTACCTTCTCCATCGAAAGATCGGGACCGAACCTCGCATCAGGGTGACGTGGCTGCACATGTGGCAACAGGTGGGCGTAAAGGACAAGGTGGCAGCTGAGGTCAACGCCGACGTGGTGGGTCTAGGGCTAACATGGCAAGGCCGAAGGGTTAAGGAAATCCAACGGTTCGGATTGATCTGATTGAGATGGATAGCTAGGATTTAGCTCGGGGTTTTATGTGACTTGGGCGGCTCAGATTAGATAGGGATAATCCGGTGGACGAGATCGGTCGGGAACCTAAGCTCTAGGCCCACATGGCAGTGTCACAGGAGAGGGGATCACCTGGGGGCCCGCTTGTAATTCATTGGGAAGGGATCTTCCGTCCAGGCCCACTGGTCAGTGGCCCGGGGCGATGCATGCTTGCGAGGCCGAGATGGGAAAAGGTGCCAGCAACAAGGGCTGACGGCAGTGGGGTGCAGCGAAGCACCGGCAATGATGAAGCGGCACTGACGGCGGTACGACGGCGGCCAGGGTTGGCAGCACAGAGCGAAGAACGAGGGGAGGCGACAGTGGCAACTTGGGGAAGAACAGAGGTGGGCGCCGGTGGGGAAAAGACGACGACAACGGCGAGCGATGGCTGGGCTCAATGCTCACCCATGACACGCGGTGCTCGAAGACGGCGACAGCGACGACGACGACCGCGGTGGCTTGGAGAAAAATAGTGACAACGGCGAGATCTAAGACCAAGCAGCGGCAGTGCTTGGTTTTTTAGGACGTCGGCAAGCTTGGAGCAAGGGCAGCAAAGGCAACGGTGGTGGTGGGGAATTGGGGCATGGGAGAGAGGGCTGGAGGGCGATGGCGGGCGCAGCTATTTATAGAGGGAGGGAGGCACTATGGAGCGCGGCGGGTGGCGGCGGTGGTTGCGGGATCCGTGGCGGTGGTTTCGGTATGGGCGCGGGGCGGGCCAGGCTAGGCCAAGGCCAGGGAGGCTGGGTGGCGTCGGCTTGGCGTGGGCCAGCTCGGTGTGGAGGCCATGGGCCCCGGGTACCCTATGGGAAGCTTTGAGGCCACTTGGATAAAGGATGGGCTTAATCCTATAATTAGGGATACAACAGGACTCAATGCATATTACCTTGTATGATAAGGAAAGGGATATAGTTCTAGTCGGGTACATTGTATTCCTAGAAGGAGATCCCTTGGTCGGAGCTCGACTGGGATTCCTATCATGTAACCTCTCCTCTCTAGTATATAAGGAGGGGTAGCAAGCCCCTCAGGGCAAGACAGAATCTCACCAGAGAAATCTCAAAGACAATACACAATAGCTGGAAGTAGGGTATTATCTCATGTTGAGAGCCTGAACAAGGATAAATTATTTTGTGTTCCTTTGCAATCCATCAAGTTTAGGTCTCACGAATAGCCCCATATTATTATTGCCGATACAAAGCATCGACAGTTGGCACGCCAGGTAGAGGCTTCGGTGAGATCATCTTCGACAAGCCTGATGGATCTAACCACCGGAGTCAATGGCATCAAGTTCTTCCCCGGGCAGATAATCAGCTTTGGGAGCCTCGACTTCATCACCGACAAGTTTGGCGACCTCACCTTGACCTACTCAGATTCGACCCGATCAGCTAGGAACTAAGGTGACTTCGCACCAATCGGCCTACTCAACGCTGCAGCTATCTTCGGCGACATGCTGAGGCAATCCCCAAGATGCACGAGTCCAGGGACAACTCTTTCTTTTGGTGTTCGACTCGGACTTGGCCTTGAGCCGGTGGAGGATGGGTTAAGGGAGGAAGAGATCGTCAATCTCTCGTTCGGACTCAGCAATGCCGCGGATAACTTCAATCTAACTCCAATGCAGTAGATCCAATCCCCTGGAGTTTGACTCGAATACAGTCCAGAGCCGCTCGAGATCGGATCCAGGGAGGTTAGAATTGTAATCACCCCCTAAACTACTCCGACTCCAACTCACAGTCGGATAATAGCTCAGCAAGCTTTTCTCCACCACACGAAGTCTTCATGGCGTCCAAGGGCTCAATTCCCACTCAAGATGCACACTGATGAGAACATCACTAGCTCGGATATGACCATAGCTATCTTATGTATTCATCAACTAAAGGTGCATGCTTTCTACTTAAGATTTACGTGTTATATATTTGAACAGCTGTTACTGCACCATGAGTTTTGTGTGTTCTCGTTTGCAGAGATACTTGCTTGGGTGAAGAGAAAGAGACCAAGTGCAAGGAACGCATGGATGATCAAAGAAGTTGATTGAGGACCAAACCAAGACCTTATCCAAGTCTACTCCTACATCACCACGTCACTTTTGGTCCATAGAAGGCAAGAGATGAAGTTCTGTACGTTTTGGATTCGGATTCGGGCCTCCTAACAGCATCAGCTTCAAACAGACCTAGCCACTGATCCAGAAGGACTTTCGGGGCCCATGAGTACTTGTTAGAAAGCTTATGGTGTCTAATTTCATATGGTTTTGGTCCCACATCAAAATTCCTCCTGAGCTGTCCGAAATCATCAAAACAAGACACGTACCTCTTCTAGTCCAAGTCTGTTTTGGGTCTTGGGCCTTGTAATTGTGTCGTGGGCTAAGCCCAAGGGGTGTGCGCCCTAGGGTTAACCCTAGGACGTCCCAACTCATATATATTCAGTAGCCATCATTGTTTAGAGGTGGGTTTTGCTTAGATTATTCTGCCATTTCAGTTTCGCCGTCTAGATCGGTTTGTAGAACCCCAACTTCATGTGCTAAACATTCATCTGCAATTCAGGTTGTGTTTTCTTTGTTCTTGCAAATTTCTTCGATAATTTGCAAGAGCAAAACCTTCGTGGTTAAGTCGATTGCGTGAGAGCATGGCCAATAACGACAAGACGCACGGGTGTAGCGAGTGCGAGGTGACGATCTGCTGATCAGAAGCCTCAAAACGTGAACGTCCACACATCGCCAAATCGAACCTATCGGAAGATCAGGCACCTAGTCGCATCACACACTGACTACGCGATCAGCAAGAGGAGGAGGCTTGTCAATAGCGTGAGCAATAGGAGGAAAACACACGATGCTTGCAAGCCGAGCACGATGTGAGCAACGACAACCTGTGCAAGGCTGGGCGGACTGCTCAACAAGAGATCCTCCAAACCCGAGTAGGCGACCATAATGTCTTCATGACCTCACATCAGAACGTCGTGGCCGCTGCCACGTTACTCGACAGCTTACAGTTCGGGCCTGACCACCAGGCCACCCCGGATCAAAGCAATGATCACCGCTGTGGCTTGTCAGCAGCGACAACAATCTCGAGACACTCTCATACCGTCAAACAAGATGGCTTCAGACACAGCGATTTCATCTGCCTTAGCATGGCGCCATTCAGCTGGCTCTAGTCAGCATCGCTCGGAGTCACGTCATACGTCACTTGGCAATCAGAACAATGATCGATGACGGCACCATCATGTTGACCGCTGTGACAACCAGGATGCTTGAGGATGACTACGGCGGGATCTCCGCCACGACATCAACGCCCGACGCCGAGAACGTGAGGAGGACGAGCGCCGCCGACTAGAAGACGAGGGATTTCATCGCCGTAGTCGGAGTCGGAGCCTCACCCAGATGAAGGAGTACCAGCGTTCACCCACGAGCTATAACAAGTCGATTGGCCATCTAGCATCAAGCCGACTAGAATATAGCAGTACGATGGGAAGAACAACACGGAGTCCTAGCTAACAGTATACACCTTGGCAATCCGTGTGGCTGGAGGCGACCACATGGCCATGGCCAATTACTTGCCAGTCGCCTTGGCCAACTCGGCAAGCAAATGGCTAATGGTGCTTCCCAGATAGTCAATTGGCTCCTGGGGGAACTCCATGAGCATTTCATCATGAATTATCAACCAATGTACAAGAGGCCGTCTTCCGAATATGATCTATATCAATGCCACCAGAGGAAGAATGAGTCACTCCATGACTTTATCAAGTGGTTCTCTAAGAAGAGGAACTCGATACCCAAGATCAAGATCAAGGGAGTTAGGGACACCCCGTTCATCACTAAATTCACTTAGAAGCCTCCAAGTTGTCAAAGCTCTATTCGACATGGCAAACAAATACGCCAACTCGGCCGACGCTGTTGCTAAGGCCCTGGATGACAAGATGGAGCCCGACAGAAGGAGCGGAAGGACACTAATGATGCGACCCCAACTAAGTCTGGCAATTGCAAGCGCAAGTCGGACAACGTTGTGGTGGTTGTCAGCCGACCGCGATCCTCGAGGATGGATGAATACTAGAAGGTTATGAATGGGCCATGCCCTTTCCACCCAAATGGGTAGCATGCAGCTAAAAACTACTTCATGCTCAAGAAGTTTGCTTTCGAGCAGACATCAACGTCTGGTGAGAACAAGGACAAGGACAAGCCAGACTCAGGCGCAGTCAGCGACTATCAAGATCCCCAGGCTGAGCTCAACCACATCTTCGGAGGGCCATTTGCGTATGAGTCCAAGCGAAAATAGAAGCTAACGGCCCGAGAGGTCAGATGCCCCTCAATACCTGCGTTGGTCTGAGACGGCAATCACTTTCGATCGTGTGGATCACCCCGATCGAGTAACTCATCCAGGATGTTATCCACTTGTGCTGGATCTGGTTATCAGAACCATCAAATTGAAGAAGGTTCTAATCGATGGAGGAAGCGCTTTCAACATCTTGTTTGCCAAGACGCTCGACAAGATGAAAATCTCTTCATCCGAGCTGCGGCCGAGTACAGCTCCCTTCCATGGGGTAATCCCCGGCCTCTCTTCTACTCCACTCGGACAAATCACTCTGCCATTTACTTTTGGCACGCAGGAGAATTTCCGCATTGAGAACATCTACTTCGAGGTTGCCGATTTCGAGACCGGTTACAACGCTTTGGAGGCCATGGGCCCCGGGTACCACTCGGACAGAGGATGGGCCTAACCTTATAATTAGGGATACAAGAGGACTCAGCATACATTACCTTGTACGACAAGGAAAGGATATAGTCCTAGTCGGGCACGTTGTATTCCTAGAGGGAAATCCCTTGGTCGAAGTCCGATTGGGATTCCTACTCTGTAACCCTGTCCCCCGGTATATAATGGGAGGCAGGGCACCCCCTGAGGGTGGAGAATCAGAAGAAGTACAATCTCACCAGAAAAACCTCAAAGGCAATACACCACAACTGGACGTAGGGTATTACCTCATCTCGAGGGCCTGAACCAGTATAAATTGTTTCGTGTTCCTTTGCAATCCATCAAGTTTAGGTCTCACAAGCAGCCCCATATTCTTATGGCCGGTGTAAAACATCGACAGTTAGCACGCTAGGTAGGGGCATCGGCGAGATCATCTTCGACAAGCCTGATGCATTCGACCACCGGAGTTGATGGCATCAACTTCTTCCCTGGAGAAACAATCACCTTCAGGAGCCTCGACTTCGTCGCTGACAAGTTTGGCTACCTCACCTTGTCTGACTTAGATCCGATCCGGTCGGCCAGGGACCAAGCCGACTTTGCGCCGGTCGGCCCACGTAATGCTATAGCAATCCTCATCGACATACTGTAGCAATCTTCAACATGCCCGGGTCTCAGGACAACTCTTTCTTTCGTTGTTCGACTTGGACTCTGCCTCAAGCCAGCCGAGGTCGTGCTAAGAAAGGAGGAGATTGTCAATCTCCCGTTCGGACTCGGCAATGCCGCGGACATCCTCGATCAGCATCCGATGTGGCAAACCTGATCCCCTAGAGTTCGACTCGGATACAGACCAGAGCCGCTCAAGATCAGATCTAGGGAGGTCAGAGTTGTAATCACCACCATCAACTACTCTGATTCCGACTCCAAGTTGGACAGCAGTCTTCACTCGGATAACGTGGTGGCTGCTGTGGAGCGTACTCGGTCGCGACTCCCGAGGATAGACGAATATTAAAAAGTGATGAACAGGCCATGCCCCTTTCATTCAAAGGGGAAGCATGTGGCTAAGGACTGCTTCATGCTCAAAAAGTTTGCTTCCGAGCAGGCTTCAACATCTGGCGCCAATAAGGACAAGAATAAGCCAGACTAGGGCGTAGCCAGTGATTGCCATTGGAGGGCCGTCTGCGTACGAGTCTAAGAGAAAGCAAAAGCTGACAGCACACGAGGTCAAGTCCGTCTCTGCAGCAGATGCCCCCCAGTACTTGTGCTAGTCAGAAACGCCAAACATATTTGACCGCGCAGATCAACCTGATCGGGTTACCCACCCAGGATGCTATCCACTCGTCCTGGACCCGGTCATCAGGAGCATCAAACTGAAGAAGGTTCTCATCGATGGAGGAAGCGCTCTCAATATTCTGTTCGCCAAGACTCTCGGCGAGATGAAGATTCCTTATTTTGAGCTACGGTCGAGTATAGTGGCCTTCCACGGGGTAATCCTAGGCCTATCTTTGACCCCAATCGGACAGATAACTCTGCCAGTTACTTTTGGCACGAGGGATAATTTCCACACCGAGAATATCTGTTTCGAGGTTGCCAACGTCGAGACTGTGATCACGCAATACTCGGATGGCCAGCACTAGCCAAATTCATGGCAGTGCCACATTTTACATACATGATGCTCAAGATGCCAGGACTAGCCGGAGTTCTCTCTCTCTACAGTGATGTCAAGCAAGCCTTCACTTGTGACAAGAAGAGCTGCAAGCTGGCTCAATGTCAAGAAGCGGCAGTCGGACGCAACAGCATCTGACTAGCTGCTACAACATCAAGCGAGGACGATCAAGTTCCGACAAAAAGAGTAGCCAAGTTGGGAATTTCAGCGGACTCAGAAACCAAGAAGATCCCCCTGGACCCTTTCGACCCCTCCAAAACTGCCCTTGTCGGTACCGGACTCTACCCCAAATAGGAATACGTGCTCGTCACCTTCCTCTAGGCGAACAGGGATATATTTACTTGGAAACCTTCCGACATGCCTGCGTACCATGGGAGGTGATTGAGCATTCCCTCAACGTCAAGACGGACACCAAGACAGTCAAACAACAACTGCGGCGCTTCGCATAGGACCGCAAAGATGCTACACAGGAGGAGATAACCAAGCTCCTTGTAGCCGGATTCATCAAAGAGGTCTACCACCCAGATTGGCTGGCAAACCCATTGTTGGTCCGAAAGAAGAACAACAAATGGTGCTTGTGCGTTGACTACACCGACCTAAACAAGGCATGCCCTAAAAACCCATTTAGTCTACCCAGAATAGATCAAGTGGTGGATTCAACTGCGGGGTGCGAACTTCTCAGCTTTCTCGACTGTTACTCGGGATATCACCAAATCAGCTAGAAGGAGGAGGACTGCCTAAAGACTTCATTTATCACGCCGTTCGGAGCATACTGCTATATCACTATGCCGTTCGGGTTGAAAAACGCTGGAGCAACGTATCAACGAGCAATTCAACGGTGCTTACACACTCAACTCAGGCGCAACGTGGAGGTGTATGTCAATGACGTGGTGATCAAGACAGCGTCCAAGGAAGACCTCATCGCCGACTTGGAAGAAACTTTCCAAAGCCTTCGGAGATTCAAGATGAAGTTGAATCCGGAAAGGTGCGCCTTCGGTATACCGTCCAAAAAGCTAATCGGCTTCATCATATCACATCGAGGCATCGAGGCCAATCTAGGGAAAATCAACACTATCATGAACATGGCACCCCCAACTAGCTAGAAGGATGTCCAAAAGCTGACAGGCTGCATGGCGGCACTCAGCCGATTCATCTCCCTACTTGGTGAACGGGGCATGCCCTTTTTCAAACTACTGAAGAAAGCGGATAATTTTCAATGGACACCCAAAGCCCAGTAAGCCTTTGAAGTCTTCAAAAAATTTCTCACATCACCACCAGTGTTGGCATCACCTATGCCCTAGGAACCACTAATGTTATACCTGGCGGCAACGACTCAGGTAGTCAGCACGTACTGGTAGTCAAGCGAGCAGAGATAGGTCATATACAAAAAATTCACCGGCCAGTCTACTTCATCAGTGAGGTCCTAGCCAACTCCAAAATGAGATATCCTCAAGTCTAGAAGTTGTTATATGGCCAACTCATCACTGTCCGGAAGTTGGTGCACTATTTTCAGTCGCATCAAGTCACTGTTGTCACATAGTATCCACTCGGGGACGTCCTACATAACCGCGAGGCCACTGGCAGAATTGCTAAATGGGTGCTCGAGTTGATGGCGTTTGACATCATCTTTCAACCATGGACAACAATCAAATCTCAAGCTCTAGCTGACTTTGTGGCTGAGTGGACAGAAGTTCAAACGACCAAAACACGGACAAGCTAGAGTACTAGACGATGTACTACGACGGTTCTCTACGGATCAGCGGCGCAGGGGCTGGCGTCGTGCTGACGTCACCCACTGGCGAAAAACTCAAGTACGTCCTCCAGATTCACTTTCCGGCTTCCCACAATGTCACCGAGTACGAGGCACTCATCCACAGGCTCCGCATTGCCATATCACTTGGCATCCGCCGATTGGTCATACGTGGGGATTCTCAACTCGTGGTTAGCCAAGTCATGAAAGACTGGACATGTCTCGATGATACTATGGCGGTAGCATATTGTCAGGAGGTCCGAAAGCTGGAAAACAAGTTCGATGGGCTGGAGATAACTCATATATTTCAACAATACAACGAAGCTGCAGATGAATTGGCCAACATGGGATCCAAACGACAAGTGGTCCCGACTGGGATTTTTGTCAAGCAACTACTGGAGCCATCAGTCAAGAAGAAACCGGTGCTTGAACAGTTAGGGGCTGAACCTACCCCGGCAACAAATGAAGTGCTAATCATCTCTCAAGATTGGCGGACTCTAGTTATCAAATTACTGTTGGACGAAGAACTCCCAGAAGATTGCAGTGAAGCCGAGTGGATTAAATGTCGAAGCAAATGTTTTCTTGTAGTCGGAGAAAACCTGTACCATCGAAGTGCATCCGGAGTCCTCATGCGCTGCGTCACACCCAAGGAGGGCAAGCAGATTCTGCAATCGATCCACTCGGGTATTTGTGGCAACCATGTGTCGATGTTTTACACCGGCAATAAATATATGGGGCTACTCGGCGGATGGAAACTCGGTGGATTGCAAAGGAACACAGAAGATTTATACTGGTTCAGGCCCTCAATGCAGGTAATACCCTACGTCCATTGTGTGTTATTCCTTTGAGGATTTGTGGTGGTGATTCTGGTGAACCAACTCAACCTGCCCTCATGGGGCACCCTGCCTCCCCTTATATACTGGGGGACAGGGTTACAAGGTACGAGTCCCCATCGGATTACGACTAGGAGATCTCCCCTTAGAGATATAACGCACCCGACTAGGACTGTATATTCCTTTCTATACAAGGCGAAGTCTGCCGAATCTAGCTATATCTCTAATTACAAGGCTAGGCCCATCCTCTATCCGAGTGGCCCATATGCTTGTCATGAGGTACCCAGGGCCCATGGCACCCACAGTAGCCCCCGAGACCTTCATAGTTGAGTCACAGCTGATGCCAAGTGTTCATCCTCCACGGTGAAGTCTTCCCGAGTGCATTGCTCCCGAGTGCTCTTTGTCTGAGTGCTGCTTCTCCCGAGTCCTGCTTCATGTCAGCTGGCAGCGAGGCTATGAAGGGCTCCATGTAGATGTTGGAATAGTGTGCGCCGAATAGGCGCACCTATTAGGTGTAGCCCCCGACTTTGTGCTTAATTATGAAAACAATTAAACGTAAAGTCAAAGATCTTTAACCTTGAAGTCTTTCCAAAGTAGATTACTACTGGTATATGAGACTTCTTCGGTATCATGTCAACCGGAATATGATTTATAGTCTTGCCGAGTAGGGAACTACTCGTATGTGGGACTCTTCGACTTCATGTCAGTCGGAATGTGTGTTTATAGTCTTGCCGAGTAGGATGCTACTCGTATATGGGACTCTTCAGCTTCATGTCAGCTGGAATAAGGGGTTTATAGTCTTTCCCGAGTGGCGTCCCACCCGGAAGTTAGACTCCTCCGCATCATGTCAGCGGGAATGAGAAATTTATAGTCTCTCCCGAGTAGTGCACTACTCGAAAGTTAGACTCTTCAGCGTCATGTCGGCTGGAATAATGTTACTCATGGCAACTGGTGGCCACGCAAGTAGGCCGAGTACCACTTTATGAAAATAAATCCACGGCCGTGGTCAGGTGTACCCGAGAAAATACCTGCATCCCCAATTTTAATGAAGACCAGCTTGTGATCCTTGTAAGGATATATCCTCGAGACCTGGTGGATAAAACAGATACCAAAAACATATATGTTTAGCAATAAGGCTTTCATGAAGCATATCTGTTTACCTCATCGGTTCCTGTTGGTAGCACCAGCGCTATAATTTCAACTCAGCCTGCGGGCGGCCCACATGGAGCATGCTGCTGTAGGAACTCATATCTTGGTGGCTGCTACCAAATAAGCCAGCCTGAGCCGACCTATCCAGCATAGCTCTATAGAAGTATCATCCATCGCATGTCAGGATGAGTTTTTTGGTATCAGTAACCGCAATCAGCCAGAGAAATCCTTATTCGCAAGCCTTTCCGACTTATGTTCTAGATGCAGCCTGGTTGCCAAAGGTGCCTGAGCAGGTATGTTGCAGGATCTGCTTGCCCTCCTCAGGTGTGACGCAGTGCATGAGAACTCCGGATGCGCTTTGACGATGTAAGTCTTCTCTGACTTCAGAAGAGCCGAGCAGGGTACCCGAACCTTGCATTAGCATAGGATTCAGCTAGCGACCCTCATGGGGCATACCCTACCCAACAGAGTTATAGCCAAGCGAGGTACCTGAACCTTGCATTAGCATAGGATTCGGCTAGCGACCCTCATGGGGCGTACCTCACCTAGCCGAGTGATATACGACCCCCGACTAGTGCCGGAAGTCGGTTGTCAGCTCACATGGAGCGTAGCCGGGGAAGATGACGTCCCGACTGGCGCAAGTACTCGGTAAGTGGCCCTCATGGAGCATCCCGAGTGTATTTTGGCAGACTTGTCCAGCCCCCGAGCGTAGGAGATAGGCTCACAGCCCTGAGTTCCTGTCACGCGTATCCGGAGCTGGGCCTGCGATATAAAGACATCGGATGAGTAGCATCTGATGATGAAAACAATCATCCGAATAAAATGTATTTAACAATATATGTAAATTCATGTTCTTCCTCTTATTGATATTAATTTCCCCGAGTAGTTGATCCCTTACGTTTAAGCACTATGCCCGACTAGTCATAGCCCCCTAGCGTTGGGAGTTGGCTCATAGCTCTTTCCCAGACACGCGTTTTGGGTGACTTGAGTTCGTCTTTCATGAAGCAAAGTTTCACGGATCAGGATTTATGCTACTCGAGTACTTTTGCAATCATTTAAGAGCAAAAACAGAGAAGAGTGCAGCTTGTGCACCTATTAGGTGTAAGCGGCATTGGCAAGGCCGAGTGAAGAAATATTTATCAGGAAGCGACTTAGCTGTTCGGTATTTCGGAGTGGGGATGCCATCCTTGCGTTTGAGCTTGTGAGCCCCCGAGCATGTCACTTGTTGTTCTGATAATCTTCAGTTGTTGAAAGTCGAAGACGATTATGACCGACTGCCACAATGAAGCCGTCTGACTTGCGTTTGCGATTCCCGGCTTTAGTCGGGACCGCGTCGTTGGTGCCCTCCCGCTTCTTCTGTCAGGATGCCTTTTTATCTTCAAGGGCCTCAGCAACAGCATGGGCTGAGTCGGCGTATTTGTTCGCCATGTTGAATAGAGCCTTGACAGAGTTGGGAGGCTTCCGAGTGAATTTGTCGATGAACGAGGTGTCTTTGACTCCTTTTCGAAAGGCGGCGATGACGACCTCATCCTTGATGTTTGGGATCGAATTTTTCTTCTCAGAGAACCTCTTGATGAAGTCACGAAGAGACTCGTTCTTCCTTTGATGCAACTGATATAAGTCGTGCTCGGAAGATGGCCTATCGTATGTTCCCTAGAAGTTGGTGATGAAGCGTTCCCGGAGTTCTCCCCAGGAGCCGATTGATTGCTTGGGAAGTCCTGTTAGCCATGTCCTCGCTGAGTCGGCTAGAGCGACTGGGAGGTAGTTAGCCATGACTTTGTGATTCCCCCAGCTGCTCGGATCGCCAGAGTGTAGACCGTGAGCCAGGACTCGGGATTGGTCTTGCCATCGTATTTGTCGACTCCTGTAGGCTTGAAACCCAATGGCCAGTCGGCCTGTTGTAGCTCCTGGGTGAAGGCCGGTACTCCTTCATCTTCATGAGGACTCCGACCCCGACTACGGCGGCGAAACCGCTCGTGGTGGAGGCCGAAACGCTCGTTCTCGTCTTCCGGTTGGCGTTGCTCATCATCTTCTCGTTCGCGGTGTCGAGCGTTGATGTCCTACCGAAGATCACGTCGTTGTCGGCCTCGAAGGTCCTGATCATCCCGACGGTTGCTTTGACGTCGCCGGTTGTCGTTGGGGCTGCCGAGTGACGCCTGACGTGCCTCCGTATGCAGCTGACTGAAGCCAGCCGCTCGGCGTCGCTTTGAGGTAGATGAGACTGCCGTTGGGAATGTCGACCGGTTGGTCGGTATGAGGGTATCGCCCGACTGTTGGTGCTGCTGACATGCAGCAGCAGTAAGCATGGCTTTTATCCTTGCGATGGTCGGGGTGGCCTGGTGATCAAGCCCAAGTTGGACCGTGTCTAGTAGGGTTGCGGCGGCCACGATGTTCTGTTGTGGCGTGATGAAGACGTCGTGGTCGCCGACTTTTGTTTGGAGGGTTTGTTGCTGAGCGGTTCGCCCAGCCCTGCGTAGGCCGTCGTTGCGGGCGTCTTGCTTCTTCCTCCTGTTGTTCTCGCAGTCGGCAGGCCTCCTCCTCTTGTTGCTCATGTAGTCGGCATGATTCCTGAGTAGGAGTAGAGCCTTTGGATGCCATGAAGATTTCTCGTGGCGGGGAGAAGCTTGCCAAACTGTTGTCCGACTTAGAGTCGGAATCCGACTGAGAGTCGTAGTCCGACTGAGAGTTGTAGTCGGAATAGTCAATGGGGGTTATTACAACTCCGACCTCCCTAGATCCGATCTCGAGCGGCTCGGGCCGTATCCGAGTCGAACTCCAGAGGATCGGGTTTGCCGCGTCGGATGTAGATTATAGATATCCGCGGCGTCGCCGAGTCCGAACGGGAAATTGACGATCTCTTCCTTTTTTGGCCCGATCTCGGCCGGCTCAAAACCGAGTCCGAGTCGAACACCGAAAGAAAGAGTTGTCCCTGGAATCGGGCGTATTGGAGATCGCCGCAGCATGTCGTGAGAGATTGCTGCAGCATCGTGTAGGCCGACTGGCGCGGAGTCGGCTGGTTCCTCGGCCGGTTGGATCGGGTCCGTGTCGGCCAAGGTGAGATTGCCGATCTGGTCGGCGGCGAAGTCGAGGCTTCTGAATGCAATTGTATCTCCGGGGGAGAGTTTGCCGCCGTCGACTCCGGTTGCTGGATCCATCGAGCTTGTAGATGTAGATCGCGCCGAAGCCCCTACCTGGCGCGCCAACTGTCGATGTTTTACACCAGCAATAAATATATGGGGCTACTCGGCGGATGGAAACTCGGTGGATTGCAAAGGAACACAGAAGATTTTATACTGGTTCAGGCCCTCAATGCGAGGTAATACCCTACGTCCAGTTGTGGTGTTATTCCTTTGAGGATTTGTGGTGGTGATTCTGGTGAACCAACTCAACCTGCCCTCATGGGGCACCCTGCCTCCCCTTATATACTGGGGGACAGGGTTACAAGGTAGGAGTCCCCATCGGATTACGACTAGGAGATCTCCCCTTAGAGATATAACGCACCCGACTAGGGCTGTATATTCCTTTCTATACAAGGCGAAGTCTGCCGAATCTAGCTATATCTCTAATTACAAGGCTAGGCCCATCCTCTATCCGAGTGGCCCATATGCTTGTCATGAGGTACCCGGGGCCCATGGCACCCACACCATGCAGCATCCAGGACATTAGCCGGAAAGGCTTACAGATAGGGCTTCTTTTGGCCGTCTACGGTAACAAATGCTAAAGACATAGTTCGCACATGCGAGGGATGCCATTTCTATGCAAGGCAAACACATCTCCCAGCTAAAGAACTTCAAACAATTCCAATCTATTGGCCCTTTGTAGTTTGGGGATTGACATGGTCGGGCCGTTCAAAAAAGCGCCAGGAGGGTTCACACACTTGTTCGTCGCAGTGGATAAATTCACAAAGTGGATTGAAGCAAAACCCATTGCTACCATAACAACGGCACGAGCAAAGGACTTTATCATGAGTATCTTATACTGATTTGGAGTTCCTAGCCGCATCATAACGGACAATGGTACTCAGTTCACGAGTGGCATGTTTCAAGATTTCTGTGACGAATTCGGCATCAAGATCTGTTATGCTTCTATGGCACATCCATGGAGTAATGGGCAGGTCGAGCGTTCCAATGGCATGGTCTTACAAGGTATCAAGGCTAGCATATTCGACCGACTACAACCATATGCAGGGCACTGGGTACAAAAACTCCCATCCATTCTCTTGTCTCTAAGAACCATACTTAGTCAGACAACAGGGCAATCCCCTTTCTTCCTAGTCTACGGTGCTGAGGCTGTGTTACCAACCGAGTTGGAATTTGGCTCTCCACGAGTTTGGGCCCACTCAGAAGACAAATCAAATAAAGACCGACTGGTCGAACTTGATCAATTGGAGGAAGTGAGGGACATCGCAACTATTCAGTTGGCAAGGTATCTTCAAGGCCTACATCATTATCACAGTTGAAATGTTCATGGCCTTTGTGGGAGATCTCGTATTGAGAAAAATACAAACCACCAAAGACAGGCATAAACTATCCCCTTTGTGGGAAGGGCCATTCATTATCACTGAGGTGACACGTCTGGGCGCCTACCGACTAAAGACTGAAGGTGGTGCCCTCATCAGCAACTAATGGAATATATAACAGCTACGTCCTTTCTATACCTGAGTCTTGTATTGTCGATGTTTTACACCGGTAATATGATTATAGGGCTACTCGTCAGATCGAAACTCGGTGGATTGCAAAGGAACATAAGGAGGTTTTATACTGGTTCAGGCCCTCGATGTGAGGTAATACCCTACGTCCAGTTGTGGTGTATTCCTTTGAGGATGTATGTTCGCTTCTATGAGCTTAGGATGATTCTGCCCTCATGAGGCGCCCTGCCTCTCCTTATATACTGGGGGACAAGGGTACAAGGTAGAAGTCCTAGCCGGATTATAGCCAAGGAATCTCCTCTTAGAGATATGATTTACCCGACTAGGACTGTATATTCCTTATCGTACAAGGCAAAGTCTACTAGGCTCTACCATATCTCTAATTACAAGGCTAGGCCCATCCTCTGTCCGAGTGGCCCATATGCTTGTGATGAGGTACCCGGGGCCCATGGCCTCCACAGCAGCTCCTAAGACCTTCATAGTTGAGTCACAGTTGATGCCAAGTGCTCATCCTCCACGATGAAGATTGCCTGAGTGCATTGCTCCCGAGTACTCTTTGTCTGAGTGCTTCTTCTTCCCGAGTCCTGCTTCATGTCAGCTGGGAACGAGGCTATGAAGGGCTCCATGTAGAAGTTTGAATAGTGTGCACCGAATAGGCGCACCTATTAGGTGTAGCCCCCGACTTTATGCTTAATTGTGAAAATGATTAAATATAAAGTCAAAGATCTTTAACCTTGTAGCCTTTTCCGAGTAGTATACTACTGGTATATGAAACTCTTCGGTATCATGTCAACCGAAATATTTTATAGTCTTTGCCAAGTAGCATGCCACTCGTATATGAGACTCTTCAGCTTCATGTCAGGTAGAAAAGGTGTTTATAGTCTTTCCCGAGTAGCATCCCACTCGGAAGTTAGACTCCTCAGCTTCATGTCAGCTGGAAATAATTTACAGTCTTTCCCGAGTAGTGCACTACTTAGAAGTTAGACTCTTCAGCGTCATGTCGGCTAGAAAAATATTTGCTCACGGCAATTGTTGGCTAAGCATGTAAGCTGAGTACCACTTTATGAAATTTAATCCATTATGTGGCCAGGTGTACTTGAGAAATACCTGCATCCCCAATTTTAATGAAGACCAGCTTGTGACCCTTATAAGGATATATTCTCAATACCTGAGGGGTAATACAGATACCCGAACACAGGTGTTCAGCAATTAGGCCTTCATGAAGCATATCTGATTATCTCATTGGTTCCTGTTGGTAGCACCAGCACAGTGATTTAACACAGTCAGCGAGTGGCCCACATTGAGTGTGCTACTGTAGAAACTCATATCTTGGTGGCCCAATACCGACTTTGTAAGCCCAAGCCCGCGAATCGGTATAGGCTCTATAAAGAGGGGAGAGAGAGAGAAGATTCCCTCATCTTCTCCAATCCTCCAATCGTTTCGTCTTCCAGCTTCAGCGCCGGAATTTCACCTCCCGCCTCACTAAGGTTCACCATTGCTTGCTCTTCCCCATTGAAACTCGAGTGATTCCGCTTCTCTTTGTCCATTCCAAGCCCCTAGTGACTTTTCCCCCAAATCTTCTCGCCCTTAACCATGCCGAGGGCTTCAGATTTCCTAGAGGCATCGGATGAGGTCTGGCCGACTTTGGATTGCGGGCTAACCAAGCTGAAGCATCTAGAGAGGTTGCTGCGATTGCAAAGCCATGATGTCATCCATCGGCGTCCGGCTGAAGGTGAATCGGTTCCTAAGCCCCAGGCCGGTGAGACTGTCGTTTTCACCTCTTTTTTCGACCTAGGTCTTTCTCTTCTGTCTTTCAACTTTCTTCGCCAGCTTCTTGCCTTCTATGAACTTGAGTTGGTGAATCTGAATCCCAACTCAATCTTGCAAATTTCTATCTTTATGACTCTGTGTGAGTGTTTCCTGGGTGTGGAACCCCATTTGAATCTATTTAGACATTGTTCCACATCAAATCCTAGCCCTCCAAGAGCAAGGTCCAGGTGATTGGGGGGGGCCGGTATCTAGCTCAGGAGTGAGATGAAGAGGATTTATATCAATATTCCCCTGAAGTCTTCTCTCAAAGGCTGGCATAGGGAGTGGTTTTACTGTTCTGATCTTGAGCCAAGCCTCCCCCTTTTATGGGTTTGCCTCCGACGGTTGTGCCCAACTGGTCATCTTTGCCCAGCTTTGAAGAAATGGGCCAAGTCTATATATTGATTGACAAGATTGACAAGTTGAAGAGTGCTGGGCTGACTGGTCCATGGGTGGCCAGATGTTTCTTGACTCGCCGCATCAGGCCTCTGAAATTAAGGTGCCACTTCGGCTAGGACTACAAGGGTAGAGATGATCCCAGCCGGGAGTATCCCGACCTAATGGACAAGCACAAGGTGACCGACATCCTACTGGATTACTTCGCCAGCGGGGTGGTCGAGACAGAAGACTCAGAGCGGTCTGTCGTAGCTTACAGCCGAAAGAGGCCTTGCCCAGAGATAAAACTTGCTGATGTAGATTTTATTGTCCATCTGTGATGAATGCCTGCATGCATGTATTCCTGATTGCTTCTGCAGTGTGTGATATATATTGATGAATTGCTTGCAGTCATGTGTGGAGTTTGATGAAGACTCCCAAACTTTGTCAGCCATGAATTCAAAGAAAAGGCCGAGAAGTCCTTCTGCTGCCCAGCCCGACTCCAAGAGAGCGGGGAAGAGGCCTATTATAGACTAGGGCAAGAAGAAAATTAGCCGGCCAAGTGTTGCAGCTGGAAGCCTGAAGATCAAAGACACTGCCAGCACAGCTCCCAGGCTGCCAAGTCCCAGACCGGGACTGGCGTAGTTAGGCTCAGCAACATCGAGCCCAAGAAGAGCGTTGCCGAGTACAAGGTCAGGTCCAGCACTATCGGGCTCAGCAACATCGAGCCCAAGGATGGCACCGCCGAGTACCCTAGCGCCCCAGCCGGCCACGCCAGGAGCTGGGCCTACCAGGACTAAAACGCCACCGCCGACTGTCGAGCCATCTAGCCTAACAGCCGGTAGTCCTCCAGCGCCGACACCAGGAGCCCCTGGGTGGAGGTTCAAATTCTCCAAGGGGTATGTGACTTTGAATCTTCTGGAAGTCCTGTTCATCATTGTGGTGTTCTGATACTTAGCTCTCTGTGCAGGAAACCGGCCAATATTGATCTCAAGGAGACCACACCGGCTACTCCTACTGTCGAGCTGGCCCCAGCCGATCCAGCGCCCACAAGCATATCTGCTGAGCCGGTGACCGTCTCAGTTGCAAAAACTAAGGTTGTCCCGACTGCAAAGCCACTGACACTGGCCAACCAGGGGGCTACCGTTGAAGCTGTTGCTCCAGCCCCTGAGCAGGCCCCTAGAGCCCCAGCAGCCGCTGATTTGGGGGCCAGGACCCCATCGCCGTCCTTGTTGTCGTCGTCGTCTTCCAGAGGGCCAGACCTCCCCAGGCTTGAAGCTCCTCCTCGCAGATTCCTGAGGACATTTCACTGGGTAACCCCTGACAGAATCACGAAGAACTATGAGCATGATGAGGAAGCAGCGGAGAGGGAGCACGAGGTTCTTCTTCGTGCCGTGATTGCCGCGTCGCGGGGGGTCTGGGTATGCTTTTTGCCACGCTGAGTTCTTGTCAGTCTTCCTTGTATGAGTGTTTTAGCGCTTGACTCCGCTTTGCTCCGTTTTTCCTCGAGCAGAAAATTGTGGACCACTCGGAGAGGATGAACGAGGTCCTGACCCAGCTTGCCCCCCAACTTCAGCGATTAGGCCAGCTCCAGACCTCGAAGGCTGAATTGGAGCGGTCGAGCCAGGAGAGGGAGACTTGGCTGAGAGGAGCCGTTGACCAGCTTAGGGATGAGAACTGGGCTCTGGCCAAGAAGATCGGAAGTAAGTCTTCCGTATTTGTCTTCCCGACTAAGTCCCATGCATATTTCTCCAACTTTGTTGTTTTCGACTGCCCAGTTGTGTCCTAACTGTAATCTCGGGTTCTTGACCACTCTGATGTGCAGCCCTCGAAGCTGAGGTGAAGACCCAAATAGAGGGGGAATCCAATTGAAGGAGGCCGAGAGGGCCAAAGCTGAGCTCGAGAAAGACAAGGCCAACTTGGAGAGAGCCAACGCCAAGCTCGAGAGAGAGAAAGTTGAACTGGAGAAGGCCAAAGCCAAATGGGAGGCCGACTATGAAAGTAAGCCTCTGCTCTGACAATGATCTAAACCAATCCATTAGGTACTATGTCTGCAGTTTTGCCTAACAATTTTACTTGTCGATGAACTTGGGCAGCTGCTAGAGCCAATGCCCAAATCCAGTTTCAAGCCTTTGCAGAGGAGATAAAAGTTGTCAAGGAGTCATGGGAGATCCTCGCCGAGTCTGCGAAAGGGCTCCTTGACGTAATGGACCCTCACTACGTGGGAACCAGCTCCAACACGATCTCCCAGGTGCAGGCGCGCCTTAACGAAGCCCTGAGTACCCTGAAGAGGTACTCGGATGAGCGTGTTGTTGTCGGTGTGGCCCAAACCCTGGCGATGACCAAGTTGATCTACCCTAGGGCAGATCTTGAGGCCATCGGCGAGGGATTTGCCGAGGAGACGGCACCTGAGGAGGCGCAGGAGCTGATAACCTAGGCGAGGCCAACTGTAGAGGTGATCACCCGAGACCTGGGTATGTAAGAACAATCCACCATGCAGTCGGTGTATATAAATTTTTGTAAGGACATGTGTAAATATATGTGCAATGCCGCCAAACTCTGAGTTTTTACTTAGTTGTCATTAGTTTTACCCGACTATATAGTCTACGCCGAGTTAGTCTATATGAACTTAATAAAATCGTTCACCGCAGAAACCTGTACTCGGGCAAACATAACAAAGTCGTTGCAAAACTTCATAACTTATGTAAGAAGACAGGCTCGTATATTATTGACAAAGCACATATAATACATGCAGCCCCCGACTCACTACTCGGTTGGAACAAGCAGCGTAGTGAGTCAGAGAAAAACCATACACATGGGAAAATATAAAACTCAGGTATAGAAAGGACGTAGCTGTTCTATGTTCCATGAGTTGCTGACGAGGGCACCGCCTTCGGTCTTCAGTTGGTAGGCGTCTGGCCGTGTGACCTTAGCGATAATGAATGACCCTTCCCATATTGGGGATAGTTTATGCCTATCTTTGGTGGTTTGTATTTTTCTCAAGACGAGATCCCCGACCAAAAAGGCGCGGCCACGGACATTGTGATTGTGGTAACGACACAAGCCTTGAAGATACCTTGCCGATTGGATTATTGCGATGTCCCTTGCTTCTTCCAACTGATCTAGTTCGACCAATCGGGCATTGTTGGATGTGTCTTCTGAGTAAGCCCAAACTCGCGAAGAGCCGAACTCTAACTCGGTTAGTAGCACAGCCTCAGTACCATAGACCAGAAAGAAAGGGGATTGCCCTGTTGCCCGACTAACCATGGTTCTAAGAGACCAGAGAACGGATGGGAGTTCTTGTACCCACCGGCCCGCGTATGGTTGTAGTCGGTCGAATATCCTTGTCTTGATGCCTTGTAAGACCATGCCATTGGCACGCTCAACCTGCCCATTGCTCCGTGGGTGTGCCACAGATGCATACCAGATCTTGAGGCCGAAGTCGTCACAGAAATCTTGGAATACGCTGCCCGTGAACTGAGTACCGTTGTTCGTTATGATGCGGTTAGGGACCCCGAATTGGTATAATATACTCATGATGAAGTCCTTTGCATGTGCCGCTGTTATGGTAGCAACGGGTTTTGCCTCAATCCACTTGGTAAACTTATCCACTGTGACGAACAAGTGTGTGAACCCTCCTAGTGCTTTCTTGAAAGGCCCGACCATGTCAAGCCCCCATACTGCAAAGGGCCAAGAGATTGGTATGGTTTGAAGTTCTTGGGCTGGGAGATTTGTTTGTTTTGCATAGAACTGACAACCCTCGCATGTGTGAACAATGTCTTTAGCATCTGTTACTGCTATTGGCTAGAAAAATCCCTGCCTGTAAGCCTTTCCGACTAACGTCCTGGATGCGGCGTGGTTGCCACATATGCCCAAGTGGATCGATTGTAGGATCTGCTTGCCCTCTTCGGTTGTGACGCAGTGCATGAGGACACCGGATGCACTTCTTCGATACAGGTCTTCTCCGACGACTAGGAAACATTTGCTTCGACATTTTATTTTTTTGGCTTTGCTGCGATCTTCTGGGAGTTCATCGTCCAGGAGGAATTTGAGAACAGCAGTCCACCAATCTTTGGATATGATCAGTACTTCGTCTGTTGCCGGGGTAGGTTCGCCTCCTGACTGCTCTGGCACTGGTTTCTTCTTGACTGATGGCTCCGTTAGTGGCTCGACGAAGATCCTAGTCGGGACCACTTCTCGCTTGGATCCCATGTTTGCCAATTTGTCTGCAGCATCATTGTATTGTTGTAGGACCTGTGTTATCTCCAACCCGTCAAACTTGTTTTCTAGCTTTCTGACCTCTTGACAGTATGCCGCCATGGTATCGTCGAGACATGTCCAGTCTTTCATGACTTGGTTGACCACGAGTTGGGAATCTCCATGCATAACCAGTCGACGGATGCCGAGTGATATAGCAATGTGGAGCTCGTGGATGAGTGCCTCGTACTCGGTGACATTGTGGGAAGCTAAGAAGTGGATCTGTAGAACGTACATGAGTTTTTCGTCGGTGGGTGACATCAGTACGACGCCGGCCCCGACGTCGCCGATCCTTAGAGAACCGTCAAAGTACATTGTCCAGTACTCTCGCTTCGCTGTTGATGTAGGCATCTGAACTTCTGTCCACTCGGTGACGAAGTCGGCTAGAGCTTGTGATTTGATTGCTGTCCGTGGCTAAAAGGTGATGTCGAACGCCATCAACTCGAGCGCCCATTTAGCGATTCCACCGGTGGCCTCGCAGTTGTGGAGGATGTCCCCGAGTGGATACGATGTGACCACCGTGACTTGATGCGACTGGAAGTAGTGCACCAGCTTCCGGACAGTGATGAATAGGCCATAGAGCAGCTTCTGGACTTGCGGATATCTTATTTTGGAGTCAGCAAGGACCTCGCTAACAAAGTAGACTAGCCGTTGAACTTTTTGTATATGACTAGTTCAGATCGCTCAACCACCAGCACCGTGCTGATTACCTGATTGGTTGCCGCTAGATACAACATTAATGGTTTTTGGGGCATAGGCGATGCCAACACGGGTGGTGATATGAGAAATTTCTTGAAGTCTTCGAAGGCTTGCTAGGTTTCGGGAGTTCATTGGAAACTGTCTGCTTTCTTCAATAGCTTGAAAAAGGGCATGCCCCGTTTGCCTAGTCGGGAGATAAACCGGCCGAGTGCCGCCATGCAGCCTGTCAGCTTTTGGATGTCCTTCTGGCTAGTCGGGGTGCCATGTTCATGATTGCATTGACTTTCTCCGGGTTGGCCTCGATGCCGTGATGTGATATAATGAAGCCGAGTAGCTTGCCAGATGCCACACCGAAGGCACACTTTTTCGGGTTCAACTTCATCTTGAATCTTTGAAGATTTTGGAAGGTTTCTTCCAGGTCAGCGATGAGGTCTTCTTTAGACTTGGTCTTGATCACCACGTCATCAACGTAGGCCTCCACGTTGCGCCCGACTGAGTGTGTAGACACCGCTGAATTGCTCGTTGATACATTGCTCCAGCATTTTTTAAGACGAACGGCATGGTGATGTAGCAGTATGCGCCAAATGGCGTGATGAAAGACGTCTTTAGGCAGTCCTCCTCCTTCAGGCTAATTTGGTGGTATCCCGAGTAACAGTCGAGAAAGCTGAGAAGCTCGCACCCCGCGGTTGAATCCACCATCTGATCTATTCTTGGTAGACCAAATGGATCCTTGGGGCACGCCTTGTTTAGATCGGTATAGTCGACGCACATGCGCCATTTACCGTTTTTCTTCCGGACCAGAACTGGGTTTGCCAGCCAGTCCGGGTGGTAGACCTATTTGATGAACCCGACTGCGAGGAGCTTGGTTATCTCCTCCCGAATAGCATCTTTCCAGTCCTGTACGAAGCGCCGTAGCCATTGTTTGACTGGCTTGGCGTTTGTCTTGACATTGAGGGCGTGCTCGATCACCTCCCTTGGTATGCCTGGCATGTCGGACGGTTTCCATGCGAAGATATCTTTGTTGGCTTGGAGGAAGGTGACGAGCGCGTCTTCCTATTTGTGGTCGAGTCTGGTCCTAACTAGAGTAGTCTTGGAGGGGTCAAAAGGGTCCAGGGGGATCTTCTTCGTGTCAGAGTCCACTGAAATTCCCGACTTCGCTGCTTTTTTCGCCGGAACTTGGTCATCCTCAACTTGGTCATGCTGTTGCGTCCGACTGTCACCTCTTGCGATTGAGCCAACTCGCAGCTCTCCTTGTCACAGGTAAAGGCTTGCTTGACGTCGCTGCGGAGGGAGAGAACTCTGGCTGGCCCGGGCATCTTGAGCACCTTGTAGGTATAGTGCGGTATCGCCATGAATTTGGCGAGTGCCGGTCGTCCGAGTATCACGTGGTACGCGGTCTCGAAGTTGGTGACCTCAAAGCAGATGTTTTCTGTGCGAAAATTATCCCATGTGCTAATGCGCCTGGGTGCCTGATCTTCCGATAGGTTCGATTTGGTGATGTGAAGACGTTCACGTTTTGAGACTTCTGATCAACGATCGTCACCTCGCAACCACTACACCCACACGTCTAGTTGTTATCAACCACGCTCTCACGTAGTCGACCTCACCATGAAGGTTTTATCCCTGCAAGCAATCGAAGAAACTCACAAGAATAAGGAAGAACGCAATCTGAATTGCAGATGAATGTTTAGCACACGAAGTTGGGGTTCTACAAACCGATCTAGACGGTGAAACTGCAATGGTAGAATAATCTAAGCAAAACCCACCACTAAATAACGATGGCTACTATATATATATATGAGTTGGGACGTCCTAGGGTTATCCCTAGGGCGCACACCCCTTGGGCTTAGCCCACGACATGATTACAAGGCCCAAGGCCCAAAACAGACTCAGACTGGAAGAGGTACATGTCTTGTTTCGATGATTCCAGACAGCTCAAGAGGAATTTTGATGTGGGACTAAAACCATCTAAAAGTAGACTCCATAAGCTTTCCAACATGCACTCATGGGCCCCGAAAGTCCTTCTGGATCAGCAGCTAGGTATGTTTGAAGTTGATGTTGTTAGGAGGCCCGAATCCGAATCCAAAACATGTAGAACTTCTTCTCTTGCCTTCTATGGACCAAAAGTGATGTGGTGATGTAGGAGTAGACTTGGGTACGGTTTTGGTTTGGTCCCCAATCAACTTCTTTGATTATCCATGCGTTCCTTGCGCACGGTCTCTTTTCCTTCACCCAAGCAAGTATCTCTGCAAACAAGAACACACAAAACTCATGGTGCAGTAATGGCTGTTCAAATATATAACACATAAATCTTACGTAGAAAGCATGCACCTTTGATTGATGAATACATAAGGTAGCTATGATCATATCTGAGCTAGTGATGTCCTCATCATGTGCCGAAGGTAACCGACAAAGTTATCTTTCCGAGTGGGGTTGAAGATAGGCCAGGAATTATCCCGTGGAAGGGCGCTGTACTTGGCCGTAGTTCTGAATGAGGAATCTTTATCTCATCCAGAGTCTTGGCGAACAGAATATTGAGCGCACTGCCTCCATCTATGAGGACCTTCTTCAGCTTGATATTTTTGACGACCTGGTCCAAGATGAGTGGGTAGCGTCCCGGGTGTGAAACCCGATCTGGGTGATCTACGTGGTTGAATGTGATGGACATCTTTGACCAGCGCAAGTACTGGGGGCGTCTACTATAGAGACTGCGTTGACGTCGTGTGCTATTAGCTTCTGCTTCCTTCTGGACTCATACGCAGACGGCCTTCTGAAGATATGGTTGAGCTTGGCCTGGGGATCTTGATAATCGTCGGCCAAGCCTAAGTCTGGCTTGTCCTTGTCCTTGTCGGCGCCAGATGATGAAGTTTGCTCAGAGGCAAACTTTTTGAGCATGAAGCAGTCCTTGGCCACGTGTTTACCCTTGGGGTGGAAGGGGCAAGGCCCGTTCATAACCTTCTGGTACTCGTTGTTCCATGGGGGTCGCGACCGGGTCCACTCCATGTTGGCCACCTCATTGTCTGATTTCTGCTTGTGGCTGTCGGATTTGTTCTGTGATGGCTCATTGTCAGCTTTAGCCTTTTGGTCTATCGGGACTCTTTCTTCTCGTCGAGGGCCTCTGCGACCGCCTCGGCCGAGTCGGCATATTTATTCGCCATGTCGAAGAGGGCCCTGACAGAGGCTGGTGGCTTCCGAGTGAACTTCGCGATGAACGGGGCGTCCTTGACTCCCTTGCGGAAGGCGGCGATGACGACCTCGTCCTTGATCATTGGAATCAAGTTGCGTTTCTCGGAGAACCTTTTGATGAACTCACGGAGGGACTCGTTCTTCCTCTGGTGCAGATGATAGAGATCGTGCTTGGAAGACGGCCACTCATAAGTCCCTTGGAAGTTGGCTATAAAGCATTCCCGAAGTTCCCCCCAGGAGCCGATTGATCGCCTCGGGAGCCCTGTTAGCGATGTCCTCGCTGAGTCGGCCAGGGTGACCGGGAGGTAGTTAGCCATGGCTTTGTGGTCACCTCCGGCAGCTCAGATCGCCAGAGTATATACGGTCAACCAGGACTCAGGGTTAGTCTTGCCATCGTATTTTTTGATTCCTGTAGACTTGAAACCCGATGGCCAGTCGATGTCTTGTATCTCCCGGGTGAAGGCTGGTACACCTTCATCTTCGTGAGGGCTCTGGCTCTGACTACGACGGTTAAACTGCTCGTGGTGGAGACCGAAACGCTTGTACTCGTCCTCTAGTCAGCGGCGCTTGTCGTCTTCGCGTTGGTGGTGCCAAGCATTGATATCTTGGCAGAGGTCGCGTTGCAGACTGACTCGGAGATCTTGGTTGAACCGGCGATCGTTCTAGGGACGCTGCCGATTGTTGTTGTTTGTGTTGCCGAGAGACGTTTGTCGTGACTCCGCGTGCGGCTGACTTGAGCCGGCCGCCTAGCGTCGTGCTGGTGCGGACGAGACTACCGCTGGAGAACCCGACCGGTTGGTTGGTACAAGTGTATTGCCCGACTACTGGTGCTGTTGACAGGCAGCAGCTGTTATCATCGCCTTGATTCTGGCTATAGTTAGGGTGGCCTGATGATCAGGCCCAAGCTGGAGCGTGTCCAGCAGGGTTGCAATGGCCACGACGTTCTGCTGAGGTGTGACGAAGATGTCATGGTCGCCGACTCTAGTCTAGAGGATTGTTGCTGAGCGGTTCACCCAGCACTGCGTAGCTCGTCGTTGCAAGCCTCGTGTTTGGCCTCCTCCTGTTGCCGTAGTCGGCGGGCCTCCTCTTCTTGCTCCTGTTGTACTCGGCGCACCTCCGGCGGAGGGGTTGATGCCATGAAGATTCCTTGGGGCAGAAGGAAACTTGCCAGACTGGTGTTCGAGCTGGTGTTCAGACCGTTGTCTGACTTGGAGTCGGAATCCGAGTAGTTGATCGGAGTAAGGACGACTCCGACCTCTCTAGATCCAATCTGGAGCGGCTCTGAGCCATGTCCAAACTAAACCGTAGGGGATTGGGTTTGCCGCGTGGGATGTAGATCTGCGGTGCTGCCGAGTCTGCACAGGAGATTGATGATCTCTCCCCTTCCTAGCCCGACCCAGGCTGGCTCGAGGCCTAGCGCGAGTCGGACGCCAAAGGGGAGAGTTGTCCTGAGACCCGGGCAGGTGGTAGATTGCCGTAGCAAATCGACGAGGGTGGCTGCAGTGTCTTGTGGGCCGACTAGCGTGGAGTCAGCTGGTTCCTTGGCTGGTTGGATCAGGCCTGCGTCGGCCAAGGTGAGATTGCCGATCTGGTCGACGATGAAGTCGAGGCTTCCAAAGTTATTGTGTCTCTAGGGGAAAATTTACCGCCGTCGACTCTGGTTGTTGGATCCATCGAGCGTGTAGATGTAGATCTTGCCGAAGCCCCTACCTGGCGCGCCAACTGTCGATGTTTTACACCGGCAATATGATTATAGGGCTACTCGTCAGATCGAAACTCGATGATTGCAAAGGAACACAAGGAGGTTTTATACTGGTTCAGGCCCTCGATGTGAGATAATACCCTACGTCTAGTTGTGGTGTATTCCTTTGAGGATGTATGTTCGATACTATGAGCTTATGATGATTCTGCCCTCATGGGGCGCCCTTCCTCCCCTTATATATTAGGGGACAAGGGTACAAGGTTAGAGTCCTAGCCAGATTACAGCCAAGGAATCTCCTCTTAGAGATATGATTTACCCAAGTAGGACTATATATTCCTTATCGTACAAGGCAAAGTCTGCTGGGCTCTACCTATCTCTAATTACAAGGCTAGGCCCATCCTCTGTCTGAGTGGCCCATATGCTTGTGATGAGGTACCCGGGGTCCATGGCCTCCGCATGTATTTCCTCTGATATATATGTATGTAGTTTTTTCTCTGACTCACTATGTCGTTTGTCCCAACCGAGTAGTGAGTTGGGGGCAGCATGTATTATGTGCCTCGTTAATAAAATTCGAGCTTGTTTTATCTAAGTTACGAAGTTATACAACGATTATGCTAAGTTTGCCCAAGTATAGCTTTCAGAGGAGAACGTTTTTTCTTAAGTTCCTATTGATCTTCTCGGCACAGACTACATAGTCGGGTAAAACTAATGATGACTCAAAAAAAGAAGTACTCGGCATCACTTTACAAGATATTTACACAAGTCTTTACAAAAGTTATATATGCACCAACTGCATAATTGTTTTGCTCTTACATACCCAGATCCTTAGCTATTGCCTCTGTAGTCGGCCTCGCTTGCCTAATCAGCTGCAGTGCCTCTTCGGGAGTCGTCTCTTTGGCAAAGCCCTCACCAATGGCCTCAATATCAACCCTAGGGTATATTGACTTGGTCATGGCATGAGTTTGGGCAACGCCGACAGCTACACGCTCATCCGAGTACTTCTTCAGGATACTCAGGGCTTCACTTAGGAATGCCTGGACCTGGGAGACGGTACTGGAGCTGGTCCCAGCATGGTGAGGTTCCATAATGTCCAGGAGCCCTTTCATGGATCCGACGAGGATTTCCCGTGACTCCTTGACAATCTTGATCTCCTTTGCAAAGGCATTAAACTAGATCAGGGCATTGGCTTTTGAAGCTATTCGGATGCATCAACAAGTATACTTTTTAGCCAAGACATGAAGTCGGAGCAATAAGAAGATGGATTAAGATCATTGTCAGGCAGTAGACTTACTAGCATAGTCAGCCTCCACCTTGGCTTTGGCCTCCTCCACTTTGGCTTTGGCCTTCTCTATTTCCTTTAGCTTGTTATCTTGTTGTTTCTTCTCCTCTGCTGGGCCTTTAACTCAACTTCGAGGGCTACAATTCAGAATAGTCAAGAACTCAAGATTGCAATCAAAACTCAACAAGGCAGTCGGAATCAACAAAATTGGAGAAATAGACTCGGGATTTACTCGGGAGAATAACGCAGAAGGCTTACTTCTGATCTTGCTGGCTAATGCCCAGTTTTCATCCCTGAGCTTATGCACTAATCCCCTCAGCCATGTTTTCCTCTCCTGGCTGGTCCACTCCAGGTCATCCTTGGCCACCTGGAGCTAGCCTAGTCATTGGAGATGTGGGGCCAGCTCAGTCAGGACCTTATTTATCTTCTCGGAGTGGTTGATGATCTTCTGCTCAGAGCAAAACAGAGGGAAACAGAGTCAGATGGCAGAGTACCAGATCAAGGGGAACTATCAAGAACTCAACATGGCAAGATTCATTACATACTTGGACTCCCCTGGACGCCGCAATTGCAGCACGTAGAAGAACTTTGCGCTCCCTCGATGCTACTTGCTCGTCGTGCTCGTAGCTCTCCACAACCCCCTCGGGGGAGACCCAATGAAACGTTCTTGGGAAATTGCGAGGAGGGGCTTCAAGCCTCGAGAGGTCTACTTGATTAGAAGATGACAAAGTTGATGGCGATGGGGTCCTGGCTCTGAACTCAGTGGCCGCAGGGGCTTCAGGGATTGGCTTGGGGGCTAGAACAACAACTACAACACTTGCTTCCTAGTTGGCCAGAGCTGGTGATTCTATTATCAAGACTGCTTCAGCTTCAACAGCTGGAGTAGTCTCTGGCTCGGCAGGTGCAATTGCTGGAGCTGGCTTGGCTGGGATTGGCTCAGTGATAGGAGCTATTGGCATAGTCCCCTTGGGTTCTATGTCAACTCGTTTCCTACACAAAATGCTAGATATCAAGACACTATCACATTGTTCAAGACTCTCAGAAGATTGAAGATTGCTTACCTCTTGGAGGTCTTGAACTTCCACAAGTGGGCTCTAGAAGATATCGGCAGCGAAGAGCTGCCGGTTGTTGGGCCAATTGGCATGGTAGTCGGTAGTGGCGATTTAGCTCCGGTCGGCTCTGTTCTTGGCACAGCCAACTGGGGTGTCGAGGTACTCGGCGGTGCTGCCCTTGGGCTTGATGTTGCTAATCTTGTACTTGGCAGAGCAGCCCTTGGGCTTGATGTTGCTGATCTTGAGCTCGGCGGTGCTGGCCTTGGTCTCGATGTTGCTAGCCTTGGGCTTAGAGACGCCGGTCTTGGGCATTGTGGCCTAGGAGCTAAATTGGTGGGGTCCTTGATCCTCAAGCTCCCCGGCGCTGCACTCGGTGTGCTTATCTTCTTCTTGCCCGGATCTTCAATTGATTTCTTCCTGGCCACTTGGACAGAGGATGGGCCTAACCTTGTAATTAGGGGTACAATAGGACTCGGCATACATTACCTTGTACGACAAGGAAAGGATATAGTTCTAGTCAGGCACGTATTATTCCTAGTGGGAAATCCCTTGGTCAGAGTCCGGCTGGGATTCCTACTCTGTAACCCTGTCGCCCGGTATATAAGGGGAGACAGGGTGCCCCCTAAGGGCAAAGAATCAGAAGAAGTACAATCTCACCAGAGAAACCTCAAAGGCAATACACCACAACTGGACGTAGGGTATTACCTCATCTCGAGGGCCTGAACCAGTATAAATTGTTTCGTGTTCCTTTGCAATCCATCAAATTTAGGTCTCACGAGCAGCCCCATATTCTTATGGCCGGTGTAAAACATCGACACACGCCATACTCGGGCGGCTTTCACTAGCCAAATTCATGGCAGTGCCTCATTATACATAAATGGTGCTCAAGATGCCAGGACTAGTAGGAGTACTTTCCTTGCGTAGCGATGTCAAGCAAGCCTTCACCTGTGACAAGGAGAGTTGCTGTCATGCCTAGAATTTCCATCCAAAATTCTGGAGTTTTATTGTGTGTAAACCCTCGTCCAGGAATCAACCGAGGCACACATGACAAAATTGATAATCAAAGTAATTGTTTACAAAGCGTAAGCATTTATTAGAGAGGCGAATGGTACCTCTCCAAACAATAAAGTTCTAACAGCGGATAAATAAATAACAGCATGACGATTCCCACTCCACGCACTTGACTGGGCTCCCTCTCAGTCCTCCAGGTAGTCCTCTTCACTGTAGTCCTCCTCTGAATGATTGTTGATTGCAAGGTGAGCATATGACATACTCCGCAAGCCACACAACAATTATGCAAATGCACGGGATAACAAAGGATGGCATAATATGGCTCAAGTTTGCATAAAAGCAAGTAATAAAACATTTGAGAGAGTAATGAAACATTAATTAACTAGCAATATTGATCACCACTATACCGCTCACCAAAGAGGTATAGGCCCAACCACTCCAACCTGGAGCTACACATGTTCCATTGTACAACCATCCAATTTTAGACAATGTGGGACTAATCACAGAAACATTGCTAGGCCGCCCTTAACCGTGGGCACGGCTATTCGAATAGTTTTACTCTGGCCAGAGATGTACCAACTTACCCACAAGACACAACTCCACAGCACATCACTGTGCCCCTTGATACCACCACGGTACCTCGGTAAGGAATTGTGATAGGACCCTCCATGTAATCCGCACAACAAGGAAGCCACTCGCTGGACCACCAGTTTCCGGCAGGAGCTGATCAGGCCCCCAACAGGGAAACGATCCAACACCCAAGACATGGACTTATTGACGCAGCCATGGTGGTCTTATTGACACAGCCACAACACACCATGGTGGACCCCGGTTGAACATACTACACATTGGATCCTACCATTACCCATGCTAGCTTGTGGTTAGCACGAGTGTTGCTTCGCAACAAGTAGTCCGCGAACCGGTCCTTAATTGTCACGAGCACCGCTAGCAACAATTCCAACCCTGGTGCTCGCAACCCACCTTTAATCAAGTTTTAGTGAACCATTAAAATGTCCTCGTATGACCACTGCCGTAAATGGAACACCATTTCATGTGACTGAATAGTAGTATAGAAATTATTGTGACAACCCATAAGTTATTCTATTATTTGCTAGGCATGGCTAAGCAGGGTCCTAGAGTTATTCTAGCTAACCAATAAATAAAGGTAGCTAGTCAAAATTATCCCGTAGGTACAATGTCATGTGATCAAATCAAAGGGGCCATAAACAAAGGTTAGGGTTTCCCTGTTCTGATGCCATTCCAAAATAAATGCAGCGTTGAAGGAAAACATAGCTTTAATCATAGGAACAATATGTTCAATGGGAAAAGGGGGATCTGTGTGACTTGCCTTGCAGCTCCACACAGTCTTCAACACCTGCCTCGACAAACTGCATCACTTCCTGAGCGTCGGTAGCTATAAGAAATAAACAAAACGAGCAAAACAGTACATCAACACACATGAACAATACAATATTATATTTTTAATGGATAGTTCATGATTTTTAGAAAAATTGGAGACTTGAACAACCTCAAACCGAGTTTGTATGAATTAGTTATGATTTTTAGAAGTTTTAACCCTTTTCAGCCTATTTAAAAGAATTAACCGATTTATTGCGTCATAATTGAATTAATTTTATTCGGGAAAAGGGATTTATGACGTCACAGGAGAGAGGAGGCTCCCGGCTGACCAGTGGGGCCACTGTCGGCGAGAGAGAGGAGTCGGGTCCATGGTGGACCGAGTCCACGTGGTCCACGAGGGGAATCCAACGGCTAGGGTTCTAGGGTTTGGATCGGACGGCCACGATTGAGCCACGTGTCAACGTCGATTGGAAGGCTGAGGTTTAACCTATGGAATCCGACGGCTACGATTGATCCTGACCGGATCGGCTGGCGGCGCTGAGGTGGCGCCGAGCTGGCGCACACACGGCGCCCACGTCGGCGCCCACGACGGCTAAAGCGACGGCGGCGGCACTGGACCCGATGGTCGACGGCGATCGGCGGCGTGGCGACGCACGGGGAGACAGGGAAACGCTAGAGGGGATCGAGGCGGTCCTTACTGAGGGCGAAACCACGAAGAACGGCGATGGAGACGGCCGGCGGCGAGCTTGAGGCAGCGGAGGGCTTCGGGTCTTCGTCGACGGCGGCGTTCCGGCGACTCCCAAGGGCTAAGAGGTGGCGGCCTGGCTTCAGCAGGGTCCGGAGAACCTAACCGAGGTGGCGACGGGCTTGAACAGCGGCTGGAGCGATGGCGGCGCGCGGACGAAGCTTGGCGACGGCGGCGGAGCAAGCGCGAGACCCGGGGAGACGGCTAGGGCAGGCTAGAGCTTGGTCTAAAGCGCAGAAACCAACCTAGGGGGTTGCGGGGTCGCTATTTAGGGCGGAGAGGGGCGGAGTCCGGCTTGGACGCGGCGGATTTTGCGGCGGCGCCGGTTAGAGATGGGGGTCCGACTCGGGAAGCTTCGGGTCTCCGCTCCACGCACGATTTTGCTCCGGGTTCTTGGGGATTAGGTAGAGGGAGATAAGGGCTCGGTTTTCCCTCAACTGATTTGAAGAAACCGCGGCCGAGGCGAACGGATTGGGCGAGATTCACGGCGGTGGCGCTCAGGTGCTACAGTGCGCCCAAGCGGGAGAAAGATGACGATGGCTCGATTGGCGGGCCCCACCTGTCGGCGGCTGCGGGCGACGCGAGCGGCCGTGGGCCGACGCACGCACGGGCGAGGGGAACGGCTGCGCACAGTAATGGGCCGAGAATTGGCCCATTGACTGTGGAGGGGTTTTTAAAACCTTTTTTTTCTTTTTATTTTAATGCTGTGGGTTTGTTTAATTTTCCAAAAATACTTCCCCTAATTAATTAATTCCCAGAAAATTCTAGAAATTAAATAATTAAGCAATGGATTTTATAAAATTATTTTCAGCCTATTTTTCATTAGAATTTCCTCTGATTTAATTCTTTTCACTCCTTGAGACTTTTAATTTAATTTCTAAAAATTCCTTTTGCCACAATATTTTATATAAGGATAATTTCAGGGTGTTACAGTTGCGAGCTGGCCCAATCCCAAGAAGCAGCAGTCGGACGAAACAACATCCGACTAGCTGCAACACCTACAAACAAGGACGATCAAGTTCCGGTGAAGAAAGCAGCCAAGTCGGGAATTTCAGCAGATTTAGAGACAAATAAGATAATCCTAGACCCTTCCGATCCCACCAAAACTGTGCTTGTTGGGACCGGACACAACCCCAAATAGTAAGACTCGCTCGTCACCTTTCTCTAGGCAAACAGGGATATTTTTTCTTGGAAGCCTTTTGACATGCCTAGTGTACCAAGGGAGGTGATCGAGCATTCCCTCAACATCAAGTCGGACGCCAAACCACTCAAACAACGACTATGGCGCTTCGCACAAGACCGCAAAGATGCTATTTGGGAGGAGATAACCAAACTCCTTGTAGCCGGGTTCATCAAGGAGGTCTATCACCTGGATTGGCTGGCAAACCCAGTCTTGGTCTGGAAGAAGAACAGTAAATGGCGTATGTGCGTTGACTACATCAACTTACACAAAGCATGTCCCAAGGATCCATTTGGTCTACCAGGATAGATCAGGTGGTCAATTCAACCGCAGGACGCAAATTACTTAGTTTTCTCGACTATTACTCGGGATACCATGAAATCAGCCTAAAGGAGGAGGACTGCCTGAAGACTTCTTTTATCACGCCATTCGGGGCATACTGCTCATTTGGGTTGAAAAACATTGGTGCAACGTATCAACGTGCTATCCAGTGGTGTCTTCACACTCAACTCAGGTGCAACATGGAGGCATATGTTGATGACGTGGTGATCAAGACTAATGTCAAGGAGGACCTCATCGCCGATTTGCAACAAACTTTTCAAAGCCTTCAGAGATTCAAGATGAAGCTGAACCTAGAAAAGTGCGTCTTCGGAGTACCTTCAGGAAAGTTACATGGCTTCATCATATCGCAACGTGGCATCAAGGCAAACCCAGAGAAAATCAACTCTATCATGAACATGGCACCCCCGAGTAGCTAGAAGGACGTACAGAAGCTGACCGGCTGCATGGTGGCACTCAGCCGATTTATTTCCCGACTCAGCGAATAGGGTATGCCCTTTTTCAAATTACTAAAGAAAGTTGACAATTTTCGATGGACGCCAGAAGCCCAACAAACCTTCGAAGATTTTAAGAAGTTCCTCACATCACCACCCGTGTTGGCATCACCAATGCCTTAGGAACCACTTATGTTATATTTGGCAGCAATCACTCAGGTGGTCAGCACGGTGTTGGTTGTGGAGCGGGCAGAGCCAGGGCACATACAAAAATTTCAAAGGCTAGTTTTCTTTGTCAGCGAAGTCCCAGGCAAATCCAAGATGAGATATCCCCAAGTCCAGAAGTTGCTATATGACTTGCTCATAACTGTCTGGAAGTTGGTACGTAATTTTCAGTCGCATCAAGTTGCAATCATCAGATCGTATCCACTCAGGGACGTCCTACATAATCACGAGGCCACTAGTAGAATCGCTAAATGGGAGATTGAGTTGATGGCATGTGACATTGCCTTTCAACCACGGACAGCAATCAAGTCACAAGCACTTGCCGACTTCGTGGCCGAGTGGACAGAGATCCAGACGGCCACATCAACAGACAAGTTAGAATACTGGACGATGTACTTCGACGTTTCTTTGAGGATTGGTGGAGCAGGGGCTAGCTGTTGAGTTATGCGGATGCTACGCTAGCCAGAAAACAAAATTTTCGACCCCATAAACCAGGAACTACTGCTAGTTATAGATCACGGGATTACCACTAGACGCGCAGGTGCAGCGGAATCGACTCGATGTAGTCGTACACGTCGCAGCAGTGTCATGCAGTTGCGAGGTCGTCCGTCCGTCTGTCCCTCTCGTGCGGTTCGTCCTTGTGCTCCAGATGCAGCACCTCCGAGGTATCCACACGTACGGGGAGGAAGCGTCACGCCTCCGGACTGCTAGGTCCGCGAGGTGCAACAGGGCGCGGGCGTGGGAGCAGCGGTGGCTGCCAAATGGCGTGGATTCACCTAGCCCCATCGCCCACCCCTTGTATTTATAGGCGTCCTAATGAACTCCCGAGTTGGAGGCCCATTAGTGACCCTAAACCTTGTCTAATTCGGGTCCAACCCAAATTAGGTTTCCAGCCCCTTAAGCGTGCGACCCTATGGGTTCACGTACACATAGACATGGCCCGAGTACTCCTACTCGACCAATAGTTGATAGCGGCCTCTAGCAAGGCGTGTCAACTCCTATGCATACGCAAAGATCATATCAGACGAACCACCACAAACCACATACTTGTTATTCCCTTGCCTCACGATATTTGGATCAACTCTTAGGTTAACACTTAACCCAAGCACGGCCATGCATTTCTTGATCTGATCATTAGAGTGATCCAGTGATATCTCTCTCACATAGAGAGGAGCAAATTCCTTCTTGATTGTTTATGTCTCACAGCATGTTTCCCGACAAACCCGAAAACCACCTTTATAACTACCCTGTTACGGAGTAGCATTTGATAGTCTCTGAATAGGTCGTTTCACATCTTGAATACATACAACAATCTCAGGTCTAAGGATATAACGTACATGATGTGAATAGAGATAATTACAATTTCTCATGTTGGGTCAGTCCAGCTCCATGTCACACATGTGCCCACATTATTAGTTTGACATCTCCATGTCTATGACTTGTGAAACATAGTCATCAACTAATACATGTGCTGATCTAATATTCATGTGTGTCCTCACACAAACTCCTATCAGGGACAACTTTAGAATAACCATACAAGTAAAAGAGTTTCACGAACAATTCACATAATTGCCAATCGATACAAGTTGTCTTTAATGGATATTCAATGAACCCATAATATATCATGGATACAATCACAATATCATCATCTCTATGATTACCTCTAGGGCATATTCCCAACACTAGCTTCGTCCTGACACCACCCACTGGTGAAAAACTGAAATATGTCCTTCAGATACATTTTCCAACATCCCACAATGTCAACGAGTACGAGGCACTCATCCACGGACTCCGTATTGCCATATGACTTGGCATCCGCCGACTGGTAGTACGAGGGGATTCTCAACTCATAGTGAACCAGGTCATGAAAGACTGGGCATGTCTAGACGACAACATGGCGGCATATTGTCAGGAGGTATGAAAGCTGGAAACAAGTTCGATGGGCTGGAGATTACACATGTGCTCCGACAATACAATGAAGCTGCAAATGAGATAGCCAACATGGGATCCAAGCGAGAAGTGGTCCCGACTGGAATTTTTGTTGAGCAATTATTGGAGTGGTCAGTCAAAAAGAAGCTAGTACTCGAGCAGTCGGGTGCTGAACCTACCTCGGCAACAACAGAAGTGCTAATTATCTCTCACGATTGGCGGACTCCAATCATTAGATTTCTCCGTGAAGACGAGCTCCCAAAAGATCGCAGTGAAGCCGAGCAAATCAAACATCGAAGCAAATGTTTCCTTATAGTCAGAGAAGACCTCTGTCATCGATGCACATCCAGAGTCCTCATGCGCTGCGTTACACTAGAAGAGGGCAAGCAGATTCTGTTGTCCATAAACTCGGGCATCTATGGCAGCCATGCTGCATCAAGGACGTTAGTCGGAAAGGCTTACAGACAAGGATTCTTATGGCCGATTGCAGTTATAGACGCTAAAGACAAAGTTCAGACATGCGAGGGATGCTTGTTCTTTGCTCAGTAAACACACCTGCCAGCTCAAGAATTACAAACAATTCCAATATCTTGGCCCTTTGCAGTTTGGGGGATTGACATGGTCGGGCTGTTCAAAAAAGTGCCAGGAGGATTCACACGCTTGTTCGTCGCAGTGGATAAATTCACAAAGTGGATCGAGAAAAAACCCATTGCTACCATTACAACGGCAAGGGCAAAAGACTTCATCATGAGTATCTTATACCGATTTGGAGTTCCTAACCACATCATAACGGACAACGGCACACAATTCACTGGCGGCATTTTTTAAGATTTCTGTGATGACTTTGGCATCAAGATCTGTTATGCTTCTATGGCACACCCACGAAGCAATGGGCAGGTCGAGTGTGCAAACGGCATAGTCTTACAAGGTATCAAGACTAGGGTGTTCGACCGACTACAACCATATGCAGGGCGGTGGGTGCAAGAGCTTCCATCCGTTCTCTGGTCTCTTAGAACCACGGTTAGTTAGGCAACAGGGCAATTCCATTTTTTCCTAGTCTGTGGTGCTGAGGCTGTGTTACCAACCGAGCTGGAGTTCGGCTCTCCGCGAGTTCGGGCCCACTCAGAAGACAAATCAACTTAAGACCGACAAGTCGAGCTAGATCAGTTGGAAGAAGCAGGGGACATCGCAACTATCCAGTCGGCAAGGTATCTTCAAGGCCTGTGTTGTTATCACAATCAGAATGTTCGTGGCCATGCCTTTTCAGTGGGAGATCTCGTTCTGAGAAAAATCCAAACCACCAAAGACAGACATAAATTATCTATCAAATGGGAGAGGCCATTCATTATCGCTGGGGTGACACGCCAGGGCGCCTATCGACTAAAGACAGAAGACGGTGTCCTAATCATCAACTCATGGAACATAGAACAACTACGTCCTTTCTATACCCGAGTTTTGTACTTCTCTTATATATACATAAAGTTTGTGACTCTAACTCACTATGCCGCTTGTTTCAACCAAGTAGTGAGTCAGGGGCTATATTATGATACATGTCCTCTGTTGTTCATAAAGTTTGATCTTGTTTTTTCTAAATCATGAAGTTTTATAATAATTATGCTAAGTTTTCCCGAGTATAGTCCCATGAGGTGAATGCTTTTTAACGTCGATCTCAAACCACTCGGCATAAATTGGCTAGTCGGGTAAGGCTAATGATGGCTAAAATAAAACAAGTACTCAACACAATATAACAACAAACATCAAAAGCATGTACAATATCTACATATGGTTTCTGTCACACACCGATTACTTAAAACAAGTTTGTGTTCACAATGGCAGATCTTCAGCTATTGCTCTGGCAGTTGGCCTAGCTTGGTTTATCAACTCCAAACCCTCCTCTTGGGTGGTGCCCTTAGCAAATCGCTCGCCAATAGCCTCAATATCTACTCGGGAGTAGAGTGACTTCGTCATGGCTAAGGCTTGGGAGATCCCTACAGTGGCATGCTACATGGCGAATTCTTTCAATATAGCCGGAGCATCTTGAAGACGTTGCATCACCTGGGCAGAAGAGCTTGAACTGGAGATAGCTTGGCCTGGCTGCATGATGTCTAGTAAAGCCTTTGCCGAATCCACTATGGAATCCCACGAGTCCTCTACTACTTTGATCTCTTCAACAAAAGCGCCGAATTGTGTCTGCGCATTGGTCTTGAAGGCTGCTCATGTAAAAGAAAAGACATAAACAGATCTGGATATCTAGTCAGATAGAGCACTAGAGCAGATATGTAGCTTACTTGCGTACTCGGTGTCCACTTTGGACTTCGTCTTCTCGAGCTCCTTCAGGTGTTGTATCTCCAGGGACTAGTTGTTCAGGTTTATCTCTAGATCTACAGCCAAACAGAGTTGAAGATCAACATTATAGGGAAGATTGGTTTGGGGTTAATCAGGCAAAGAAGAAACATACCTCTGATGGTCCCTGTCTGTGCCCAGTTCTCGTCCCTGAGCTTGTTCACTGAATCCTGTAGCCACTCTTCCCTCTCCTTGTTAGTCTTCTCCAAATCGTCTTTGGCAATCTAGAGCTGGTGGAGTTGACTGAGCTGAGGGGCAAGCTGGCAAAGGACTTTGCCTATTCCCTCGGATCAATCGACCACTTGCTACACAAGATACATTGAAATCAGACAAGACAAGCAACAATGGCAGAAAACTCTGAGGAACTGCAAACCAGCAAGCACAATCAGATGAATTATATACCTAGATACTCCTTGATGCTGCGATAGCAGCCTCCATTAGCCTGACTCGCTCCCTTTGGGCGGCTTCCTCGTTGTGCTCAAAGGTTTGTTCTTCTCCCTCCGGTGTAACCCAGTAAAATGTCCGGGGGAAGTTTGGTGGAGGAGCCTCGAACCTAGGGAGGTTATCGTCGTCAGAAGATGAAGAAAGTGGAGGAGAATAAGTCCTGGGCCTTGGAACGATTGGTGGTGCTGGGTCTTGGGCAAGCTCAGGGACTAGAACGTCTGCCATGATATCCCGACTGGGTGAGGCCTGCGGCCCAGCCAAGTGGGTTGTCTCAACCTCAGGGGCTAGGACAACACTTGGCTTGAGCTGTGGCACTGCGGTCTCGGTCCCAGTCGGGACGAGAGTGGCTCAGGGGTCGGTGGTGCTGTCCCTTTGGGATTAGTGTAACTTGGCTTCCTGCAGAATTATTCAACAATCAAGAAACTACTCAAGATTTTCTAAAGACTAAAGATTTTCATACCTTTTGGAAGTCTTAAACCTCCACCCCTGTGTGCTAGGAGTGGAGGCAGTCGGTGATGGGCTCGAAGGCCTGCTCGGCGGCAGAGTGCGGCTGGTTGTTGGGCTCATTGGTGCGGCAGTCGGTGGTGCAGATCTTGGCCCAGTCGACACTGTACTTGGTCCTACCAACTGGGCCATGGCGGTAGTCGGCAGCGTGGTTCTGGGGCTAGTTGGTCCAGGGGCTGTGCTGCTGGGGTCCCTAATCATCAGACCGCCTGATGCCTTACTTGGAATGTCTTTCTTCTTGGCCTGGTCTATCACTGGTCGCTTCCCAGCCCTCTTGGGGCTATAATGGGCCGCGGAGGGGCTAGCCAGCCGTTTTCTAGCCCCACTGGCCGACTGGCCTTAGAATCTAACTCGGCAAATTCCTGCAAGTATGAAGCATCAAGGAAAGCTCGATTGAGCAACATTCATACCACACATCATAGATGGATATCAGGACAAGTACTACACCAGATATTACCTTTGGCTGAGGCCTATCTTTGCAGTACGGCTTGGGGGCTCTCTTGGCATCTAGAGTTTCAACGATTCCGTTGACAAAGTAGCCGAGCAGTGTGTCGGTGATGACCTCCTTGCCAACAAAGTCGGTGCTCTCCCCCGAGTTGGATCATTCTTCCCCAGGTAGTCATAGCCAAGATGACTCCTGGCCTTCAGGGGTCGAATCCGCCGGTTCTAGAATGTCCTAGCCACCAAGGTCTGGTCAGCCCAGTATTCTTTAGCACATCAATTTTCTCCAGCAGCAAGTGCACCTGAATCATCTCAGCTTGCGACGGTATGGTAGGCCAGCTCTCCAGAACTGCAGGGGGATTTCTAGTAAAGGGCGGCAAGGAGGGCTCAAGATTGGAGCAGTAAAACCACTCCTGATGCCACCATTTTAGAGAAGTCTTCAGGGGAACATGCAGGTAGGCTTTCTTCATCTCATTGCGGAGTTGAAGGCCTGCTCCCCCTATCACCTAGATTTTGGATTTGGAGGGTTGTGGCTTGATGTGAAAATGAAAGCAGAGGAGGTTGAAATGGGGATCGATCCCTAGAAAGGCTTCATAGAGGGTGATGAAGATTGAGATGTGAAGAATGGAATTGGGGTTGAGGTGGTAGAGCTCAATCTTGTAATACTCAAGGAGCCCATGGAGAAAATCAGAGGAAGGAAGGACGAGGCCGTAGTCGAAAAAAGAAGCAAATACCACGGTCTCGTGAGGGCTAGGAGAGGGAATTTACTCACTGGCGGTGGGATGCCAGTTGATGATCTCTTTTGGTTGGAGGTTCTTCTTCTTCTCTAAAAGGGCCAACTTCATCGCACAGCAGTCCAATGTCGGCCAAGCTCTCAACGGCATGGCGTGGATGTCGAACGGCATCCTTGGCATGGTTGGGGTGAAGAACTGGGTGAGAGGGCTTCTGGATGGTGGGAATCGAAGCGGGAGAGGAGATTTTCACGGATTCTTGGGAGGAAGCCTGAGCTACAGGAAACCCTAGCTGGGGGTGGAGAGCGTGAAGTTTGGCACTTGTGCAGGAGATGAAACGATTTGGTGATTTGGGGAAGAAAGGGGAATCTTTTCTATCTCTCACCGCTTTATAGGCCTACACTGGATTAGCAGGCTTGGGCCGGCTTGCTTATTAATGGGTCGTAAGATATGAGTTCCTAAATAGCATGTCCTATTGGGCCGACAGCTGGCTGTGTTAAAACCACAGTGCAGATGCTATTTTATAGGAGCCGATTAAAATAATCAAATATGCTTCATGTTAAGCCTAATTGCTAGACACATGTGTTCAGATATCTGAATTATTTAAGAAGGTATTGAGGATATATCCTTATAAGGATCAATTACTGATCTCCATTAAAATTGGGGATACATGTATCTCTTAAGAACACCTCACCACATATTGGGTCAAAATCCATGAAGTGGCACTCGGTTTACATGCTTAAGCCAAATTGCCTTGAGCAAATGTATTTCCAGCTAATATGATGCTGAAGAGTCCAATTTCTGAGAAATATACCACTCGGGAAAGACTTAAAGGTTGAGGATCTTTGACTTTATGTTTAATTGTTTCACAATTAAGAACAAAGTCAGGGGCTACACCTAATAGGTGTGCCTGTTAGGCGCACACTATTCATATTTTTCTATGAAGCCCTTCATAGCCTCGTTGCCAGCTGATATGAAGCAGGACTTGGAGAAGAGATACTTGGACAATGAGTACTCAGGAGCAAGGCACTAGGGAAATCTTCACCAAGGAGGATGAGCACTCGGCGCCAGCTGTGACTCAACTATGAAGGTCTCAGGGGCTACTGTGGAGGCCATGTGCCCCGGGTACCTCATGGGAAGCTTTGAGGCCACTCGGATAGAGGATGGGCCTAATCCTATAATTAGGGATACAACAGGACTCGGTGCATATTACCTTGTGTGATAAGGAAAGGGATATAGTCCTAGTCGGGTACGTTGTATTCTTAGAAGGAGATCCCTTGGTCAGATTTCGAATGGGATTCCTATCATGTAACCTCTCCTCTCCAGTATATAAGGTGTGGTTGCGAGCCCCTCGGGGCAAGATAGAATCTCACCAGAGAAACCTCAAAGGCAATACATAACAGCTGGAAGTAGGGTATTACCTCACATTGAGGGCCTGAACCTAGATAAATTGTTTCGTGTTCCTTCGCAATCCATCAAGTTTAGGTCTCACGAATAGCCCCATATTATTATTGCCGATACAAAGCATCGACACTCGGGCTGGCGCCGAAGGAGAGAGAGAGCCAGAGGAAGAAGAAGGAAGGAGGAAGGAAAAAGGGAAAAAAGAAAAGGAAGAGGGAAAAAGAAAACTGGAAAAGAGAAATGGGGGAAGAGAGAAAAAGGAAAAAGGAGAAAAATAAATGGGTTTTCTAGAAAATTCCAAATTTGCAAAAATTGTAATTTTGGGATATTTAAGGAATCCGAGGAATATTTGAGAATTTTGGAATTGGATGACTCGGGAATATTTTATGGAATCTAGTACTTGGGGAAATTTTGGATTAAAAGGAAATTTGGAATATTGCCATATAGAATATTGGAGTATTGAAAATATTAGAATAGAATATCAAGGAATATTTTACGGAGATCAAAATTGGGCAAAACTTCGATTATTTGGGATATTTTTGGGGATATAAGAAATATTCTAATGGTGGAATATTTCAAGGATTCGGAAAATGGAGGATATTTTAGAGTGATCGAGAAATTGGAATATTAGAGATATTCAGAATATTGGAAGTATTCTGACTTGGAAATTGGAGAATATTTCACAGGAGTCAGGAATTTGGGGGTATTTATGGAGGAAAGGTTTTTTGGGCTATCTGAGAATTTAGTGCGAAGAAATATAGGGGATTTTAGGGTTTGGAAAATGAATAAATCGGAGAACTCTGATTCTAAATTTCGAGGAGATTTTAGGGTTTCGGAAACAACACCAGATAATGAAAGAGAGGGGAAACTCGAGTCCAGGAAGAAAAGAGAGATATAAGGGACTGGACCAAAAATGACCCAGAATTTGGAAAAAGAATATAGAATTTGTTTTCTATTTATTTAATTACTAAAATGATCTTCGTAATATTAAAATTAATTCTAGAGCACCGAAAAATCCTAGAAAATTTCAGAAAGTTTATTACACATGGGGAATTTAGTGGAAGCAAATACCACCACGAAACAAAAAGAAAGTCCATTATTATAATACTTGAATGCTTAAAATATTCCAACCAAAACCTCATGGAATATAAAAGCATGCCAAGGATTAACTAAATATTTAACTTGGAAATTTTTAATATTGGAAATTTAGAATTTTATTCAAACACTTCCACAAACTCTTTTAGTGTATTGTTGTATTTGTATTTTCCCATAATAATTTTTAATTAGGGCGATTTTCAGGGTATGACAAATCCACCACCTTACAGAAATCTTGTCCCAAGATTTAGGGCGGCTACAAAGAAAAAGGGTTTGGTTGATCTTCAACTCGTTCTTCCAAGCAACTTTCTTCTGGTGACAACTTCTCGAAGTCTATCCTATTGTCTGTCCTGGCGGTAATCTGTATCTCAAACCTTTGGGTCTAAGTGTCCACTGTATCCAACTGCTCCTTCAGCCTCGTAGATGATTCCCTTCGACAATTCTTTTTTGGTGGTTCGATAATCTTCCAATTTTTCCAGATCCCTATAGCTACTGATCCATTTCAATTCAACTGTCCTTTTGTCGTTGGTGTTCCTTATATCTATGCAGTAATTTACGGATGGCGCCATAGTACTCCTGACCACTGATCCTCCTTGGTGGAACACTTTCCTCCTTCCACTGAATTTACTTCACTTGGTTTCTTTATCAACCTTTCTGCCTACCTTCCTAGTAACTTTTCTTAGCATCCTCACACTTTAGATTCTCCTAATAGTGTTGGAAATATTCATCTGTGGCTTCCAGAGTAATTGTAGGTGTCTTGTCCGATAGCTACACCAACTGCCCTGGGTGGTTGCTTTTCTGTGGATCCCCCTTCATTGCTTGGTTACCTTCAACCTCTTAAGCTTTCCATTAGTTCTTCTAATAACATTAGCACGGATGGCTCCATAGTTCAGGTCTTTCCATCCTTGCTCTTGGGTCGCATAAGGTTTTCCTTGTTCCTAGGTGATCACATTCTCAAGCTCCTAATTATTCCTCGAATGATCCAAATTTTTTGTTGGGATATGAGCTAAAAGATTCATCATTCTCTGATATCTCTGGTTGGCATTTAAATTCTTCCATCTTTGATTCCTTTCCTTGACCTATTTTAGAATCTTGAGGTTTATTATGTATTCGATCATTCATGATTTCTATGTCATTTTCATGCTTATAAAGTCTCCTAGGCATATTCTATGGCCTTAACCAACTAATTCTATGTAAACATAACTCCTTCTGCCATTACACAATGTCAGATTCCAAGCTTTCCCTTCCTTGGGTACTTCTATCTTAGACACTATCTCTCAGTGTAGATAGGCTTAGAATAGTGGTGGCGATAAATTTTATCCCTGAAGATAATAACTTGATCAAGCTTACTTTTACCATCCTAACTGGCCTTCACTAACTCCATCGAGAGTTAGGCATGTCTTCTCTTCTTCCAACTTCTGATGCTACCGACTTGTCATTCCTTTACCATATTGACTTCTATGACGACGGCATTGTGGATGCGTCCTGCGAGGACTAGTGCTTCGGCTTCGAACACCATCTCGAGAGATGATCCATATTCAAACATTATTTTTGTTATCCTGATTATAACTAGTAGGATTGTTCTCCTGAGAAAGTTGGAACGACGAGGATAATCCATCAATCCTGACTTGACTTCCCTCTTACTATTATCCATCATGTTCTTCTTATCTTCCAGACGAATTACTTTGTCTTCTGAGATTCGGTTGTAATCTTCAAAGATAAACTGAAATGATTGCTCATTACTTGTACTTTCCAAAATCTTATTAATGTGTCCCCATCACTCCAAAAAGGTGCAATGGAATAGGCGTGATGCAAAACCGATCTCTTACTAAGAGTACCTTAAGGCTGAGCTCCTACTTGCACACATATAACTGATCACCGATTTCCATCAGGGAAAATAGCTCTCACAATCCTTAGGTAGATACCGTTTAAAATTCCTCTTTGAAACCAAGGCTTATTTCCAATGAAGGGCCAACTTACTCTTGGTGAACTAGGGTTCTAGGCAAAACCAAGTTTGCATAACTTAACGTGAAACGGGGTTATGACTGTGGTCAACACTAGCCAAAGGTTGAGTCCAACATAATCTCTTCCTCCAAAACATCATGTATAAGACTGTCCATCTGTGGTGAAGGGGTTAAAAGGAAGAGAGAGGGTATAGAGCAAAAGAGAGAGAAAGGAGCACTTCTTTACTAAATATTGAAATTTTACTGAACTATAATGAATAGAGTATTAATTATTACACTGCCAAACTAGTATGATCATATCACCACCTATGATACGCCATACGCTACCCAAGCACACACACCAAAGGAGCAAACACCAACACACTAACAAGCAAGCTAACATACGTGACTACACTAAATGGGAAGAACTAGTATTGAGGGTGCAGCTTAGGCTTTGGGAAGATAATCAAAGAGCCTCTTCGATTTCTTGGGCTGGCTTGACATTCCTTTCCTAGGTGCAGCATTGGCAGATCCAAGGCAAAAGCGCTTGGCTTCCACTAGCGGGTTGACTCCTTCTGGTTGAGGGGCGTCTTCTTCTATAGTTCCTTCAACTCCTTTTCCAACTCCTGGATCCTCCTCGGACATAGCTCCTGGTTTAGTTGGGTCAGTTGATCCATCTATCTCTGCAGCTTGTCGATCTTCCTTTGCTGACCATGCATCTGGATTCTGGTCTTTACTTTGTAATTGGTGTGGAGATCATCCAAGGAATGTAGCATCGTCCTCATGTGCACTGTCACCATATTGTCTTGAAACCAGGTATCTTCGCACCAATTCTGCAAACCTGACCTACTGTGGGAGGGATGATAGTGGTACACCGTGCTTGCCAAAGCAGTGTTGAAGCGATGACGAAGTTACAAAAGCTTCATAGGAGACCTCTTCTTGAACAAACAAGAAATGACTAGTCTCGGCCGTGAAGGTGAGTCAAGGAAGTTCTTCGTTGGAGGCGAGAGTCACTGTGATCTTGCAGCAAAAATCCGTACCGTTGTTGGTAGTTATGTGACGGTATACTGGCAAGGACTCATACCCGATCTCGGCAGCCATGCAATGGAGTTCAACTGAGAAACCACTATCTCCAAGGTACACTCTCTCTCTCTCTGTTGGCCATCTAAAACAACGTTGAAATTTTAAGTTATCAATCCTTCTTCTGTTGCCTCTGATTAGGGTAAGGAGAGAAAAGCAAACATCAAAAAGGGGAGAGCAAAAAGATTTTCACAAATACAGTTTCTTTTCGCAAACATATCTTAAGGGCTTAAACCGTTTGGCTTATCCTACAATCAAGATTGGCTCTGATACCAACTTGTCACGCCTAGAAATTCAACAAAATTTCCAAATCTAATTTGTGCAATAAATCCTCATCCAGGAATCAGCCGGAGTATACAAATCGACAATTTTATAAACATAACCAAAACGAAATAATGATAAATACTAAGAAAAGAGGCGATTAGTCCTTGCATAGAAGAAAACTGCAGCGGAAGACAATCCTAGCGAAGTTTCAACACCACGCCCACAGGCAACTCAACTGGGGTATAACCCAAACACCAAAATCTTCTCATTCCAAGCAAATCTTCACTCTGATGATGGTAATATTGCAAGACTGAGTACCAACCACCGTACTCAACAAGCAACAGGATTCCAAAGGAAAGGTATAATATGGCTTATTTTCATAAACATCATTTAAAACATTTGCATTTAAAATCAATATAAAAACCTTAACCCTCCAATCAATTATAAAATCAATATAGTTTTAACTAATATCGGCATTAACTGATTCGCATGAACAACACCCCAATGCAGTTCAGGCCCAAAACCTTAACCCGCCAATCCTGGAGCCATCAAGTTTTCATCATTTATTATCATTAATTAGTAGTGTGGGACTAATCAACGAAAAACATTGCTAGGCCGCCCATTAACCACGGGCATGGCTATTCGAATAGTTTTACTCTAGCCAGGGGTGTACCAAATTACCCACAAGCCACGGTTCCACACATGTCACCATGGCCTAAAATACCACCATGGTACTGCAGAGGGGTAACCTTGACAAGACCTTTCATGTAACTCACCCAACAGAAGAGCCACCCACTGAACCACCTGTCTCCGGTAGGGTTGATCAGGTTCTGCAACGGTTTTTAGGACATCGGCGAGCTTGGAGTAAGGGCGGTGAAGGTAGTGGCGGCGGTGGGGAATTGGGGCAAGGGAGAGTGGGCTGGAGGGTGGTGGCAGCTGTAGCTATTTACAGAGGGAGGGAGGCGCTACGGTGCATGGTGGGTGGCGGCAGTAGTTGCAGGATCTACGGCGGTGGCTTCGGCATGGGCTCGAGGCAGGCTAGGCTGGACGGTGGCAGGCCGGGCTGGGGATAGTAGCGGCAAGCTGGGCCGGGGATCGCAGCGGTAGACCAGGCCAAGGCTGGGGAAGCGGGACGGTGTTGGCTTAGCGTAGGCCAGCTCAGGTTGGCGCCGAAGGAGAGAGAGAGCTAGAGGAAGAAGATGGAAGGTGGAAGGAAGAAGGGAAAAAAGAAAAGGAAGAGGGAAAAATAAAAGTGGAAAAGAGAAAAAGGGAAAGAGAGAAAAAGGAAAAAGGAGAAAAATAAAAGGGTTTTTTGGAAATTCCAATTTTGCAAAAATTAAAATTTTGGGATATTTAAGGAATCTGAGGAATATTTCAGAATTTGGAATTGGATGACTCGGGAATATTTTATGGAATCTGGAACTTGGGGAAATTTAGGATTAAAAGGAAATTTGGAATATTTCCACATAGAATATTGGAGTATTCAAAATATTGGACTAGAATATCGGGGAATATTTTACGGAGAAGAAAATTGGGCAAAACATGGATTATTTGGGATATATTTGAGGATATAGGAAATATTCTAATGGTGGAATATTTCGAGGATTCGGAAAATGGAGGATATTTTACAGAGATCGAGAAATTGGAATATTAGAGATATTTAGAATATTGGAAATATTCTGGACTTGGAAATTGGAGAATATTTCACAGGAGTCGACAATTTGGGGGTATTTATGGAGGAATTTTTTTGGACTATTTGGGAATTTAGTGGAGAAATATAAGAGATTTTAGGGTTTCGGAAACGGCACTAGATAATAAAAAGAGGGGAAACTTGAGTCCGGGTAGTAAAGAAAGATACACGGGATTAGACTAGAAATGATTCAGGATTTGGGAAAGGATTATAGTATTTGTTTTTCATTTATTTAATTACTGAAATGATCTTCGTAATATTAAAATTAATTCTAGACTCCGAACATTCAAGAAATTTTAGAGAGTTTATTAAACCATTGGGAATTTATCGGAAGCAAATACCACGACAAAACATAAAGAAAGTCCATTATTATAATACTTGAATGCTTAAAATATTCCAACCAAATTTTTAGCTTGGAAATTTTTAATATTGGAAATTTAGAATTTTATTCAAACACTTCCACAAACTCTTTTATTGTATTCTTGAATTTCCATTTATCCATAACAATTTTTAATTAGGGCAATTGTCAGGGTGTGACACCTCTAGGCAAGATAAGGGATACCTTTGCTTTCTTTGGTATTTTACCCTCCTCTGGTTCATTTCATTCGGTTGAATGCAACTTAGTTATGCTCTCCAAATCAAAAAAAAGTAATTAGGGATGATAGGCAGTTTGCACAATGCATGTGTAATTCTGCTCTTTACATTCATTAGTATTTGATTAAATATGCATTTAACTATTTTTACTAACATTTTCTTTCGAGTCATGGAATTTAAGCTGCATACATACCTCTATTCAAACTTTCCAACTTTCTTATGGATGTGTAGTCCACAACTAATGTTTAGTCCGTTCTTATGGATGTCCGGTACTTAGTGCTTTTCTTAATGTGTTATGCTAGTGTGTTTGATCTTGCTAGATCAATCTAGTGATGACACATTCGCTGCTATTCAATAAGCGTGCTATAATACTGGAATAATCCATGTGATGGATTAATTTCTTTGATTTGGGACAGGCATGGTCAGCGTTCGGCACGCGGCCAAAGTGCAGGTGGTGTGTGAGTCTAGCTAGTGCTTCCAGGCACGGTTGGCGTCGCACGAGCCACATGTGGTATGGCTTGCAACTAGCATGGTCACAATACATGTATCATGGCACAAGGCACAGTGTGTGGCTGACGCGGTTGCGGTGCATGACCAGCGTGGCCACGGCATGCAGCGCGGCAATGGTGGTGGCCTGACGCTTGGTGCAGTGAGGGCTGTGCCTGGTGCATGTGGGGTGCAGCGTGGTGGCCAGCGCACGGCGCAGCCGAGGACCGGTGCACGGCAAGGGCGGCACCTAGCGCACGGCACGGAGCATCCGGAAAACATTTTCTGTGTGAGATTATTTGTGCTCTATTCATTGCAATTTTCATGATTCTAAAACCCAAGGAAATAACTATCAAAATAGTCTAATTTAGCCTAGATTTCTTAGGGAGGAAAACAATTTCGCATGCTTCTTTGATGAGTATGCTTTTCTCATCTTTAGTTGCTTCATGAGAATTTATGTGTGAATATTTTTCCATTCTTTAAGGGATTTTAAGATTAATTGTTTTTTCTATGGAAAACGATATTCTCAATAATCGCTGAGTGCGATTATGAGCATAGTTCTAGTCTCTTCCATAGAATGAACTTTTCTTGCATTTCTCAAGATTGTACTTTGTGGTGCTTCTATCCACAATATTCATTTCCTCTTGATCTTAGGCTTTTCATATTCTCTATGTGAATAAAGTAAAACATCACTGCTTAAAAATAAGGAGTAAAACTTTATCGTAGAGAAAAATGCAACAATACAAAAGTAAGGTCCAGCCATGTGGGGCGAATTACGAAATAAATGTTATGTTCTCATAGAGCTTACAAAACCCATTATTCAAATTTGTTCATAATGTGACTACCGCAAAAATATTTTTAAGTGTATCACTGTCGATGCTTTGTATTGGCAATAATTATATGGGGGTATTCGCAAGACCTGAACTTGATGGATGCGAAGGAACACGCAAAACATTTATCCTGGTTCAGGCCCTCAAGGTGAGGTAATACCCTACTTCCAGCTGTTGTATATTGCCTTCGAGGTTGATGTTGGTTATCTCTAGCAAAATTGTGGTGTGTATCAATTTCCCCCAGGGGTCTTCTTGCCTCTCCTTATATACTGAGGAGGCAAGGTTACAATGTAAGAATCCTAGTCAGACTCGACCAAGGGATTTCCCTTTAGGAACATAGAGTAACCGGCTAGGACTATATCTCTTTCCTTGTCATACAAGGTAACTTAAGCCGAGTTCTACTACATCCCTAATTATATAATCAGGCCCACCCTCTATCCGAGTGACCATACTACCTTCCATGAGATACCTGGGCCTATGGCCTCCACAATAGCCCCTGAGACCTTCATAGTTGAGTCATAACTGACGCCGAGTGCTCTTCCTCCATGGCGAAGACTTCCCGACTACATTGCTCCCTAGTACTCTTTGTCCGAGTGCTTCTTCCCCCAAGTCCTTCTTCATGTTAGCTTTCAACGAGGCTATGAAGGGCTTCATGGAAAAATTTGAATAGTGTGCGTCAAATAGATGTGCCTATTAGGTGTTGCCCCTGACTGTGCTTAATTGTGTAACAATTAAACATAAAGTCAAAGATCTTTAACCTTTAAGTCTTTCCCGAGTAATATATTTCTCAGAAATTAGACTCTTTAGCATCATATCAGCTGGAGAATTTTTGCTCAAGGAAATTTGGCTAAGCATGTAAGCCAAGCACCACTATGGATTTAACCCAATGTGTGGTTAGGTGTATTTGGGAGATATCTGCATCCCCAATGTTAATGGAGAGCAGTTGTCGATCCTTATAAGGACATATCCCCAATACCTATTGTGGAGGCCATGGGCCCCGGGTACTTCATGAGCAACATTAAGGCCACTCGGACAGAGGATGGGCCTAACCATATGATCAGGGATGCAATAGGACTTGATGAATATTACCTTGTACAATAAGGAAAGGATATATTCTAAGTCGACTATGTTGTATCTCTAGAAGGAAATCCCTTGGTTGGAGTCCGACTGGGATTCCTACCCTGTAGCCTTACCTCCTCAGTATATAAAGGGAGGCAGGGAGCCCCCTGAGGGCAGGAATAACAGAATCTCACCAGAGAAACCTCAAAGGTAATACACAACAATTGGACGTAGGGTATTACCTCACCTCGAGGGCCTGAACCAGGATAAATCGTTTCGTGTTCCATTGCAATCCATCAAGTTTAGGTCTCACGAGTAGCCCCATATTCTTATTGTCGATACAAAATATCGACAGTTGGCGCGCCAGGTAGGGGCCACGGCTAGATCATTTTTAACAAGCCTAATGGATCCAATCACCGGAGTTGACGGCATCAACTTCTTCCTTGGGCAAACAATCAGCTTCGGGAGCCTCGACTTCTTCGCCGACGAATTCGCCAACCTTACCCTGTCCGACTCGGATCCGATCTGATCGTCCAGGGACTAAGCCGACTCCACTCCGGTTGGCCTATGCAACACCGCAACAATTTTCGGCAACATGCTGCGGTGACCTACAACATGCTCGAGTCTAGGGACAACTCTTTCTTTTGGTGTTTGACTCGGACTCGGCCTAGAGCCAGCCGAGATCGGGCTAAGAAAAGAGGAGATCATCAATCTCCTGTTCGGACTCGGTGACACTGCAGATTTCTTCAATCAACATCTGACGCGGTAGACTCGATTCCCTGTAGTTCAACTTGGATACGGCTCAGAGCCGCTTGAGATTGGATCTAGGGAGGTCAGGGTCGTTATTACCTCCCTCAACTATTCTGACTCCGACTCTCAGTCAGACAGCACTTCGACGAGCTTTTCTCCACCACGTGATGTCTTTATGACATCCAAGGGCTCAACTCCTACTCAGGAGGCATGCTGACTACGCGATTTGTAAGAAGAGGAAGCCCACCGACTACATGAACAACAGCAGGAAGACACAAGACGCCTGCAGGCCAAGCGCGATGTTCGCAATGACAATCTACACAAGGCCGGGCACACCGCTCAATGGGAGATCCTCTAAACCCGAGTTGGTGACCATGACGTCTTTGTGACCCCTCCACAGAACGTTGAGGCCACTGCAACCTTACTGGATACACTATAGTTTGGGCCTGATCACCAGGCCACCCAGATGATAACAAGGATTAAAGTCATGATCACCGCTGCTACATGCCAGCAGCATCAACAGTTGGGTGACACTCATACCATCGAACAGGGCGGGTTCTGTAGCGGTGGCCTCATCTGCCTCAACATGACGCCGAGCGGCCAGCTCCAGTTAGCCGCAGACGGAGTCACGCCACACGTCACTCGACAACCACAATAATGACCGGTGGCGTCGACATCAAGACGACCGTTGGGATAACCATGATGTCCAAGGCCGACTATGACATGATCTTCAGCAAGACATCAACGCACGACGCCACAAACGCAAGGAAGATGAGTGTCGTCGACTAGAAGACGAGAATGAGTGCTTTGGCCTCCACCATGAGCGGTTTCACCACCATAGTCAGAGTTGAAGTCCTTACATAGATGAAGGTGTACCAGCCTTCACCCACGAGCTACAACAAGTCGACTAGCCATCAAGCTTCAAGCCGACTGGAATTGAAAAAATACGATGGGAACACCAACCCCGAGTCCTGGCTCACAGTTTACACTCTAGCAATCCGAGTAGCTGGAGGAGATCATAAGGCCATGGCTAACTACCTCCCAGTCGCTCTAGCTGACTCGGCGAAGACATGACTTACAGGACTTCCTAAGAGATCAATCGGCTCCTGGGGAGAACTCTGGGAATGCTTCATTGCCTATTTCCAAGGGACGTACGAGAGGCCATCTGTCGAGTATGACTAGTATCAATGCCATCAAAGGAAGAACGAGTCTCTTCGTGATTTCATTAAGAGGTTTTCAGAGAAGAGAAATTCAATCCCGAAGATCAAGGACGAGGTCATCATCTCCGCCTTCCGTAAGGGAGTCAGAGACACCTTGTTCATTGCCAAGTTCACTCGGAAGCCTCCAACAAGTATGCCGACTCGGCCGATGCAGTAGCTGAGGCCCTCAACGACGAAAAGGAGCACCGGCAGAAGGACAAGAAAGACAATGATGAGGCAGCACAGAACAAGTCCGGCAACCGCAAGCGCAAGTCAGACAACGTGGTGGCTGCTGCGGAGCGTACTTGGCCACGACCCCCGAGGATAGACGAGTACCAAAAAGTGATGAACGGACCATGCCCTTTCCACTCAAAGGGCAAGCTCGCGGCTAAGGATTGCTTCATGCTTAAGAAGTTCGCTTCCGAGCAGACTTCAACATCTGGCAGCAATAAAGATAAGGACAAGCCAGATCCTAGCGCAGCCGGTGACTACCAATATCCCCAGGCTAAGCTCAACCACATCTTTGGAGGGCCGACTTCGTACGAGTCCAAGAGGAAGCAGAAGCTAACAGCATGCGAAGTTAACTCGGTCTCTGCAGATACCACCCAGTACTTGCATTGGTCAGAAACGCCAATCATGTTTGACCATGCGGACCACCGTGATTGGGTCACTCATCTAGGGCGCTATCCACTCATCCTGGACCCGGTCATCAGGAGCATCAAATTGAAGAAGGGTCTCATCGATGGAGGAAGTGCTCTCAACATCCTATTCGCCAAGACGCTCGACGAGATGAAGATCCCTCGCTCCGAGCTATAGCCGAGTACAATGCCCTTCCAAGGGGTAATCCCTAGCCTTTCTTCTACTCCACTCGGACAGTTGACTCTGCTAGTAACTTTTGGCACGTGGGATAATTTCCGGACCGAGAATATCTGCTTCGAGGTTGCCAACTTCGAGACCGCATATCATGCCATACTCGGACAGCCAGCACTAGCCAAATTCATGGCAGTGCCTGATAGCAACGGGATACCCAATCTTCCGTTAGGTAAGGATAACTCTCAATTTGGTAGAAAATTGACACTCACGATCCGGCTTCTGATCACCAAGACCCGAACCCTGCAATTGCAGCACCACGTCTCCTTTTGTTATCAACCGTGCGTGGCCCGGTTGACCTCGCCACGAAGGCTAATCCCTGCATGCGAATCGAAGAACACAAGAAAGAACAAGGAAGATTGCAACTCAACTTGCAGATGAATGATTATACTCTCGAAGTTGGGGTCTCACAAACCGATAAACGGTGAAACTATTCAAAGACAGAATAATCTAAGCAAAACCCATCCTAAACGGTGGTGGCTACTGAATATATATGAGTTGGGATGTCCTAGGGTGAGGGTTTGCTCTGTGAGGGGCACACTCCTCATGGGTTTAGCCCACGACACAAATACAAAGCCGAAAGGATCAAACTGACTCAGACAGGAAAAATAACACAAATTGTTTCGACGATTCTGGACAGCTCAGGAGGAATTTTGGTGTGAAACCAAAACCATATGAAAGTAGACTTCATAAGTTTTCCAACAAGTACTTGTAGGCCCTGTAACTCCTTCTGGATCAAAAGTTATGGCCATTTGAAGTTGACGCTGTCTCCTAGCCCGAAACTGAATCGGTCTCGGGAATAGAGTTTACTTCCACTTGTTGTCTCCACTTTAATATTTGGTTTCTTGAGCTATTCTCCATGGTCTTCTCCCAAGTTCCTAATAACAATAAAATCATCACAAGAATTAAATAGCATGCTATTTGTAGAAATATTTCTATGTAAGCTTAGGAACGCATTCACCTGGCGATTAATTTGACGGGCACGTGTGCGAGTAATTGGTCCTTGGATCTATGGCACATCTTGTTCAACATAAGGAGGTTGTAAGTGTGTATCTAAAGAAGTGATATCCTCATCAGTGCCGTATTGCACATACATGGTGCTCAAGATGCTAGGACCAGCAGGAGTACTCTCCCTACATAGTGATGTCAAACAAGCGTTCACCAGCGACAAGGTGAGCTACGAGCTGGGCCAATCTCAAGAAGCGGCAGTCACGCGGAATAACATCTGAGTGGCCGTGACAACTGCAAATGAGAACGACCAAGTTTCGACGAAAAAAGCAGCTAAGTCAGGAATTTCAGCGGATTCAGAAACAAAGAAGATCCCCTTGGACCCTTCCGACCCCTCCAAAATTACATTCGTTGGGACCTTACTCGACCCAAAATAGGAAGACTGCTCATCACCTTCCTCTAGGCGAACAGGGATATTTTTGCTTGGAAACATTTCAACATGCCTGGTGTACCAAGGGAGGTGATCGAGCATTCCCTCAATGTCAAGTTGGACCCCAACCAATCGAACAATGACTATGGTGCTTTGCACAAGACCGCAAAGATGCTATTCGGGAGGAGATAACCAAGCTCCTCGCTGCCGGGTTCATCAAAGAGGTCTATCACCCGGATTGACTGGCAAACCCAGTCTTGGTCCAGAAGAAGAACGTAAATGGCACATGTGCATCAACTACACCGACTTAAACAAGGAGTGCCCCAAAGATCCGTTTGGTCTACCCAGGATTGACCAGGTGGTCGACTCAACTGCAGGGTGCGAGCTACTTAGCTTTCTCGACTGTTACTCAGGATATCATCAAATCAATCTGAAAGAGGAGGACTACCTAAAGACTTCTTTCATCATGCCGTTTGGAGCATACTGCTATGTCACTATGTCGTTCGGGTAGAAAAACGCTAGGGCAACGTATCAACATGCTATCCAGTGGTGTCTTCACACTCAACTCAGGCGCAATATGGAGACATATGTTGATGACGTGGTAATCAAGACCAAAGTCAAGGAAGACCTCATCACCGACTTAGAGGAAATTTTCCAAAACCCTCAAAAGTGCGTCTTTGGAGCACCTTCGGGAAAATTACTCGGCTTCATCATATCACACCGAGGCATCGAGGCCAATCCAGAGAAAATCAACGCTATCATGAACATGGCACCCCCGACTAGCCAGAAGGACGTTCAAAAGCTGACAGGCTACATGGCGGCGCTCAGCCGATTCATCTCCTGAATCAGTGAATGGGACACCCGAAGCCCAGCAAGCCTTTGAGGACTTCAAAAAATGTCTCACATCACCACCAGTGTTGGCATCACCCATGCCGCAGGAACCACTAATATTGTATTTGGCAGCAACTACTCAGGTAGTCAGCACGGTGCTGATAGTCGAGCGAGCAGAGCCAGGACATATATAGAAAATATAGAGGCCAGTCTAATATGTCAGAGTGGTTCTATTTTCAGAAAATACAGAAGTTGTTGTACGGCCTACTCATCACTATTTGGAAGTTGGTGTACTATTTTCAGTCACATCAAGTAACTATTGTCACATCGTATCCACTCGGGGACGTCCTACACAACCGCGAGGCCACTGGCAGAATTGTTAAATGGGCGCTCGAGTTGATGGTGTTTGACATCACCTTTCAACCTCAAACAGCAATCAAGTCTCAAGTTCTAGCCGACTTCGTGACTGAGTGGACAGAAGTCCAGACAGCTACAAACATAGACAAGCTAGAGTACTGGACGATGTACTTCGAGGGTTCTCTACAGATTGGTGGTGCAGGGGCTGGCGTCGTCTTGATGTCACCTACTAGCGAAAAAGTGAAGTACGTTCTCCAGATTCACTTTTCGGCTTCCCACAATGTCACCGAGTATGAGGCACTAATACACGAGCTCCACATTGCCATATCACTCGGCATCCGCCGATTGATCGTACGCGGGGATTCTCAACTCGTGGTCAACCAAGTTATGAAAGATTTGACATGTCTCGATGATAATATGGTGTCGTATTGTCAGGAGGTACGAAAGGTGAAAAACAAGTTCGACGGGCTGGAGATAACTTATGTATTACGACAGTACAACGAAGCTGTAGTTGAATTGGCTAACATGGGATCCAAACGAGAAGTGGTCATGACTGTGGTTTTCGTCGAATAACTATTGGAGCCATCAATCAAGAAGAAACTAGTGGACGAGCAGTCGGGGATTGGACCTACCCCGGCAACAAGCGAAGTACTACCTATCTCTTAAGACCGGCGGGCTCCAATTTTCAAATTCCTCTTAGACGATGAACTCCCAGAAGATCGCAGTGAATCCGAGTGGATTAAATGTCGAAGCAAATGTTTTCTTGTAGTCAGAGAAGACCTTTACCGTCGAAGCTCTTCGGGAGTCCTCATGTGTTGCGTCACATCTGAGGAGGGCAAGCAGATTCTGCAATTGACCCACTCAGGCATCTGTGGCAACCATGCTGCATCTAGGACATTAGTTAGAAAGGCTTATAGGCAGGGTTTTTTCTGGCCGACTGCGGTAACAGACGCTAAAGACATAGTTCACACATGCGAGGGATGCCAATTCTTTGCAAGGCAAACACATCCTCCAGCTCAAGAACTTCAAACAATTCCAATCTCTTAGCCCTTTGTAGTTTTGGGGGCTTGATATGGTCGAGCTGTTCAAGAAAGCGCCAGGAGGGTTCACACACTTGTTCGTCGTAGTGAATAAATTCATAAAGTGGATCGAGGCAAAACCCGTTGCTACCATAACAGCGGCACGAGCAAAGGACTTCATCATGAGTATTTTATACCAATTTGGAGTTCCCAACCGTATCATAACGGACAACGGCACTCAGTTCACTGGCAGCGTTTTTCAAGATTTCTATGAATACTGCGGCATCAAGATCTATTATGCTTCTGTGGCACACCTGCGAAGTAATGGGCAGGTCAAGCATGCCAATGGCATGGTCTTACAAGGAATCAAGGCTAGGGTATTCGACCGACTACAACCATATGCAGGGTAGTGGGTACAAAAACTCCCATTTGTTCTCTGGTCTCCAAGAACCACGGTTAGTCAGGCAACAGGGCAATCCCCTTTCTTCCTAGTTTATGGTGCTAAGGCTATGTTACCAACCGAGATGGTGTTCAGCTCTCCACGAGTTTGGGCCCACTTAGAAGATAATTCAAACAAAGACTGACTGGTTGAACTCGATTAGTTGGAAGAAGCAAGGGACATCGCAACTATCTAGTCGGCACGGTATCTCCAAGGCCTACGTCGTTATCACAGTCGGAATGTTCGTGGCTGCACCTTTTTGGTGGGCGATCTCATTTTAAGAAAAATACAAACCACCAAAGACAGGCATAAACTATCCCCTTTATGGGAAGGGCCATTCATTATCGCTGAGATAACGTGTCTAGGCGCCTACCGACTGAAGACATAAGACGGTGCCCTAGTCAACAACTCATGGAATATAGAACAACTACGTCCTTTTTATACCTGAGTCTTGAATATAGAACTGAGGGGCAAGGTGGGTCTAGGCCTTGCTCATTTGCTCCGAGCAATTAATGATCTTCTGCTCAGCACAAACCAGGGGAAATCAGAGTCAGTAGGCAGAATATCAGATCTACAGAAATTGTTAAGCATTCAACATGGCAAGATTCATAGTATACCTAGACCCCCTTAGATGCAGCGATTGTAGCATACATCAGATTCCTTTGTTCTCTCAGTACTGCTTGCTCATCGTGCTTGAAGCTTTCTGCTACTCCCTCGAGGGTAACCCAGTAGAATGTCCTCGGGTAATTCGGTGGGGGAGCTTCGAGCCTGGGGAGATCACTATCACCAGAAGATGTTGATACCGCTAGCGATGGGGTCTTGGCCCTGAGCTCGACAGCTGTAGGGACTTCGGGGATCGGCTCGGGGGCTGGAGCTGCAACTTCAGCATCCACTCCCTGGTTGGCCAGCGCTGGTAGCTCTACTGTGAGGACTGCTTCAGCTTCAGCAGCTAGGGCAGCCTCTGGCTTGGCAGGTAGCATTACTGGCCCTGATTTGGCTGGGATGGGCTCGGTGGCAGGAGTTAGTGGCATAGTCCCCTTGGGATCTATGTCAATTCGCTTCCTACACAGCACATCAAATATTAAGACACTACCACATCATTTAAGATTCTTAGAAGATTGAAGATTTTTTATTACCACTTGGAAGTCTTGAATTTCCATAGAGGTGCTCCTAAGGACGTCGGCGAGAGGCTCGAGAGCTTGCTCGGTGGTGGCGAACTGCCGACTGTTGGGCTAGTCAGTGCGGCAGTCGGCAGTGGTGAGTTGGCTACGGCTGGCTTAATGCCCAAAGCAGCTGACCACGGAGCTAGGGCACTCGGTGCCGCTGGCCTCGGGCTTGGTGGCGCCGGTCTCAGGCTTGGCATCCTAGGGGCTGAACTAACAGGATCTTTGATCTTCAGGCTCCCCTATGCTACACTTGGCATGCTCTTCTTCTTGCTCGGGTCTTCATTTGGTCTTTTCTCAGCCCTCTTGGGGCTGGGTTTAGCGGCAGAAGGGCTGGCTGGCCGCTTCTTTGATTTTGTGTCTGGCTGATCTTGAGAGTCATTATCGAACTCCTCACAGTCCTACGAGTATTTCAACAATATATGTGTCACGCATTGCAGAACAAGCCAGGACAGATATCAACAAATATTCATCACAGGTGAATAACAAGCTAGCATCAATATCTTCAAGGTTACCTTTGGCCAGGGCCTGCCCTTGTAGTAGGGCTTAGAGGTGTGCTCCTCATCCTCGGTTTCCACCACCCCATTGACAAAGAAGCTGAGCAAGGTATCAGTAACCTTATTCTTCTCGGCTACATTGGGGTATTCTCGGCTGGGGTCATCTTTGCCATGGTAGTCCCAGCCGAAATGGCTCCTGGCCTTCAGTGGTCTGGTGCTGCAATTGAGGAAGCACCTTGCCACCTAGGGACTAGTTAGCCCCGAGCTCTTCAGATGGTCGATCCTCTCCATCAGCTAGTATACCTGCCCCATTTCTTCATAGGTTGGCACTAATGACCAGCTTGGCAGGACGATTCGTGAAGCACTAGAGAAAGGGGGTAGAGAGGGTTCAAGGTTTGAGCAGTAAAACCACTCTCTATGCCAACCCTTGAGTGATGTCTTCAGAGGAACATTGAGATAGGCCTTCTTCATTTCGTTCCTAAGCTGAAGTCTGGCCCCCCCGATGGTTTGGATTTTATTTTTGGATGGCTGGGGCTTGATGTGGAATAGGTACCGGAAGAGATTGAAGTGGGGCTTGACCCCCAGAAAAGCTTTGCAACAAGGTAGCGAAGATCGAAATATGGAGAATGGAGTTGGGATTCAAATTCACCAACTTTATTTGGTAGAAAGACAAGAGCTGGCGAAGAAAATCTGAGGAGGGGAGGACAAGACCACAGTCGAAAAACGAAGTGAAGATGACGGTCTCACTAGATTTGGGTGCTGGCATAGACTCCCCCTCCACGGTGTGCTAGTGGATAATGTCTTGTTGCTGCAAAATCATTCGCTTTTCCTATAGCCTCAGTTTCACCGAGGTGCAGTCTGACATCGGCCAGACTCCGGCAGTCATATCGGGGATCTCAAATGGAGCCCTCAGCATTGTCAAAGGCGAGAAATTTGGGGGAACGGCTTGTGGAGATTGGGAGAATAGATTTGGCGGAGCAGATTCTGGTGAGTTTCGAGCGGGGGCGCAAGCTACAACAAACCCTAGCGAGGCAGAGAGCATGGAATTTGGGCGCGGAGCTGGAAGGCGAAATGATTTGGCGGACTAGAGAAGAAGGGGGAATCTTTTCTCTCTCCCACCCCTTTATAAGGATGTGCTGATAAGTAGGCTTGGGCCGACTAACTCAGTACTGGGCCACAAGATATGAGTTTCTAAATGGCATGCCCTATTGGGTCGATCGCTGACTGTGTTAAAGTCACAGTACAAATGCTATTTTATAGAAACCGATTAAATAATCAGATATGCTTTATGAAAGCCCAATTGCCAGACACATGTGTTCAGATATCTGAATTATTTATCAGGTATTGAGGATATATCCTTATAAGGATCAACAGGTGGTCTCCATTAAAATTGGTGATGCAGGTATCTCTCAAGCACACCTGACCACATATTGGGTTAAAAATCAATGAAGTGGTACTCGGCTTACAAGCTTAGCCAAAATTGCCTTGAGCAAAAATATTTCCGGCTGACATGATGCTAATTTCTAGGTAGTATACTACTCGAAAAAGGCTAAAAGGTTAAAGATCTTTGACTTTATGTTTCATTGTTTCACAATTGAGCAGAAAGTCGGGGGCTACACCTAATAGGTGTGCCTATTCGGTGCACACTATTCATATTTTCTTATGAAGCCCTTCATAGCCTCATTGCCAGCCGATATGAAGCAGGACTTGGAAAAGAAGCACTCAGACAATGAGTACTCAGGAGCGAAGCACATGGGAAGTCTTCACCAAGGTGGATGAGCACTCGGCATCAGCTGTGACTCAACTATGAAGGTCTCAGGGTCTACTGTGGAGGCCATGGGCCTCGGGTAACTCATGAGCAACATTAAGGCCACTCGGATAGAGGATGGGCCTAACCATATGATCAGGGATGCAACAGGACTCGATGAATATTACCTTGTACAATAAGGAAAGGATATAGTCCTAGTCGAGTACGTTGTATCTCTAGAAGAAAATCCCTTGGTCAGAGTCCAACTGGGATTCCTACCCTATAGCCTTGCCTCCTCGGTATATAAGGCTAGGCAGGGAGCCCCCTGAGGGTAGAGAGAACAGAATCTCACTAGAGAAATCTCAAAGGCAATACACAACAGCTAGAAGTAGGGTATTACCTCACCTCAAGGGCCTGAACCAGGATAAATCATTTTGTGTTTCTTTGCAATCCATCAAGTTTAGGTGTCACAAGTAGCCCCATATTCTTATTGCCGATACAAAACATCGACACCTATTAAATAATGCAGATACCCGAATACATGTGTCCGGCAATTAGGCTTAAAATGAAGCATATCTGATTATTTTAATCGGTCCCTATGAAACAGCACCCATACTGTGATTTTAACATAGTTGGCTATCGGCCAAATAGGACATGCTATTTAGGAACTCATATCTTATGGCCTATTGCCGAGCAAGCCGGCCCAAACAAGCTGCCCAGCGCTTATAAATCCTGGGGAGAGAGAAAAGATTTCCCTTTCTTCCCCAATTCGCCAAAAACTTTTCGCCTTCCAGATCCGCACACAAACACCCTCGTGCTCCCCGCTCCGGGCTAGGGTTTCCACTTCACTCATGCTCCCCTCCATGGATCCATAAGATCTTCCAATCCATTGTCGATCCTTCCATTCTAGACACTTTCCCCCACTCCTCAAGCTTCGAAGATGCCAAAATCTCCATCCGATGCCCCCTTTGTTCCTACAGAAACTGGCCAGTGTCGACTCCTTGCTCCTCCAAGCTTGCTCATCTGGAGAGGAAGAAATGCTTCTAGCAGAAGGCGCTCATCAACTGGCACCCAACGATAAGTGACTCGCTCCCTACCCCTGACTCCCACGAGGTCGTGGTCTTCGAGTCTTTCTTCGATAGGGGTTTTGCTCTTCCAACCTCTGATTTCTTCCGAGGCCTTCTGGACTTCTACTAGATTGAGCTCATCCATCCCAATCCCAAGTCCATTTTTTAGATTTCTATTTTTGTAACTCTCTGTGAAGCCTTCCTGGGGATCGATCCCCGCCCTCCAAAGCCAACCCCTAGGTCATCGGGACATCTGGGTTACAACTTCGCATGGAGATGAAGAAAGTTTATCTCCATGTTCCCCTCAAAACCTCTCTGAAAGGGTGGCACTAGGAGTGGTTTTACTGCGCCAACCCCGAGCCCTCCTTGGCATCCTTCATTGGGAATCCTCCCAAAATGCTGGAGTGCTAGTCATCCCTCCCCTTGAGGGGGGAAATGGTGCAGGTGCTGCAGTTGGTGGAGCAGATTGAGGCCCTGAAGAAAAACGGGCTGATAGGACCCTGGGTGGCCAGGACATTCTTGAACCGCCGTATCCAGCCCCTTAAGGCCAGGAACCACCCTGGGTATGAATACCAGGGAAAACCCTGAGTGGGTCAACAGGGATGAGGTGACAGACAATATGCTTCGCTATTTTGTCAATGGCGTTGTAGAGACTCTAGAAGTCGACAAGTGCCTCAAGCCCTACAGCTCGAGCAGGCCTAGGCCAAAGGTATACTCCTAACATCCGGGTCCCTTGATGTATGCCTGTGATGATTGTTATGAACCCAATTTGAGCTGGATTGTCTTTATATGTAATGTTTTCAGGAGAATGCCAACTTCGGTCGAACCCTCCCAGTATGCCGATTAGGGGGGGGGGGGTCAAACAAGTGGCCGCTATCCTATCGGCTAACCAACCCAGCTCTAAGTGAGCTGGGAAGCAACCTGCACAAGACCAGGCCAAGCATAAGAGCACGCTGACTAGGGCGTTTGGCAATCCTAGAATCAGGGACACCGATGGTGCAGCGCCAACGACAACCAAAACAGCATCCGCTGCTCCTGCCGCACCACAGACCCGGCCGACTAGCCCAAACACCGCACCACCCGACGCACTACCTCAAGGGCCAACGCTGGGTAGCACAACCCCTAGAGTAAGCCTTCGGGCTCTGTAACGCCCCCGCCCTGGCACCACCTACGGTGACACCAGAGAGGAAGCACCGTAGGAGATTTGCGTGAATCAACTCCCATGGAACCGCGATGCCAGTACCAATCCCAAGAAACCTTGCTGGTACTCGCAGTCAACTGAGATGTACCACAACAATTAACTAAATAAAAATATATATTATACCTTTATAAGTTGCAATTTTGGGCAAGCCCTAAGCAGCAACCTGCAAACAGAACAGCAGCAGCGGAACGACAACGCAGCGGGAACCCAATCCACAAGCAACAGCTTGGAATTAGGAAAGAAACCCTAATCTTCACTTCAACTTCAACCATCCTGAAGGAGGGGAAAATAGAGATAGATTGAGTACATACGTACTTAGCAAGTCACAGTAGAAGTGAGTTATGTAGGCTACCAAGGAAAGGCTGGGGTTTATTTCACAAATCTTTTTATTTGAAAATATTTTTGAAAAACCCTAAGTGTGGGTTTCCTCTGTGTGACTAGAAGGAGGCTCTCGCCTCGATCCTGTCCACGATTGCTTTGCAACAACTCAAGTGGATGAATCATATTTTAATTGTTTTTAGTCAAATCTATTCCTATACCGCCTGTCGGATCACGACAGTGGTTCAGTGGGTCCGTCCTCAAGCAGCTTTCCACCGTATTCTCATCCATTAGATTATTATCAGTTTCGTCCTTTCTAGGACGTCATCTCATTTTTCCTCTATTATGTTCCTTTCACTTTCATCCTATTCAGGACATCATCTTAACTCGTATTCCACTTCTATGGCTCCTCAAGCCATCCATAATCTCAACTCAAATCATACACTTGGCTTCCACTCAGGAAGCCTAATCTATTATGCCATTTGACATCCCGGGTCAAACAGTCCTGTTTCAGACCACTCAGGTCATCCATCAGCCACTAAGGCCCATTGTGGTAACAGCTCCCAAACCACAAATCCTTTTCCGCAAGGCATTGGCAAACAAATTTACGCTAGAGAAATTACCTCACATTCGCCCGTAACCGTGGGCACGGTTGTTCGAACAGTTTATAAACCTTTGCAAAAGGTGCATGCTTTACCCACACAACACGAGCTTACTCCCACATTGGCCAAGTGGGGAGGTTTGTGACAAGGCCTTTCCGAAGCCTTCCCAGGATAGCACATTGCCCTATAAATGAGTTTACTCAACCAAGTACTTGAAACTCATTTCCGGTACTCAGGGACGAGGGTATATCGCCCTCTTGGCACCTAGCCGCTCCCACATTTATTAGCAACCAAACTATCCTGGGAACACTAGTTACTCGGCCAGGGGCGTCCCATTCCACCCGTGTGGTTGCATTGTGAGATGCTCGGATGAAACCCCAAGGAAATGGTCCTTATATGTGAATACGAAGTGCCACCACACAGGCAGTCACCTTGTATCGTGGATTTTCGCAAAACTTATTTTGTTTCGCAAACACACCGACATCGCATGTTAGGGTTTTAAATCTTACGAAACGCTATTTTTCCCAGATCGGCAAACAGTTGTGCTAGAGGTGGGACCATCGGAATCCATGCTCAGAGAGCATGGTCACCCAGGTACCACGGGGTGGAGCGACAAGGAATAGGGTACCAATATCCTATGGGGTTTATGCAACTACTGGGCAGGTCCGTCAGTTCGTCACACAAACCGAGACCGATCAATTTATCGTGCACACTAGCAATGCAATTTTGCAAACAAATCATTTTAAATTTAGGAGCAATATGGTCAAGGAGTGACTTGTGGAGGCCATGGGCCCCGGATACCTCAAGGAAGGCAATTACGGCCATTCGGACAGAGGGTGGGCCAGTCCCGACAATTGGAGATAGAGTAGGACTCGGCTTTATATTACCTCACAAGACAAGGAAAGGGATATAATCCTAGCCGGACTTTCTATGTACTAATAAGGAAAGCCCTTGGTCGTATCCGACTGGGTTTCCTACCCTGTAACCCTCATCCCTCCAGTATATAAGAAGGGGTAGGGAGCCCCCTGGGGCATAGACAGAATCTCACAAGAGAAATCGCAAAGACAATACACAACAGCTAGAAGTAGGGTATTACCTCACCTCAAGGGCCTGACAATTCATCAAGTTTAGGTCTCACGAGTAGCCCTATATTATTATTGCCGATATAAAACATCGATAGTTGGCGTGCCAGGTAGGGGCATCGGCGAGATCATCTTCAACAAGCCTGATGGATCCAATCAACAGAGTCGACGGCGGCAAGCTCTTCCCCGGGCAAACAATCACCTTCAGGAGCCTCGACTTCATCGCTGACGAATTCAGCAACCTTACCCTGCCCAACTCGGATCCGATCCGATCGGCCATGGACCAAGCCGATTCCACGCCAATCGGCCTACGTAATGCTGCAGTGATCTTCGGCAACATGCTGCGGCATTCTTCAACATGCCCGAGTCTAGGGACAGCTCTTTCTTTCTATGTTCGATTCGGACTTGGTTTTGAGCTGGCTGAGATCGGGCTAAGAGAGGAAGAGATCATCAATCTCTTATTTGGACTCGGCAATGCCATAGATAACTTCAATCAGCATCTGACGTGTCAAAACCGATCCCCAGGAGTTCAACTCGGATATGGCTCAAAGCCGCTCGAGATTGGATCTAGGGAGGTTGGGGTCGTTATTGCCCTCCTCAACTACTCTGATTCCGACTCTAAGTCGGATAGTAGTTCGACAAGCTTTTCTCCACCACGTGAAGTCTTTATGGCATCTAAAGGCTCAACTCCCACTCAGGAGGCATGCCGACTACAGGATTTACAAGAAGAGGAAGCCCGCCGACTACGTGAACAACAGGAGGAAGACACAAGATGCCTGCAGGCCAAGCACGATGCTCGTAATGAAAATCTGCGCAAGGCTGGGCGGATTGCTCAACAGGAAATCCTCATAACCAGAGTCGGCGACCACTACATTTTTGTAACTCCTCAACAGAACGTTGTGGCTCCTGCAACTCTACTGGATACATTGCAGTTTGGGCCTGATTGCCAGGCCACCCCGATGATAGCAAGGATAAAAGCCATGATCACCGCTGCTGCATGTCAGCAGCGTCAACTGTTGGGTGACACTCTCATACCGACCAACAAGTCGGCTTCTCCAACGGTGATCTCATTTGCCTCAACATGATACTGAGCAGCTAGTTCTAGTCAGCCGCGCACGGATTCGCGCCACACGTCACTCGGGAACCACAATAATGACCGATGGCGCTGAAATCAAGATGACCGTCGGGACAACCAGGATGTCCGAGACTGATTACAATGAGATCTCTGACAAGACATCAACGCATGATGCCACGAACACGAGGAAGATGAGCGTCGCTGACTAGAAGATGAGAATGAGCTCTTCAGCCTCCACCATGAGCGGTTTCACCGCCGTAGTTGGAGTCGGAGTCCTCATACAAATGAAGGAGTACTAGCCTTCACCCATGAGCTGCAACAACTCGACTGGCCGTCAGGCTTCAAGCTGACTGGAATTGAAAAATACAATAGGAAGACCAACCCTGAGTCCTGGCTCATAGTTTACACTCTGGCGATCCAAGCAGCTGGAGGAGATCACAAGGCCATGGCTAACTACCTCCCAGTTGCTCTAGCCGACTCGGTGAGGACATGGCTAACTAGACTTCCTAAGAGGTCAATCGGCTCTTGGGGAGAACTCCGGGAAAGCTTCAACGCCAATTTCCAAGGAACGTACGAGAGGCCATCTTTTGAGTACAATCTATATCAGTGCCATCAAAGGAAGAATGAGTCTCTTCGTGATTTCATCAAAAGGTTTTCTAAGAAGAGGAATTCAATCCTGAAGATCAAGGACGAGGTCGTCATCGCCGCCTTTCAAAAAGGAGTCAAGGACACCCCATTCATCGCTAAGTTCACTCGGAAGACTCCAAGTTCTGTCAAAGCTCTATTCGACATGGTGAACAAATACGCCGACTCGGCCAACACTGTTGCTGAGGCCCTCGATGACAAAAAGACACCACGACAGAAGAAATGGAAGGACACCGATGACGTGGCCCTGACTAAGGCTGGGAACCAAAAATGCAAGTCGGCTGACTTCATTGTGGCAGTCGGTCGCAACCGTCTTCAACCTCCTTGATGAGGACATCACTAGCTTGGATATGACTATAGCTACCTTATGTATTCATCAACCAAAGGTGCATGCTTTCTACGTAAGATTTACATGTTATATATTTGAACAGCCATTACTGCACCATGAGTTTTGTGTGTTCTCATTTGCAGAGATACTTGCTTGGGTGAAGGGAAAGAGACCGAGCGCAAGGAACACATGGATGATCAAAGAAGTTGATTGGGGACCAAATCAAGACCTTACCCAAGTCTTATCCTACATCACCACGTCACTTTTGGTCCATAGAAGGCAAGAGATGAAGTTTTGCATGTTTTGGATTCGGATTCAGGCCTCCTTACAGCATCAACTTCAAACCGACCTAGTCGCTGATCCAGAAGGACTTTCGGGGCCCATGAGTACTTGTTGTTTAGGTTATGGAGTCTACTTTCAGATGGTTTTGGTCCCACATCAAAATTCCTCCTGAGCTGTCCAGAATCGTCGAAACAAGAGACGTACCTCTTCCAGTCTGAGTCTGTTTTGGGCCTTGGGCCTTGTAATTGTGTCGTGGGCTAAGCCCAAGGGGTGTGCGCTCGAGGGTTAATCCTAGGACGTCCCAACTTATATATTCAGCAGCTGTCGTCATTTAGAGTTGGGTTTTGCTTAGATTAGTCTGCTGCCAGATGCCACAGTTTCGCCGTTGACAAAGTTCGGTTTGTGGAACCCCAACTTCGAGTGTTAAATTATTCATCTGCAATTCAGATTACGTTCTTCCTTGTTCTTGTGAGTTTCTTCGATTGCTTACGGGGATAAAACCTTCGTGGTGAGGTCGACTATGTGAGAGCGTGGTTGATAACAACTAGACGTGTAGGTGTAGCGGTTGTGAGATGACGGTCGCTGATCGGAAGCCTCAAAATGTGAACGTCTTCACATCGCCAAATCGAACCTATCGGAAGATCGGGCACCTAGGCGCATCACTCCTAGAAGCGAAGATTATCAAAATGACAAGTGACATGTTCGGGGGCTCAAAAGCTCAAATGCAAGAATGGCATCCCCACTCCCAACTCGTGCAATACCGAACATCTAAGTCGCTTTCTGATAAATATTTTTTCCTTTATATGATATTTTCATCCAAATGGCCTAGGAGGCAACTCACTTCCCGATGGTTTGACTCGAATATGGCTTAGTGCCAGTCGAGATCGGATCTAGGGGGATGAGATTGTCAATTCCTCACTCGGCCTCGCCAATGCCATAGCCGCTTACACCTAATAGGTGTACATTCTGTGCATTTTTTATTTTTACTCTTAATGATTGCAAAAGTACTCGAGTAGCAAAAATTCCGATCCGTGAAGCTTTGCTTCATGAAAGACGAACTCAAGTCACCCAAAACGTGTGTCTGGGAAAGAGCCATGAGCTGACTCCCGACGTTCGGGGGCTATGACTAGTCGGGGAGAGTGTTTAAACGTAAGGGGTCAACTACTCAGGGAAATTAATGTCAATAAGAGGAGGAACACATATTTACATCTATTGTAAAATACATAAATTTTCTTCGGGTGATTATTTTCTTCATCAGATGCTACTCATCCGATATGTTTATAATGCAGGGCCCAGTTCTGGATACGTGTAACAGGAACTCATGGCTACGAGCCTATCTCCTACGCTCGGGGATTGGACTAGTCTGCCATGATACACTTGGAGTGCGACGCTTCAAGAATCACTCGGAATGCTCCATGAGGGCTACAAACTAAGTACTTGTGCCAGTCGGGACACAGATATCACCTTGACCTTGGTACGCCCCATGGGGGATAATAACCAACCTCTGGTACCAGTCGAGGCTCGGGTACCACTCTCCTGGGTAAGGTACGACCCATGAGGGTCGCTAGCCGAATCTTGTGCTAATGCTAGGTTCGGGTACCTTATTTGGCCACAACTCTGTTGGGTAGGGTACGCCCCATGAAGGTCACCAGCCGAATCCTATGCTAATGCGAGGTTCGAGTACCTTATTCGGTTACAATTTTGCTAGGTTGGGTATGCCTCAAGAGGGTCTCCAGCCGAATCTTGCGCTAGCGACTGTTCGGGTACCTATTTGGCTAAAACAGGGAAACAAGCCACTACTGGAGCTTTCAGTCGGGAGTAGCACCAAACCTAGAACCTACGGAGGTGCTCATTATTTTTCAAGACTGGAAGACCCCAATTATTCGATTCCTACTGGAAGTCGAACTTTCTAAAGATTACAACGAAGACGAGTAAATCAAGCGACGGAGCAAAACCTTTATCGTAGTCAAAGAAGACCTATATCATCAAAACGCATCTAGAGTTCTCATGCACTATGTCACACCTGAGGAGGGCAAGCAGATCTTGCAATCTATCCACTTGGGCATCTGTGGTAACCATGCTGCATCCAGATCATAAGTCGAAAAGGCTTGCAGACAAGGATTCCTCTAGCCAATTGTGGTTACCTGTAACACCCTCCCCTCCAGAACCGCACAGCCCAGCCCAACCGACGGGCGGGCCCAGTTACACATAGCACCCCACTTACACTTTCGTCCTCGCTTCATGTAAAAGGGTTAACCCGGAAGTACTATGGTTGGAGGGACCAGGCCTTATAAGTTGGTTCAACCCTTGCTCAACTAGCAAGGTGGTACTAATCATGTACACACCGCACTCATGGGCCATATGGGCCATATCCTAATTGGGCCAGGATGTCACACACACCCCCCCCTCAAAGGACCTGGCGTCCCCCTGCCAGTCCAACTTACCCGCATAGCCACACAAGCATATAGGCAAATGTCCAGGAACGCACCCCCTCTTAACGCACGTCCGTACGTCCAGTGCCGGCGCCATATGCCATGCCATGTGCCTCACATAGAGCCCACATGCGTCATGCGCCATATGCCTGCACACTGACCCGTACGCGCAACCGCGAGGGTCGGCTCTGATACCATTTGTAACACCCTCCCCTCCAGAACCGCACAGCCCAGCCCAACCGACGGGCGGGCCCACTTACACATAGCACCCCACTTACACTTTCGTCCTCGCTTCATGTAAAAGGGTTAACCCGGAAGTACTATGGTTGGAGGGACCAGGCCTTATAAGTTGGTTCAACCCTTGCTCAACTAGCAAGGTGGTACTAATCATGTACACACCGCACTCATGGGCCATATGGGCCATATCCTAATTGGGCCAGGATGTCACATTACCGATGCCGAAACACTCGTCCTGTCATACAAGGGATGTCGATTTTTTGTTTGGCAAACTCATCTACCGGCACAGGGAGTTTGCAAAGTCCTCAATCACATCATTATGGGCAACGCACTCAGTTCATGGGCGGCATATTCAAAGATTTCTACGACGATTTCGGCATCAAAATCTGCTACGCCTTGGTGGTATACCCCCAGAGCAATGGGCAAGATGAGCAATGACCAAAATCTCTGGATTTTACACGGCTGCGCTGGGTAGGTCGGTTTGGGCCGACTTATTCGGTAGTAGGCTAAAGATATGAGTTCTTAAATATCATGCCCTATTGGGTCGCCTGCTGGTCACGTTAAAATCATGATACAGGTGCTATTTTACAAGAATCGATTAAATAATCAAATATGCTTCATGCTAAGCTTATAGCCGGGTGTATACATTCGGGTATCTTGATTATTTTAAGGTATTGAGGATGTATCCTTATAAGGATCAATAGCAGGTCTCCATTAAAATTAGGGATGTAGGTATCTCTCAAGTACACCTCATCACACATTGGATTTACTCCATATTGATACTCAACTTACATGCTTAGCCAAAATTGCCTTGAGCAAAATACTTCCAGCTTGACATGATGCTTGAAGAGTCTAATTTCTGGGTAGTATACTACTTGGGAAAGGCTAAAAGACTAAAGATCTTTGACTTTATGTTTAATTGTTTCATAATTAAGCACAAAGTCGGGGGGTACACCTAATAGGTGCACCTATTCAGCGCACACTATTCGTATTCTTCCATAAAGCCCTTCATAGCCTCGTTGCCAGCTAACATGAAGCAGGACTCAGGAGAAGAAGCACTCGAACAATGAGTACTCGGGAGCAAAGCACTTGGAAATCTCTTCACCATGGAGGATTAGCACTCAGCATCAGCTGTGACTCAACTATGAAGGTCTGAGGAGCAATAGTGGAGACCATGGGCCCTAGGTAACTCATGAGAAGCATTTGGGCCACTCGAACAGAGGATGGGCCTAACCTTGTAATTAGGAATACAATAGTACTCGGTATACATAACCTTGTACGACAAGGAAAGGATATAGTCCTAGTTGGGCACGTTGTATTCTTGGAAGAAAATCCTTTGGTCAGAGCCCGACTGGGATTCCTACTTTGTAACCCTGTCCCCCAGTATATAAGGGGATGCAGGGCGCCCCCTGAGGGCAATGCATATCACAATCTCACTAGAGAAACCTCAAAGGCAATACACAACAATTGGATATAGGGTATTACCTCATCTCGAGGGCCTAAACTAGTATAAATTGTTTTGTGTTCCTTTACAATCCATCAAGTTTAGGTCTCACGAGTAGCCCCATATTCTTATTGCTGATATAAAACATCGACACTATGAAGGGCTTCATAAATAAATAGTACGCACCGAATAGGCGCACCTATTATGTGTAGCCCCCGACTTTGTGCTTAATTATGAAATAATTAAACATAAAATCAAAGATCTTTAACCTTTTAGTCTTTCCTGAGTAGTATACTACACGGAGATTAGACTCTTCAGCATCATGTCAGCTGGAAGAATTTTTGCTCAGGGCAATTGTTGGCTAAGCATGTAAGCCGAGTACCACTTCATGGATTTTAACTTAATATGTGGTCCGGTGTACATGAGAGGTACCTGCATCCCCAATTTTAATAAAGACCAGCTGTTAATGGCAACGGGTGTGCCGCGATCTTCCGTTAGGTAAGGATAATTTCTCGATTTAGTGGAGAATTGACACTCCCGATCCGGCTTCTGATCACCAAGACCCGAACCCTGCAATCGCAGCACCACGACTCCTCTTGTTATCAACCGTTGCGTCTTTCGCCCGGTTAACCTCACCACGAAGAATAGCTGCTGGTTAATCCCCTGCATTGCGAATCGAAGAACACAAAAGCAAGAACAAGGAAGATTGAGGAACTCAACTTTGCAGATGAATGATTATACTCTCGAAGTTGGGGTCTCACAAACCGATAAACAGCGAAACTGTTCAAAGACAGAATAATCTAAGCAAAATCCACCCTAAACGGTGGCGGCTACTGAATATATATGAGTTAGAACGTCCTAGGGTGAGGGTTTGTCCTGTGAGGGGCGCACTCCTCATGGGTTTAGCCCACGACACAAATACAAAGCCCAAAGGCCCAAACTAACTCGGATAGAAAAAATGACACAACTTGTTTTGACCATTCTGGACAGCTCAGGAGGAATTTTGACATGAAACCAAAACCATCTGAAAGTAGACTTCATAAGATTTCCAGCAAGTACTTGTAGGCCCTATAACTCCTTCTGGATCAAAAGTTATGGCCATTTGAAGTTGACTCTGTCTCCTAGCCCGTAACTGAATCGGTCTCGGAAATAGGAATTTATTTGCACTTGTTGTCTCCGCTTTAATATTTGGTTTTTTGAGCTATTCTCCATGATCTTCTCTCAGGTTCCTAATAACAATAAAATCATCACAAGAATTAAATAGCATGACATTCGTAGAAATATTTTCATGTAAGCTTAGGAACGCATTCTCCTAGCGATCAAGTTGACGGGCACGTGTGCGAGTAATTGGTCCTTGGATCTGTGGCACATCTTGTTCAACATGAGGAGGTTGTAAGTGTGTATCTTAAGAAGTGATGTCCTCATCATCCTCCTCCTCTTGATTTGGAGTCGTCCTCAACTCTAGGTCACCTTCTTCACCTAAGTAAGGCTTCAAATCAGCAAAGACACATTGAAAACATCACTCACACCATAATCTGTAGGCAAATCAATCTTGTATGCATTATCATTTATCTTCACAAGAGCTTTAAAAGGACCAACAGCTCGAGACATTAATTTTGACTTATGCAAAGTAGAAAACCTATCTTTTCTTAAGTGTAACCAAACAAGATCACTGGGTTCAAAAATATAAGCTCCTTTCTACCCTTAACTACCGGAGCAAGTTTATACTTTGCATTCTTACGCTTAATATTTTTCTTAGTGGTCTCATGTAACTTAAGTACAAATTCAGCCCGTGTCTTAGCATCAAAATTCACTTTTTAAGAAAAAGGTAAAGGCAATAAATCAATTGGAGCGTGAGGGTTAAAGCCATATACCACCTGGAATGGGCTCATCTTTGTGGTGGAGTGCAACAAACGGTTGTAGGCGAACTCCACATGTGGAAGACATTCTTCCCACATTTTTAAATTTTTCTTCAAAACAGCCCACAACATCGTTGACAAAGTACGATTCACCCACCTCTTTCCGTTTGTCCATCTCGGTTTGGGGGTGGCAAGTTGTAGAAAATAGTAACTTCATCCCCAATTTCCTCCACAACATCATCCAAAAATGACTCAAGAACTTGGTATCACGATCTGAAACATTGTATTGGGCACACATGTAGACAAATGACATCCCTGAAAAAATAAATCAGTCAACACTTTGGTAGCATCGTCCCACTCTTATGACAAGGAATAAAATGTGCCATTTTGGAAAATCTATCAACAACAACAAAGACACTATCCCTCCTCCTCTTTGTCCTAGGCAATCCTAAAATAAAATCCATAGAAATGTCTTCCAAGGAGCACTAGGGATGGGTAGGAGGCATATAAAGACCCATGTGGATTAAGACGGGACTTTTGAGCTTTGTTACAAATCTGATGTATCGTTGCAATGTATCGTTCAACGTCTTGTTGATTTTCGGCCAAATTAAAAGTTTGAGTGGCTAGCACATCCTCCATCTTCTTCACTCCAAATGTCCCATCAATTCCACCTCCATGCGCTTTCCTACAAAAACAAAAGATGAACGAAGCTTGCAGGAACACATAATTGTTCGCTCAATACAACAATCCATCATTCAAACAAACATCCGTGCTATTTTTTCGTTATTTATTCCCAAGTTCTCCTCTCTCCCCGACACGTGATCATAAGCATCTTTAAAGTCCAAATCAGTAGCATATAATTTCTTTTATTGTCTCCAATCCAAAAATTTTATGATCAAGTTGAGATAACATAGTATAGCGCCTAGATAAAGCCATCAGCAATCACATTGTCTTTGCCTTTTCTTAATGCTTAATGATATATGGAAATGACTCAATAAAATTCTACTCCATTTAGCATGTGTTTATTTTGTTTCGTTTTTCTATTCAATTTAGCTTGAACACTTCTGAATATGTTTCAAAGACTCATGATCAGAATATATAATAAATTCCTTTGGCCATAGATAATGTTACCAAGTCTCTAATGTTCGAACCAAAACATATAATTCTTTATCATAGGTCAAACTAGGTCCTGACAACTTCTCGGTTGGTTTCTCACTGGCAAAATATGCAACTGGCTTACATTCTTGAATAAGCATACCATCCAATCCCAATCCCAATTTGTTCTTTACTTTACTTGCATCAACATTGCGCACCAAGCTCAAAAATCTTACCAAAGTCAGTTTTTGAGTTGGGAGTAGTGGGTGCATGAGTCAAACTTCTCTTTAAGCAAATTAAAGGCATCCTCATGTGCTTGTCCCATCTTGAAAAGGAATGCCTTTCTTTGTGAGTTTCTCATTCATGGGGTGCGGCAATATGGTGCTACTCTCTCCCAAAGCGACAGTAGTTTGATCATCTCAGGCTTAGCTCCAAGAAAGCTCCACACCTTGTGTAAACCGATATAAGGGTCGGCGTCATCGTTCATCACTACACCACTGTTTATGCAAGAATTTTGGCCTACTAACTTATGGAACATAGAAAAACCTCATCGAAAAGTATGCTGTAGTTTTTTGTTTTCATCAGGAATAATATTTTTTTTGACATAATTTTACGTGTCATTGCAGCTCATCCTATGGACGCGTGTTCTAAAGTGCGGGGTGACTAAAAAATTTTTGTAAGATCTTGGCACAGGGTATGATCTCTACAATGTTTGTTTGACAAACTGGTATGTTTTTATCATCATATATTAATTATGATTTTATGGATAAATATGAGTTTGTGTGGTCATAGTATGGCTGCTCGAAACACGAAGGCTGCTGGATGGAAGCAGCGCTTTCATATGCTGAATATCACCAGCGCTGGACTGATGCCCGCAGAATCCTTTGTTTTCGCATCTAATAAGCTTGACGAGAACCTTTTATTGTCTCTTATGGGACGACATGTATCGTCACAGGCATTAAGTATATACCAGCGTAATCACTATTCTGTGTTTGAGAAAAAAAAAGATTGTCCTGACATAATTTTGCATATATATACCATCAATCACTAATTTGAGAATATTGTTGTATAATAACAATATAGCAACCACAATCAAGGCAGCACGTCATGAAACATCTAATTTGGCTTCTTAATAACATATCATTTCAGTGCCAGGTCAGTCTCGCACAAAAATACATCTACTAGGTCTCCATAAGTTTCTTCTTGCAGCCAAAGTACAAACTATGCCATATATCGAACCTTGGTCATATTTCCACAAGCACTTTTATCATCTAATGTGCTTTGCCTATATGCTGGTTCATATCTTATGTACATTAATCTAGTGTCTTATTGTTTAGTAACCCAAAATTATCCGTTTCTCCTTATAGTAACTTTTTACGACTAAGTAAGTCTCTCTTACCCTTACCACAGTTTTGATCTGGAAAATGCACAAGCTAATTTCTACAATTTACCTTCTAGCAGAAAACACCATAGTTGCATACCCCCTTCACAAGCAAGACGATGATCATGGAGTCTTGTAGCTTAACTTTCACACCCTGAGCATTTCTAGAGTTGTGTATCTCGCTTTTCTCCAGCAAAACGACAGAGTAAACGTCAGTTTTTCTACTTTGCTTC
>RYFJ01004505.1:0-49819 GCA_003991445.1 Oryza meyeriana var. granulata
AGAGATCAGGTTTCCTAAGTAAACTATCTAATAGATAGATAAATAGCTGCCCATAAAGTGGTCTTCACGATTCCTCCCAAGCTCGGAACTCATTGGTTTTCCAATGGTTGATATCGCTTCTTTCTACGAACATGTAACTGACCCGTACCAAATTTGGGGCGTTAACAAAGGATTAAAAGCCATGACCCGCGCTGCTGCATTCACAGTACACAACAGTCAGGGCGATACCCATATCGGACCAATCGCGGCTCCCAAATCGGTCTCATCTCTCGACGTGCATGCTAAACGGCGGCTCCAGTCACCACACACCGAGTCACCAGACTCATCAGCAACCCAAACAACGACGCGGCGTCGACACCAAAATGACACGGGTTAACCAGATCTCCAAGGCCAACTACGACCCGACCTTGCAAATCATTAACCGCATCTGCAACGAACCGAAGACAACGACGCGTCGGGACTGGAAGACGAAGAATGAGCCGCTTCGCTTCCGCCGAGCGGTTCAACCGTCGACGGAGTCGGATCCCCATGCAGATAAAGGATACCTCGCCTTGCACCACGAGCTAACAGGTCGACTGGGCATCGTGTTTCAAGCTGACTAGAATTGAAAAATATGATGAAGCAGACCACCCGAGTCTAGCGAACAGTCTACACCTGCGGATCTCGAGCAGCTAAGGAGACACAAGCATGGCTGACTACTCCCCAATCGCTCTAGCGACCGTACGGACATGGCCTAATGATTTCAAAAGAGTCAATCGGCTCCTGGGAGACTCCGGAAAACGATTCATCACCCCCTTCAGGGAACTTACGAAAAGGCCATCTTCCGAGCATATTCTACCAGTTCACAAGGACGAACGAGTCTTTTGCCGAATTCATCAAAGAAGGTTCTGAAAGCAGACATTTCGATCCAATGATCAGAGAGCGTAATCGCCGCTTTCCGCAAGGGAAGCAAGATGCCCCGTCATGCTAAGTTACTCGAAACCTCCTCATCTGTCAAGGCTCTTTTGACATGGCAACAAAACGCCGACCTGAGCGTCGCCCAGGCTCTTCGTGACAAAAGAGCCGAGAAGCAAGAAAGATACGAATAGCCTAGCATAAAACAAGTCCGGCAACGCAACGAAATCGGACAACTGGCTGCGTGAGCCCACTCGGCGCGCCCAAGGACAAATATACAAAATGATGAATGGGCCATTTTGGCCCCTTTTCCCCCATGAAGGGCAAGCACGCGGCTAAGGATGCTTCATCTCAAGAGTTTCTTCTGATAGCTCGAACATATGCAATAACAAAGAACAAGGACAGAAGCCGATTGGGTGCAGCCAAACGATACCAGCCCCCAGCTGAGCTCAACCCTCATCTTTCGAGGGCTGACAGCTAGTCAAAAGGAAGCAAACCCAAGACATCGAAATCAACTGGTCTGGAGCAGACACACCATACTGTGTTGGTCAGAATGCCAATCATATTTGACCGCCAGATCATCTCGATCGGTACTCATCCAGGACATTATCCATCGTCGTATCTGTTTCCCAATCAGGAGCATCAAGCTGAAGAAGGTTCTCATCGTGGAGAAAGCCGCTCTCAACATTCTGTTCCCAAGAGTCGAGAGAGAAATTCTCGTCGAGCTGCGGCCGGTACAGCGCCCTTCCCACGGGGTAATCCCGGCCTGTCTTCTACCACTCGACAGATAACTCTCCAGTCATTTAAGCACGGATATTCATATAGAGAATATTGCTTTGAGGTTCCGACTCGAACCGCGTATCACCGATACTCAGATGGCCGGCACTAGGCAAATTCATGGCAATGCCGATTACACCTACATGTTGCTCAAGATGCCAGGATGATAGCATTATTGGTTCCAATCTTTCGGTGGAGACATGTAACTCGATTGGGGATGGAGGCAACGTTCATGACCCGACTACAACCGCCTGAAGACGCTGTGCCTTGGCGACCGATACACCGAATCCAAGGGTTGCTCGCGATCTTGTGGGCACTCATCTGCAAGCAATCGAAGAACAAGCAAGAACAAGTAGAACAAGCACTGAATTGCTAGATTGATATGAAGATTTTGATCATAAACATGACATGGTGAGGTTCTGAAGTCAATCGAACGGGCGATCTAATCGACACGCGCGTTGCAACTCAAAGTAGCGACGGCTTACTCGAAATCAACAAAACCTAATTATTCCTAGCGGCTCTAAACCCTATTAATAGATGGGAGAGCAACCACAGGGGTGTTGGGGTCATACCATAACCCTAAGACGTGTCCTTAGTGGACTCAACTTGATACACGACCATGGGCCAAATAGGTGATGCAGCACCGTGGATAGAACAGGTCTCCGTATTAAAATGACAATGCGGCCACTCTGATTAGATATGATGTGAGGCCAGTTCCATTTGAAAGTAGTCTTGATAAGCTTTCCACGAAGTATTTGCACGCCCAAATCCGAGTCCGAATGAAGTCGTGGTGACCGTCACAAGTTGGTGCTGTCCTGCAGTCCGAATCTAGCCCACGTGACTCCTCTTCCCTGTTGATCCTCGCCATCGTTCCTAAGCAAAACAAGAGTGCATGTGTTTCCATGGTCTAAATAAGTTGGACATAAATCTAAGAATGAACTCACCTGATAGTTGAGTTGACGTGCATGAGCACGAGTAATTGGGCCAGTAATCTGTACTTGTAGGGGTGTGGATGTATCGATAGTGTTGATGTCCTCATCATCCCCTCCTTCTTGCATTTGAGTTGTCCTCGGCTCAAACTCATCTTCTTCACCCAAATATGGCTTCAAATCTGCAATGTTAAAAGTGGGACTAACCCCAAAATCTACAGGCAGATCTAGTTTGTATGCATTCTCATTAATTTTCTCTAACACTTGGAAAGGTCCCATCCCGCTCTAGCATTAACTTAGACTTTCTCAATTTAGGAATCTATTCTTTCTCAAATGCAACCAAACCAAGTCTCCAGGTTCAAAATTCAATGCCTCTATCTTGTCACAGCACATCTTATATTAGCATTCATGGCGTTGTATGTTTTCTTTAGTGGTTTCATGCAGTTTTAACACAAACTCAGCACGTTGCTTAGCATCAAACATTCAATCTTTCAAAGATGACAAAGACAATAAATCAATAGAGCACGAACACGAAACCGTAAACAATCTCAAATGGACACATCTTTGTACTAAAATGTAGTGAGCGATTATAAGCAAATTCAATATGAGGAAGGCATTCTTCCCACATTTTAATGTTCTTCTTCAAAACAGCCCTTAACATAGTGGACAAAGTTCTATTCACAACTTTAGTTTGATCATCAGTTTAGGGATGTGTGGGAGCCATGGGCCCCGGGTACCTCACTACAAGCACATGGGCCACTCGGATAGAGGATGGGCCAGATCATGTAATTAGAGATAAGATAGCACCCGGCAGGCTGTGCCTTGTACAATAAGGAAACATAGCTTAGTCGATAGGATTCTATCTCTAATAAGGAAATCCCTTGGTCGTATCCGACTGGGATCCTTACCATGTACCCCTGTCCCCTTATATATAAGGGAGGCAGGGCGCCCCATGAGGGCACACCCCAGATCATTGATCATAAATCCACTCAGAGGAATAAACTCAACTGGACGTAGGTATTACCTCACATTGAGGGCCTGAACAGTATATCCCTGTGTTCCTCTGCAATCCACCGAATTCCAGGTCGCCGAGTACCCCTATAGTATTATTGCCGGTGCAAAGCATCGACAGTTGCGCCCAGGTAGGGGACCGGCGAGTTCTTCATCAACAGATTGATGATCCCATCAACGAGTCAAGGCAAAGTTCTCCAACGGAGACGCCATCACCTTCGGGAGCCTTGATTTCGTCGCCGATCACTCGGCAACCTTTCTTTGGCTGAGGCAGATCCGATCTTGCCAGCCGAGGAACTAGCCGCGTTGCCGCCAGTCAGGGACGTCCCCCCCCATCTCCTTCGACGACCTACCACGACAGTCCTCACATCGCCGGACATCGGGACAACTCTGCTCCTTCGACGTCCGGCTCGCACTAGGCCTTGAGCCAGCGCGGTTAGGCAGAGGGGGAGAGATCGCCCGTCTCCCGTACGGATTCGGTGACGCTGTGCATCTACAACCCGCGCAGCAGACCCAACTCCAGCGATTCAGTTTGGACACGGTCACGAACCGTTTCAGATTGGATCTAGGGAGGTCGGAGTCGTCCTACTCCGATAAACTTCTCGGAGTCCGACACTAAGTCGGATGGTGGTTCGAGCATCAACTCGGACTCCACCTTGCAAGCTTCCTCCTCCCCGCGAGATCTTCATGGCTTCAACGCCACCTTCCGAGGTGCGCCGACTGCAAGAGGAGCAGCATGAGGAGCGCGCCGAATACAACAACAAGAGGAGGCCAACCGACAAGCTCGCAAGACGGGCTTCGACAAGCTGGCGAGCCGCCCAGCAGCAGATCCTCCCAAACAAGTCGGCGACCACGAGTTTCGTCACGCCACAACAGAACGTCGTGGCCGCCGCAACTCTCTGACACGCTCCAGTTTGGCGGACCATCAGGCCACACCAACCATCGCCAAGATCAAGGCGATGATTACTGCTGCGCCTGCCAGCAGCAAGAACAGTCAGGCAACACTCACATACCGACCCGTTGAACGGGCTCTCAGCGGCGGAGTCATCTGCATCAGCACGACGACGGGCAGCCGGCTCCACCCGGCAGCATGAAGAATCCCGCAAACAACACTCGCAATACCAACTACGACAACCGGCGGCGTCACCAATACGACCGCCGACCCAATCAAGACCTCCGATTGCGGTTACAACGCAGATCTCGCCACACCTAAGGGCCGGCGCGAAGAACGCGAAGAAGACGACCCGCCGGCTGAGGATGAACACCCGAGCGTTCGGTCTCCATTACGAGCGGCTACACCGCCAAAACCGAAGCCCAATCCTCACGATAATGAAGGCATTCTAGCCTTTACTCGGAGTTACAGGACGTCCGATGCAGTCGGCTTAAGCCTACCGGAATTGAAAAGTACGACGGCAAGACCAAACCAGAGTCCTGGCTCACCGTTTACGTCTAGCAGTTCAAGCTGCTGGCGGCGACAGCAGAGCATGGCTAACTACCTCCCAGTCGCGTTATTGACTCGCGAGGACATGGCTGACATGGCCTCCCAAGGCGGTCGATCGTTCCTGGGGACAACTTAGGGAGCGGTTCATCACTAACTTCCAGGGGACCTCGAGAGACCGGCTTCCAGCACGACCTCTACCAACTGCTCAGAAAAAGAACGAGTCTCTACGGGAATTCATCAAAAGGTTTTCGCCGAGAAGCGCATCAAATCCCAAGCCATCAAAGACGAGGTCGTCATCGCCGCCTCCGCAAGAGTAAAAGACGCCCCGCTCATCGCGAAGTCACTCGGAAGCCACCATCCACTGTCCGGACTCTCTTCGAATGGCCAACAAATACGCCGACTCAGCTGAAGCCGTCGCAGAGGCTTCGGACAGAAGAGGAGCCCCGACAAAAAACAACAGGGCAAAAGCCGACAACGAGCCGCCTCAGAACAGCTGGCAGCCGCAAGCGGAAGTCAGACAACGAGGTGGCTAACATGGAGCGCAGTCGGTCGCGGCCCAGCGAACGATAACCAGCAAAGTCATGAGCGGGCCTTCGCCCCTTTCACCCCAAGGCCGGCACGCAGCCAAAGACTGCCACATGCTCAAGAAGTTGCCTCCGAGCAGGCTTCATCATGTGGCGCCGACAAGGACAAGGACAAGCCAGACTCCGGGTCCGGCTGATGACTTCCAGGACCCCAAGCCGAACTCAACCACATCTTCGGGGCCGCTCGCGTACGAATCCAAGCGCAAGCAGAAGCTATCACGCGGGATATTAACGCGGTCTCTCCACAACGGATACCCCCCAATACTGCGCTGTCAGAAATGGCTATCACCTTCAACCGCGCGGATCACCCAGATCGGGTTTCCACCCGGACGATACCACTCGTCCTAGATCGGTCGTCAAAATATTAGGCTGAAGAAACCCTCATCGACGGAGGCAGTGCGCTCAACATCTGTTCGCCAAGACTTTGGACGAGATAGAATTCTCGTTCAGAATACGGCCGAGCACCGCGCCCTTCCATGGGATAATCCCCGGCTTGTCATCAACCCCACTCGGCAGATAACCTTGCCGGTGGACCTTCGGCACGCGGGACAACTTCCGCACAGAAAACATTCTCCTTCGAGGTCGCCGACTTCCAAGACCGCGTATCACGCGATAACTCGACGACCGGCCTCGCCAAATTCATGGCGATACCGCACTACCACATACATGGTGCTGAATATGCCCGGGCCAGCAGGAGTCTCTCCCTCCGCAGCGACGCTAAGCAAGCCTTCACCTGCGACAAGGAGAGCTGCGAGCTGGCTCAAACACAGAAGCGGCAGTCGGGCGCGACAGCATCGCAAGGCTACTCTGAAGTCGATTCAAGATCCATTCCGGCGAAAAAGCAGCGAAGTCGGGAATTTCACGGACTCTGACACGAAGAAGATCCCCCTGGACCCTTCCGACCCCTCCAAGACTGCTTAGTCGGACCGGACTCGACCCCAATAGGAAACAGACGCGCTCGTCACCTTCCTCCAGCCAAAAGATATCTTTGCGTGAAACGTCCGACATGCTTCCCCAGGGCGACGCTACACCCAGCAAAACCCATAACCTTTTGGGAGGTGATCGAGCATGCCCTACACGTAAGCAGACGCCAAGCCGGTCAATACACGGCTGCGGCGCTTCGCTCAAGACCGCAAGGATGCTATCCGGAGGAAATCACCAAGCTCCTCGTAGCCGGCTTCATCAAGGAAGTCTACACCCCGACTGGCTGGCAACCCAGTCCTGGTCGGTGAAGAAAAACGGTAAATGGCGCATGTGCGTCGACTACACCGACCTCAACAAAGCATGCCCCAAGGAACCCATTTGGTCTTCCCAGGATAGATCAGGTGTTGACTCCAGGCGGGTGCGACCTACTCAGTTTTCTCGACTGTTATTCGGGATAATCATCAATTAGCTTGAGGGAACAAGACTGTTTAAAAAACATCTTTCATCACGCCGTTTGGAGCTATTGCTATATCACAATGCGTTCGGTCTGAAAAACGCAGGCGCAACCTACCAAAGGCTATTCAGCGGTGTCTGCACACTCAGATCGGGCGCAACGTGGAAGCCTACGTCGACGATGTGGTGATCAAGTCTAAATCCAGACAAGACCTCATTGCCGACTTGGAAGAAAACCTTCCAAAACCTTCGAAGATTCAAGATGAAGTTGAACCCGAACAAGTGCACCTTCGGGTGCCGTCTGGGAAGTTTACTCGGCTTCATCGTCTCGCACCGCGGCAATCGAGGCTAACCCGGAGAAAGTCAACGCCATCAAGAACATGGCGCCCCCGACCACTCAAAGACATCCAGAAGCTGACAGGCTGCATGCGCACTCAGTCGGTTTATCTCCCGACTGGGCGAACGGGGCATGCCCTTCTTCAAGCTCCTCAAAAAGGCGGACACCTTTCAGTGGACCCCGGATAGCCAGCAAGCTTCGAAGACTTCAAAGAATTCTCACATCACCCCCCGTCGCTAGCGTCACCCCTGCCCCAGGAACCACTAATGCTTTATCTGGCGCAACAACACAGGTAGTCAGCACGGTGCTGGTAGTGGAGCCGATCCGAACAGGGTCATCTTCAAAATACAACGGCCAATCTATTTTGTCAGCGAGGTCCTTGCCGACTCCAAAACAAGATACCCACAGGTCCAGAAGCTGCTATACGGCCTACTCATCACAGTCCGAAAGCTGGTGCACTACTTTCAAGCACATCAAGTCACGGTGGTCACAGCGTTTCCACTCGGGGATGTCCTTCATAATCGCGAGGCCACCGGCCGGATCGCTAAATGGGCACTCGAGCTGATGGCGTTTGACATCACCTTTCAGCCACGGACAGCTATCAAATCTTCAAGCTCTAGCTGACTTCGTGGCCGAGTGGACAGAAGTTCAACTCCCAACACCAACAACAAAGCTAGAGTACTGGACAATGTACTTCGACGGTTTCCTTACGGATCGGCGGTGCCGGGCTGTGTGTCCATACTGACATCCACCCACTGGCGAAAAGTTGAAGTACGTACTACAAATCCACTTCCTCCGCTTCCCACAAACGTCGCCGAGTACGAGGCTCTTGTTCACGGGCTCCGCATCGCCATAGTCACTCGGCATACGTCGACTGGTTGTGCGCGGAGACTCCAACTCGTGGTCAACCAAGTCATGAAAGACTGGACCTGTCTCGACGACACAATGGCGGCATACTGTCAGGAGGTCCGCAAGTTGGAAAACAAGTTCGACGGGCTGGAAATCACACACGTCCTGCGTCAATACAACGACGCGCCCGATGAGCTGGCAAAACATGGGATCCAAGCGAGAAAGCGGTTCCGACTGGAATCTTCGTCGAGCAACTTATGGAGCATCAGTCAAGAAGAAACCGGCACAAGAGCAGTCGGGAGGCGAGCCTACCCCGACCACCGACGAAGTGCTGCACATATGTCAAGACTGGAGGGGTCCTGTTCTCAAATTCCTCCTGGACGATGAACTCCCAGAAGATCGCAATTCAAGCGAGCAAAATCAAGCGTCGAAGCAAAGCTTCCTGCTAGTCGGAGAAGACCTGTACCGAAGGAGCGCATCCGGTGTCTCATGCGCTGTGTCACCACCGAGGAAGGCAAGCAGATCCTGCATTCAATCCACTCGGGCATATGTGGCAACCACGCTGCATCTAGGACGTTAGTCGGAAAAGCTTACCGGCAGGGATTCTTCTGGCCCACCGCAGTCACAGACGCCAAAGATACTCGTTCGCAAAGTGCGAGGGTTGCCAGTTCTTCGCAAGACAGACAAATCTTCCCGGCCCAGGAACTCCAGACTATCCCTATCTTTTGGCCATTCGCAGTATGGGGCTCGACATGGTCGGGCCATTCAAGAAAGCGCCAGGAGGGTTCACGACATTTATTCGTCGCAGTGGATAAATTCACCAAGTGGATTGAGGCTAAACCTGTCGCAACAATCACAGCGGCACGAGCAAAGGACTTCATCTTGAGTATACTATACCGGTTTGGGGTCCCTAACCGCATCATAACCGACAACGGCACTCAGTTCGCGGCAGGCCTATTCCAAGATTTCTGCGACGACTTCGGCATCAAGATCTGCTATGCGTCTGTGGCACACCCGCGGAGCAACGGGCAGGTTGAGCGAGCCAACGGCATGGTCTTACAAGGCATCAAGGCCAGGATATACGACCGACTACAACCATATGCGGGTCGGTGGGTACAAGAACTACCATCCGTTCTCTGGTCTCTCAGAACCATGGTTAGTCGGGCAACAGGGCAATCCCCTTTCTTCCTGGTCTACGGTACTGAGGCCATGCTACCGACCGAGATACAGTTCGGCTCTCCGCGAGTCCGGGCCTTACTCCGAAGACGATTCCAACAGCACCCGACTGATCGAATTAGATCAGCTGGAAGAAGCAAGAGACGCCGCAACAATCCCAGTCGGCAAGGTATCTTCAAGCCTGCGTCGCTACCACAATCGCCAATGTCCGTGGCCGCGCCTTTTTGGTCGGGGATCTCGTTCTAAGGAAGATACAAACCACCAAGGACAGGCATAAACTATCCCCATTTGGGAAGGGCCGTTCATTATAGCCGAGGTCACGCGGCCAGGCGCCTACCGACTGAAGACCAAAGACGGCGTCCTCATCACCAACTCATGGAATATAGAACAGGCTACGTCCTTTCTATACCTGAGTTTTACTTTTTCCATGTGTACAGTTTTTCCTGACTCACTATGCCGCTTGTTCCAATCGAGTAGTGAGTCGGGGCTGCATGTATATATTGTGTTTGTCAATAACATACAAGCTTATCTCACCTCGGTTATGAAGCCTTGCCACGACTGATGCGTTCGCCCGAGTATAGCATCTTCCTCCGAACGATTTTTATCAAGTTCTATCGAACTAGCTCGGTGCATGCTACATGGTTGGGTAAAGCTAATGACAACCGAATAATAAGTTTGGCGGCACGACACAAATATATTCACACATGATCGTATATGAAGCATATGTATACACCGACTACAAAATATATTGCCTTTACAGAACCAGGTCTGGTAATCGCTTCAGCAGTCGGCTTCGCTGTGAGATCAGCTCCAGCGCTTCCTCGGGCGTCGTCTCTCGGCAAAATCCCTCCCGATGGCCTCAATGTCCGACCTCGGGTAGATGGACTTGGTCATTGCTAGGGTCTGGGCACGCCGGCGGCAACCCGCTCGTCTGAGTACCTTTTCAGGGCACTCGCGCGTCTCGAGACGCCCCATTATTTGAGGAATTCTGCACAGCTGGTCCCCACTGAGCGGGGGATCCACAAGGTCAGGGAGCCCCTTCACGGACCCGACGAGGGCCTCCCGTGACTCCCTGATTGACCTTATCTTCCTCCGTGTAGAACCGGTACTGGGCCTGGACGTTGGCTCTCATGCCTGCCAGATCGGCCGGCAAAGTAAGCTTGTCAGGTTTGGCTACACACAGGGTGACTAATGTATTGGCTGAGATCACAGTCGGGTTGAGGATTACTTTCGTACTCGGCCTCCACCCGGCCACGGTCTTCTCCAGTTCGGCTTCTCCTTACCAAGCTGACGACGGCCTTCTCCAACTCGGACTTTCCTCGGTCAAGCTCGTGTTTGGCCTTTGTCAGGTCGGCTTGACCCTTTCAAGCTCGGCCTTGGCTTCTTCGGTCTCTTCAGCTGCGACTCCTCTCTCGCTTCGAGGTCTGACACAGATTAGCCAAGAGTCAATCACGTCAGTCATGACCACACAAGCAGTCGGATCGACGTAGCTGGATGATTAACCAACGGTCGTCGGGGAGATATGCTCGAGGATTTTCCTCTAATCTTCTCGGCTAGGCCCATGTTCAGCCCTGAGCTGATCAGCGCCGCTCTTCAGCCAGGCCTCCTCCTCGTGTGACGCGCCTCATCTCGGCCTTCAATGCCCGGAGCTGTTGTAATTCCGCGAGGTGGGGAGCCATCTCGACCAGGATCTCTGTCATATGCTCGTTGCGGTCGACAAGCTTGCTGCTCAGAACAAGGAACAAACCCGGACGACAGAGTCAACATCAAGACACAGAAGATTGCTGGAGCTTCACTACAAGAATCATACCGTGACCCCTTGGGACCCGTTGATGGCGGCACGAAGCAGGCTCTCTCGCGCTCTCTCCTTGCGACGACTTCATGAGCCTGAAGCTTTTTCATAGTGCCGTCGCGAGTGGTCACGAGAAGGTCCGGGGCATCAGCACGTGGGGGAGCTTCGATCCGAGGAAATGTGGGATCTCGGTGGCGGCGGCAAACGGCGACGATGGGCGATGACGATAACCATGATGGCGACGGGTCCCGCCTTTGGATCGCTTCCCTACAACATTGGGGACCGGCTGGGGATCCGTCCCCTGCTTCCGCGACGTATGGTGCCTCGGGGGCTGGGGCCTCAGTTTCAACAGCCACCTTCGGTCGAGTGGCGGTGTGGCCCCTGTAGTCGGAGCCACCTCGGTTTCAGCGCCGGGCTGGCGCCGGCTCAGCAGGTGTGTTTCGCTGCTGCTGACTTCGGCTGGGGCGGACTCATCAAGCAGAGCAGATGGGTCGACTTTTTGAGGTCGATATCGGCCCGCTTCCTGCACAACGAAGCAAGACATCAGGACTGTATTTTAACATACAACGACTACAGAATGCTCGAGTAGCGCACTCTTTGGAAACTTCAGCTTCCTGCAGCGTGCCCCGCTCCCCGGCGAAGCGCTAGCATCGGGGCATTCGCCCCGGTTCGGTGTCGTCGACCGGCAGAGGCATATCGGCGAGTCGGCTCGACTCTGGTATGGTTGGTTGGTATTTCCTTCGCCCAAATCGGCCTCTGCCTGGTTGGCCTTGGCGGCGCTGTTGCTGAGTAGACAACGTCGAGCCCAGCTGCTGCTCTCAGCCTAGGATCGATCGCGTGGGCGTTGTGGCAAGCGGTGTCCTTTATCTTCAAGCTACCGCTCACATGACACGCGCTGTCATGGCCCCCATCGCCCCGATATAAAATTGGCTTCTTCCCCGTCTCTTGGAGTCGGCGTTGGGCATCAGAGGGACTCCTTGGCTCTTCCTCGACGCGACGCGCCTTCCGCAGACATGGACGAGAATTCTCAAATTCTCATGCCACTAAAGCAAGTCGACAAGATACCATCACGCAAGGTTGAACATCATCGTTCACAGGCGTTCACCACAGAAGAAAAGTAGAAGGTTACCTTGGTCCGGCCGCGATGAAGCTATAGGCAGCAACTCTCGGCGGTTATGCATCTTCGGTGGCAACGACCCTTCAGAGAAGTAGCCAAACAAGGTATCGGTTACTGCCCCCTTGTCCGCTGTCTCACTGCTCACCGAAATATTTTGTTGTGGGGGGCCCCGGTCGGGATCGTGTTTACCTCTGAAGGCCAGCCGAAAGCGCTTCTCAGCTTCAGCGGCTGGACGCGCCTCGTCAGGAAACGACGAGCCACCAGGGCCCTGTCAAGCCGGCCCTCTTTGAGGCTCATCTATCTTCGTCAGCAATATGTGTGCCCTGGCCCAGTTCCTTCAAAGGGTTGGCTCCGAAGACCAGCTTGGCACACCGCCGGCGGCATAACCGTAACGGGCGCAAGGAGGAGCTAGATCGGCAACAGTAAAACCACTCTTGTGCCAGCCCTTCAGAGAAGATTTCAAGGGCAAATCGATAATGTTTTCTTCCCATCACTCCTTAGTTGAAGACCAGCCCCCAATCACACTGATGTTACTCTTGGAAGGCTGGGGCTTGACATGGAACAAGTGTCGGAAGAGGATGAAATGGGGCTCAACACCCAGAAAGCACTCGCAAGAGTAACGAATATGGAGATCTGATAGGATCGAGTTGGGATTTAAATGCACCAACTCCAGCCCGTAGAAATCAAGGATGCGGCGGAAGAATCAGACGACGGAAGACACAGCCCGATCAAGAAAGAGGCGAAAACTACCGTTTCACCAGGCCGGGGGTTTGGGGCTCGATTCATCCCTCGCCGACCGCAACGGATCACTTCTTGGCTGGGCAACTTCAGCTCGCTCTCCAGCCGTCTTAGCTTAAGAGCCGTAATCCGAGATCGGCCAAGAACCCCTGATGCACCGCAGGATTCATCGCTTCGGCATGACTGGAGGTGGTGAGATTTGGGGGGAAAGGAATCGGGGGCTTGGATTAACGAAGAGGATTGAAATCGCCCGAGTCGGGTGGGGAACAGCTGTTGCTAACCTAGCCGGGCGAGAGGCGAAAAGCTAGGCGCGCGAAGGTGGAAGATGAAGAGATTGGTTGCTTTGGGGAAGACGATGGAATCTTTTTCTCTCTCCCCATCCTTTTATAGCTGAACCGACTAGATGGGCCAGGCCTGCACAGTTGGTATTGGGGCGACAAGACATGAGTTCCTACAGTAGCATGCTCCATGTGGGCTGCCCCAGGCTGAGTTGAAATTATAGCGCTGGTGCTACCCAAGGAATCGATGAGGTAACAGATATGCTTCATGAAAGCCTCACTGCTAAACATATATGTTTGGGTATCTGTTTTATCCACCAGGGTCTCGGAGGATACTCCCCTTAAAACAAGGATCACAAAGCTGGTCTTCATTAAAATTGGGGATGCAGGTATCTTCTCGGGAACACCTGACCACGTAATGGATTTATTTTCATAAAGTGGTACTCGGCCTACATGCATGGCCATCAGTTGCCATGAGCAACATTATTCCAGCCGACATGACGCTGAAGAGTCTAATTTCGAGTAGTGCACTACTCGGGAGAGACTATAAATATCTATTCCCACTGACATGATGCGGAAGAGTCTAGGCTTTTGAGTGGGACGCCACTCAAGAAAAGACTATAAACTCATATTCGACTGACATAAAGTCGAAGAGTCCTAATCGAGTAGTCTCTCTACTCGGCAAGACTATAAATTATATTCGGTTGACATGATAGCGAAGAGTCATATACCGGTAGTAATCTACTCGGGAAAGACTTCCAGGTTAAAGATCTTTGACTTTATGTTTAATTGTCTTCACAATTAAGCACAAAGTCGGGGCTACACCTAATAGGTGCGCCTATTCGCGCACACTATTCATATATTTACATGAGCCCTTCATAGCCTCGCTGCAGCTGACATGAGCAGGACTCAGGAAGACTTACTCGGGACAAAGATACTCGGGAGCATCGCACTCGGTAACTTCACCGTGGGAGAGCACTCGGCATCAGCTGTGGACTCAACTATGAAGGTCTAGGGGCTACGTGGGAGCCATGGGCCCCGGGTACCTCACTACAAGCACATGGGCACTCGGATAGAGGGATGGGCCAGATCATGTAATTAGAGATAGATAGCACCGGCAGGCTGTGCTTGTACAATAAGGAACATAGCTTAGTCGGATAGGATTCTATCTCTAATAAGGAAATCCCTTGGTCGTATCGACTGGGATCCTTACATGTACCCCTGTCCCCTAGTATAAAAGGGAGGCTAGGGCGCCCATGAGGGCACACCCAGCATCATTGAATCATAAATCCACCTCAGAGGAATAACACCTCACTGGACGTAGGGTATTACCTCACATTGAGGGCCTGAACAGTATAATTCCTCGTGTTCTCTGCAATCCACCGAATTCCAGGTCGCCGAGTACCCTATAGTATTATTGCCGGTGCAAAGCATCGACAGGATGACAAGTAGTAGAGAATAAAAGCTTAGTCCCCAATTTAGCCCATAAAGTTCTCCAAAAGTGGCTAAGAAATTTAGTGTCACGATCAGAAACAATTGTTTTTGACATACCATGTAATCGAACAATCTCTCGAAAGAACAAATCAGCAATATGAGTAGTATCATCAGTTTTATGACATGATATGAAATGTGCCATTTTAGAAAATCTATCCACGACAACAAAAATGCTATACGTCTCCTCTTAGTCCTAGGCAAACCCAACACAAAATCTATAGAAATATCTTCCCAAGGAATGCTAGGAACAGGTAGAGGCATATACAAACCATGTGGATTGAGTCGTGACTTAGCCTTTTGACACATAGTGCAGCGAGAAACAAATCTCTCCACATCTCTTCTCATCTTTGGCCAAAAGAAATGACCAGCAAATATGTCCTCTGTCTTCTTTGTGCTGAAATGCCCCATCAACCCACCGCCATGCGCTTCCTGTAATAACAACAGGCGAACAGAGCTAGCTGGAATGTATAGCTTGTTAGCTCTAAACACAAACCCATCATTCAAGATGAATTTGTTCATGTCTTTCCATCTTTTGCAATGCAGCACACATCTCTAAATCATCATCATGCACATATTGGTCTTTAATCGTTTCAATCCAAATTTTTAGAATCAAGTTGTGTGAGCAAAGTATATCGTCCGAGACAATGCATCAGCAATGATATTCTCTTTCCTTTCTTGTGTTTGATAAGCATAGGAAATGATTCAATGAATTCAACCATTTTGCATGTCTACGGTTCAATTTTCCTTGACTACGGATATTGTTTTAAAAGATTCATGATCAGAATGTATGACACAATTCTTTGGGCTACAAATAATGCTGCCATGTTTCTAAAGTTCTTACTAGAGCATATAATTCCTTATCATAAGTAGAATAATTCAGAAGAGGCCCACTCAATTTCTCACTAAAATATGCCACGGGTTTTCCTTCTTGCAGCAAAAACACCACCAAGCCAATTCACTAGCATCACGCTCAAGCTCAAAAGTCTTATTAAAATTAGGAAGTTGTAGAAGAGGTGCATGTGTTAACTTATCTTTCAGCATGTGGAAGGCGTTCTCTTGTGCTGCGCTCTAAGGAAAAGGCCTCCCTTTCTTTGTGAGCTCATTCAATGGTTGCAACAATGGTGCTGAAATCCTTCACGAGCGGCGATAGAATCTAGCAGACCTCAAAACTTCGCACCTGTGTGATAGTCTTTGGAACAGACCATCCTTGTATAGCTTCGACCTTAGCCTGATCAACCTCAATTCCCTGTGGAGTGACAACATAGCCAAGAAAGAAACGCGATTGGTGCAAAAGGTGCCTTGTCAAGGTTACCAAACAAACGTGCATCGTGTAAAGCATTAAAAACAGCACGTAAGTGATCAATATGCACATCCATAGAGTTGCTGTAAATCAATATATCATCAAAAAACATAAATACACTACACAATTTACCCAATGAAAGCACACAAACCTCATTCTTAATCTCATGAAGTATAGGTGCATTTAGTTAACCAAAGGCATGACTAACCACTCATAAAAGAACTTAGTTTTTTGAAAGAGTTTTTCATTCATTCTCCCAATTTCATACGGATCTGGTGGTATCCACTCGCAAATCAATTTTTGAAAACACAACAACACACAATTCATCAAACATATCATCTAATCGTGGAATGGATGACCGATTATCGAATGGTGATTGTTAATTGCTCTACAATCCACACAGATGCATGTTTTCGTCTTTCTTTAGGCACTAAAATACTGGAATAGCAAACAAGGACTAAGAGACTCACGCACATAACTTTTGTCGAGTAGTTCTTGTGCTTGGCGCTGAATCTCCTAGTTTTTGCTCCGGGTTTGTCCTGTATTGGCGCACGGTTGGGTATGAAGCACTGGGAATGAGATCCTCTGGTGCTCAATCCCTTGAATGGGTGGCAGCCCCCGGTGGTATCTCACTTAGAAATACATCAGAAACACTCCTGCAACGTTTAGACACAGCAGGGGAAGGAACGCTGCATCATCGTGAAGTGAAATCAAGGCTCTTTGCATACCAAAGCCATAGCAAGCAGCAAGTGGAAGCAATCAATCTTAACATCAGAACGGGTAGCAGCAAGCATGTTCCTTTCAAGGTTATCTCATTTTTTCTTGAGGCAAATAATTTGTTTTGTTTCTTATATCAATTCCTTATAAGATCCTTTGCAACATGTGGTTCTCACTTTTCAGGCATCGTCCCTGTAATTTAAGTTTTTGGGCTCTAGCAACATCCATATGCACAATAGCCTCTGGGGAGACATAGGATGTAGCACAATTTTCTTATCATGGTGGGAAAAGAATACTGATTTGATCTACATGATGCATTGGAATCTCTATCAAATTACCGCGTCTACCTAGCAGATATAGCACATGCTTGCATAGGCATCAACATCACATTCAACAACATCACGATATGATCCAATAGAGAATTAATTCGCACAGTCTAGTTACCTTTGCCTTACGCTGTTATTAAGCCATTGGATGTGATATGGATGTGGGTGCAGTTTGGTACTAAGTGCAAGTTTCTCGACCATGTCACTGCTGGCCAAGTTGTTGCAGCTACCCCCATCAATAATCATGCGGCAAGAACGCTCTTTGATGACACACTTTGTTTGAAACAACGTGTGCCATTGATTTTGCTCCACTTCTCCATTTGTGCACTAATAAACGCTACCAATGAGACTCTCATAACGCTCGGCATCATCGCACCAATATGCTTCGAATGCTCCACTCATTACCTGCATGGTCAGTTGCAAGCATAGCATGTTTATTTCATCGAATCACTAGCAATGATACTCACTATCGTCTTTAACAACAAAACGCTTGCTAGGAAGTCGCTGCCATGTCCAAAGCCTTACATCGGTGACATTGAACATCTCTAGTTCTTCCTATAGATGCCATAGAAGAAGCGCTCTCGGCGGGCGCTTGGGCAGCCTTTGATGCTGTAGGTGCCCAACTTGCCGAATTAGTAGGAGGAACATGTGACTTACTGTAGTTGTTAGATGAAGAAGGTGCTGCCTAACTTAGGGAGGAAGATGGTGGTGGAGCACGTCCAGCTGGGAAAGTAGTCGTGCGCTCTTGCCATGAGTTAATTTTTCCTACAGAAACATTAGTCCTGGAACTTGCACGACGTCCCTGCACTTCTCTTTCAGCTTTACAAGCAAGATGAAATAGATGAGTAACATTATTGTAATCTTTGTAAACTAGGATGTCCTGAATTTCACGATTTAAACCACCCAAAAATCTAGCCATAGCAAGTTCCTCAGTCCCCTCTAAGTCACAACGCAACATGCCCATTTGTAGTTCCTGATAATATTCTTCTACGCTTTTATTTGCTTGCCTCAATTGTTGCATTTTATGTAACAGATCACGTGCATAGTAAGAATGAACAAATCTAGCCTGCATGACCGTTTCAAAGCATCCAAGTTTGTGGTATGTTATTCAGATTTTTCTTGCCATGTTCTTTCCACCAAATAGAAGCAAAATCAGTGAACTCACTAGTTGCAGTCCTAACCCTTCTATTCTCAGGAAATTCATGACGTGAAAATTTTTGATCGACAGCAATCTCCCAAGTAATATATGCATCAGGATCGTATTTACCAGCAAAAGGCGATATCTTAAATTTAATCCAACTAGAAGCATCATCGTTGTTGTGTACCTCATGTCGGCGACCCATTCCTACACGATTGCGATGAAGCCATCGGTGAAGACGAGCTTCTCGGTCATCATGTTCAGTATCAGCAGAGTACTCATCTTTCAAGTCATTCTCATCATGTACACCATCATCAACGTTGTCATCCTCATGTCGCGGGTTCCCCGCATCAGCATGGATGTTATCAAGACGTCTCAACATAGCAGCTAAGTTGGTGTTGATTCTAGCAACTGAAGTCTCTAGAGCGGCGAGCTTGGTATTGGTTTCAATCTGGGTGGTCTCCAATTGACCAAGCTTGTCATTCGCCACTACAAGTCTGCATCAAGCCCCTCCGTGTGCCTCTTTACCCGATGAGGACATCACTAGCTCGGATATGACCCTAGCTACCTTATGTATTCATCAACCAAAGGTACATGCTTTCTACGTAAGATTTATGTGTTATATATTTAAACAGCCGTTACTGCACCATGAGTTTTATGTGTTCTTGTTTGCAAAGATACTTGCTTGGGTGAAGGAAAGAGACCGAGCACAAGTAATGCATGGATGATCAAAGAAGTTGATTGGGGACCAAACCAAGATCTTACCCAAGTCTACTCCTACATCACCACGTCACTTTTTGGTCCATAGAAAGCAAGAGATGAAGTTCTGATGTTTTGGATTCGGATTCGGGCCTCCTGACAGCATCAATTTCAAATGGACCTAGCCGCTGATCCAGAAGAACTCTCGGGGCCTATGAGTACTTGTTGGAAAGCTTATGGAGTCTACTTTCAGATGGTTTTGGTTCCACGTCAAAATTCCTCCTGAGCTGTCCGGAATCATCAAAACAAGACACGTACCTCTTCCAGTCCAAATCTATTTTGGACCTTGGCCTTGTATTTGTGTCGTGGGCTAAACCCATGAGGAGTGCACCCCTCACAGGGAAAATCCTAACCCTAGGACATCCTAACTCATATATATTCAGTAGCTGCTGCCGTTTAGAGGTGGGTTTTGTATAGATTATTCTGTCTTTGAATAGTTTCGCCGTTTATCGTTTTGTGAGACACCAACTCGAGAGTATAATCATTCATCTGCAATTGAGTTGCAATCTTTCTTGTTCTTGATTGTGTTCTTCGATTCGCATGCAGGGATTAGCCTTCGTGGTGAGGTCAACCGGGCAGCGCACGGTTGATAACGAGAGGAGACGTGGTGCAGCGATTGCAGGGTTCGGGTCTTGGTGATCAGAAGCCGGATCGTGAGTGTTGATTCTCCACCAAATCGAGAGTTATCCTTACCTAACGGAAGATCGGGCACCCCGTTGCCATCATTACCTGCTGCTCAAAATGCTGTATAATTCCTCTCGTGCGAGGAGAATGTGCCATGCCATGGCCATCCTTCGAAGCTGACATCACTTAAAAGAACAAAGACAAGAAAACAGTGAAACAAAAACAAAATCCCTAATGCTACTAGGATGTGGCTACAGCAAGGTGCTCACTCTCAACCCGTTCACACAAGCTCTTACCAATTCTTACCTAGCTCAACAGGAGAGAACGACCACCAACAAGTCGGCAATCCTTGAAAAGAGAGTGTATCGGTGTCGTAGCAACAACACCTGTCAAGCTGTAGTCGGATATGTGGAGCTGTAGGTGGGCTGAAAGTAGTGCACAAGGAAGTACTAGTACCACGTTAGTTACAAAAGCAAGATGAGAAATCGTTCAACGGCGGTACCGTGCTAGTCCTAGGCTAGACCGTGCTAGAGACGTGAGCCTAAACACAAGCGTTGTCACACGAATAACCAGCAGCTGTGTAAAAGAGAGCTAGAACAAGCAACAACTAAAACAAACCCCTCTATTATCTTTTCTTTTCTTTTCCTTTTTATTTTATTTTTTTACTTTATTTTTTTTGCAGAAGGTGCCTCAAATCTGTAAACTCAATGCAAGGTTCTCAGAAACTCATTACACCTATGAAAGGCTCTCTCTCTCTCTCTCTCTCTCTCTCTGAAGTAGGTAAGCTACGAAGAAAGGGGAAGTGTTGGGTTCGATGGTGGTGGTTCTGGTAGTGGTTGCAGTGGTGACATTGGCAGCAGATTTCGTGGTGGTTTCTAATTTCGTGGTGGTGGCGTCGGTGACGGTAATGTGAGCAGAACTCAAAACTCTAGTGGCTAACCCTAAGACCAGCAACTTGACTCAACCGATGCAAACCGAAGACTCAACAAGCCCTAACTAAGCAGTACTAATAAAAGGCTCAAAAGGTCTAGGAAAAACTAAGACAGATTAATCTACTACTTTTTTTTTTGCCTTTTTGTGGACTATAGGAAATTCAGTACGAATAACAATAGATCTCTCACCGATCAACCTGGCTCTGATACCACTTGATAGCATTATTGGTCCCGATCTTTCGGTGGAGACATGTAACTCGATTGGGGATGGAGGCGATGTTCACGACCCGACTACAACTGCCTGAAGAGGCTGCGCCTTGCGACCGATACACTGACTCCAAGGGTTGCTCACGATCTTGTGGGGCGCGAATAACCTGGCCACGAGGGCACTCATCCTGCAAGAAATAAAAGAACAAGTAGAATAAGCACTGAATTGCTAGACTGATATGAAGGTTTTGATCATAAACACGACATGGTGAGGTTCTGAAGTCAAGCGAACGGGCGATCTAATTGACACGGGCGTTGCAACTCGAAGTAGCGATGACTTACTCGGAATCAACAAAACCTAATTATTCCTAGCGGCTCTAAGCCCTATTAATAGATGGGAGAACAACCATAGGGGTGTTGGGGTCGTACCATAACCCTAAGACGTGTCCTTAGTGGACTCAACTTGATACACGGCCCATTGGGCCAAAATAGGGTGACGCAGCACCATGGACAGAACAGGTCTCCGTATTAAAATAATGATTGCAGCTGACTCTGATTAGATATGGATGTGAGGCTGGATCCGTTTGAAAGTAGTCCTTATAAGCTTTCCACAAAGTATTTGCACGCCCGAATCGGAGTCCGAATGAAGTCGTGGTGACCGTCACAAGTTGGTGCTGTCCTGCAGTCCGAATCTAGCCCGCGCGACTCCTGTTCCCTGTTGATCCTCGCCATCGTTCCTAAGCAAAACAAGAGTGCACGCATTTCCTTGGTCTAAATAAGTTGGACATAAATCTAAGAATGAACTCACCTGATAGTTGAGTTGACGTGCACGAGCACGAGTAATTGGGCCAGTAATCTATACTTGCGGGGGTGTGGATGTATCGATGGTGTTGATGTCCTCATCACAGGACCAGCCGGAGTTCTTTCACTTCGCAGCGATGTCAAGCAAGTCTTCACCTGCGACAAGGAGAGCTGCGAGCTGGCTCAATCTTAAGAAGCAGCAGTCGGGTGCAACAACATCTGACTAGCCGCCACAACGGCAAGCGAGGACGATCAAGTTTTGGTAAGAAAAGAGCTAAGTCGGCAATTTCAGCGGATTCTGAAACAAAGAAGATCCCCCTGGACCCTTCCGACCCCTCTAAGACTGCTCTTGTCAGGACCGGACTCGACCACAAATAGGAAGACGCGCTTGTCACCTTCCTCTAGGTGAACAGGGATATCTTTGCTTGGAAACCTTCCGACATGCCTGGTATACCAAGGGAGGTGATCGAGTATTCCCTCAACGTCAAGTGAGATGCCAAGCCAGTCAAACAACGGCTACGGTGCTTCGCACCGGACCGCAAATATGCTATTCGGGAGGAGATAACCATGCTCCTTGCAGCTGGGTTCATCAAAGCCACCCGGATTGGCTAGTAAACCCAGTCTTGGTCCAGAAGAAGAACGGTAAATGGTGCATGTGCGTCGACTACACCGACTTAAACAAGGCGTGCCCCAAAGACCCATTTGGTCTACCCAGAGTAGATCAGATGGTGGATTCAACTGCGGGGTGTGAACTTCTCAGCTTTCTCGACTGCTACTCGGGATATCACCAAATCAGCTTGAAGGAGGAAGACTGCTTGAAGACTTCTTTCATCACGCCATTTGGAGCATACTGCTATGTCACTATGCTGTTTGGGTTGAAAAACACTGGAGCAACGTACTAATGAGCAATTTAGCGATGTTTACACACTCCAACTCGGGTGCAACGTGGAGGCGTATGTCGATGATGTGGTGATAAAGACAAAGTCCAAAGAAGACCTCATCGTTGACTTGGAAAAAACTTTCCAAAGTCTTCAAAGATTCAAGATGAAGTTGTGTGGGGGCCATGGGCCCCGGGTACCTCATGAAAATCATATGAGCCACTCAGACAGAGGATGGGCCTAGCCTTGTAATTAGAGATATGGTAGAACCCGGTAGACTTTGCCTTGTACGATAAGGAATATATAGTCCTAGTTGGGTAAATTATATCTCTAAGAGGAGATCCCTTGGCTGTAATCTGGCTGGGACTCCTACCTTGTACCCCTGTCCCCCAGTATATAAGGGGAGGCAGGGTGCCCCCTGAGGGCATACAGAGATTCATCAGAATCATACTTCCTCAAAGGAATACATCACAACTGGACGTAAGGCATTACCTCACATCGAGGGCCTGAACTAGTATAAACCTTTCGTGTTCCTTTGCAGTCCACCGAGTTTCGATCCGACGAGTAGCCCTATATATTTATTGCCGATGTAAAACATCGATAGTTGACGCGCCAGGTAGGGGCTTCGGCGAGATCTACATCTACAAGCTCGATGGATCCAGCAACCGGAGTCGACGGCGGCAAATTCTCCCTCGGAGTTACAATCTCATTCGGAAGCCTCGACTTCATCACCAACATGTTCGGACCTTGGCCGACGCAGACCTGATCCGACCAACTGAGGAACTAGCCGACTCCACGCCAGTCAGCCCACAAGACGCTGCAGCCACGCTCGTCGATCTGCTGCGGCGATCTACCACCTGCCCGGGTCTCGGGACAACTCTCTCCTTCGGTGTCCGACTCACGCTTGGCCTCGAGCTGGCCCAGGCCAGGCTAGGAAGGGGAGAGATCATCAATCTCCTGTGCAGACTTGGCAACGCCGCGGATCTACATCCCACGTGGCAGACCCGATCCCCTATGGTTCAGTTTGGACACAGCCCAGAGCTGTTCCAGATTGGATCTAGGGAGGTCAGAATCATCCTTACTTCGATGAACTACTCGGATTCCGACTCCAAGTCGGACAACGGTTCGAACACTAGTTTGGACAGCAGTTCGACAAGCTTCTCTCCGCCACGAGAAATCTTCATGGCATCCAAAGGCTCTACTCCTGCTCAGGAATCATGTCGACTACACGAGCAACAAGAGGAGGAGGCCCACCGACTGCGTGAACAACAGGAGGAAGAAGCAAGACGCCTGCACGCCCGCAACGACGATCTACGCAGGGCTGGGCGAACTGCTTAGCAGCAAATCCTCCAAACTCGACTCGACGATCACGACGTCTTCGTCATGCCTCAACAGAACACCGTGGCCGCTGTAACTCTGCTACACATGCTCCAGTTTGGGCCTGATCATCCGGCCACCCCGACTATAGCAAGGATAAAAGCCATGATCACCGTTGCTGCATGCCAGCAGTGCCAACAGTCTGGCGATACCCTCATACCGACCAATCAGTCGGCTTCCCCAATGGCAGTCTCATTCGCCTCAAAGCGATGCCGAGCGGCCGGCTCTAGTCGGCTGCACACGGAGTCATGCCCAACGTCACTCGGCAACCCCAACAACAACTGGCGGCGTCGAAGTGACCGTCGGCACAATCAGGATCTCCGAGGCCAACTACGGTGTGACCTTTGGCAGGACATCAACGCTCGGCACTGCGAACGAGAGGAAGACGAGCAACACCGACTGGAAGATGAGAACGAGCATTTCGGCCTCCACCACGAGCGGTTTTGCCGCCGTATTCGGAGTCAGAGCCCTCATGAAGATGAAGGCGTACCAGCCTTCACCGAGGAGCTACAATAGGTCGACTGGCCGTCGGGTTTCAAGCCTACAAGCATTGAAAAATACGACGGCAAGACCAATCCTGAGTCCTGGCTCACGGTCTACACTTTGGCAATCCGAGCAGCTGGAGGAGATTACAAAGCCATGGCTAACTACCTCCTAGTCGCTCTAGCCGACTCAGCGAGGATATGGCTAACAGGACTTCCTAAGAGATCAATTGGCTCCTGGGGATAACTCCGGGAAAGCTTCATCACCAACTTCTAGGGGACGTACGAGAGGCCATCTTCCCAGCACGATCTGTATCAGTTGCATCAAAGGAAGAATGAGTCTCTTCATGACTTCATCAAGAGGTTCTCTGAGAAGAAAAATTCAATCCCAAGATCAAGGACGAGGTCGTCATCGCCGCCTTTCGAAAAGGACTCAAAGACACCTCGTTCGTCGCTACCAACTCTCTCAAGGCTCTATTTGACATGGCGAACAAGTACGCCGACTCGGCTGACGCTGTTGCTGAGGCCCTTGATGACAAGAAGACACCATGACAGAAGAAGCGGAAGGACACCGAGGACGTGGCCCCGACTAAGGCTAGGAACCGCAAACCCAAGTCAGACGGCTTCATTGTGGCAGTCGGTCACAACCGTCTTCAGCCTTCAACAACTGGAGATTATCAGAGCGACAAGTGACACGCTCGGGGGCTTGAAAGCCTAAATGCAAGGATGGCATCCCCACTCCCGAATACCGAACAAGCCAATTTCGGATACGCGTGACAGGAACCCAGGGCTACGAGCCCATCTCCTATGCTCAGGGGCTGGACCAGTCTGCCAAGATACGCTCGGAATGCTCCATGAGGGCTACTGACCGAGTACTTGCGCCAGTGCTATTATATCTCTAATTACAAGTGTCGGCCCATCCTCTATCCGAGTGGCCCATATGCTTGTCATGAGGTACCCGGGGCCCGTGGCCTCCACAGTAGCCCCTGAGACCTTCATAGTTGAGTCACAGCTGGTACTGAGTGCTCATCCTCCACGGTGAAGATTGCCCGAGTGCATTGCTCCCGAGTATTCTTTGTCCGAGTACTTCTTCTCCCGAGTCCTACTTCATGTCAGCTGGCAGCGAGGTTATGAAGGGCTCCATGTAGATGTATGAATAGGGTGTGCCGAATAGGCGCACCTATTAGGTGTAGCCCTCGACTTTGTGCTTAATTATGAAAACAATTAAACATAAAGTCAAAGATCTTTAACCTTGTAATCTTTCCCGAGTAGTATACTACTTGTATATAAGACTCTTCGGTATCATGTCAACCGGAAATAATTTATAGTCTTTGCTGAGTAGTATGTCACTCGTATATGAGATTCTTTAGCTTCATGTTAGCTGAAAAAGGTGTTTATAGTCTTTCCCGAGTGGCGTCCCACTTAAAAGTTAGACTCTTCAGCGTCATGTCGGTTGGAAAGAATATTTATAGTCTCTCCCGAGTAGTGCACTACTCGGAAGTTAGACTCCTTAGCATCATGTCGGCTGGAAAAAGATTTGCTCATGGCAATTGTTGGCTAAGCATGTAAGCTGAGTGCCACTTTATGAAATTTAATTCATTATGTGGCCAGGTGTACTTGAGAGATACCTGCATCCCTAATTTTAATGAAGACCAGCTCGTGATCCTTGTAAGGATATATTCTCAATACCTGGTGGATAATACAAATACCCGAACACATGTGTTCAGCAATTAGACCTTCATGAAGCATATCTGATTACTTCATCGGTTCCTGTTGGTAGCCCCAGCACCATGATTTTAACACAACTAGCGAGCGGCCCACATTGAGCGTGCTACTGTAGGAACTCATATCTTGGTGGTCTACTACCAAATAGGCTGGCCTAAACTGATCTACCTAGCGTAGCTCTATAAAATTGGCATCCCTCGCACGTCAGGATCAGCCAGAGGAATCCTTGTTTGCAAGCCTTTCCGACTTATGTTCTGGATGCAGCCTGGTTGCCACAAATGCCTAAGTAGGTATATTGCAGAATCTGCTTGCCCTCCCCAGGTGTGACGCGGTGCATGAGAACTCCGGATGTGCTTTGACGACGTAGATCTTTTCTGACTTTAGTAAAGCCGAATAAGGTACCCGAACTTTGCATTAGCATAGGATTCGGCTGGCGACCCTCATGGGGCATACCCTATCCAACATAGTTATGGCCAAATAAGGTACCCGAACCTTATATTAGCATAGGATTCAGCTAGCGACCCTCATGGGGCGTACCGTATCCAACCTGGCAAAATTGTAGCTAAATAAGGTACCCGAATCTCGTAGGATTTGGCTGGCGACCCTCGGGGAGTGTACCCAACTCAGCGAAGTTGTACCCGAGCCCCGACTGGTGCCGGAGGTCAGTTGTTAGTCGAATAAGGTACCCGAACCTTGCATTAGCATAGGATTCGGCTAGCGACCCTCATGTGGCATACCTTACCCAACTGAGTTGTGACCGAATAAGGCACCCAAACCTAGCATTACCACATGATTCGGCTGGCGACCCTCATGGGCGTACCTCACCCAGCCAAGTGGTATACGACCCCTGACTAGCGCCAGAGGTCGGTTGTTAGCTTGCATGGAGCGTAGCCGGGGAAGATGACGTCCCGATTGGTGCGAGTACTCGGTTAGTAGCCCTCATGGAGCATTCCGAGCGTATCTTGGCAGACCGGTCTAGCCCCCGAGCGTAGGAGATAGACTCGTAGCCCTGAGTTCCTATCACGCATATCCGGAACTGGCCCTGCATTATAAACATATTGGATGAGTAGCATCTGATGATGAAAACAATCACCCGAATAATATTTATGTAGTTTACAATATATGTAAATACGTGTTCTTCCTCTTGTTGATATTAATTTCCCCGAGTAGTTGACCCCTTACGTTTAAGCACTCTGCCCGACTAGTCATAGCCCCCTAGCATCAGGAGTTGGCTCATGGCTCTTTCCCGGATACGCGTTTTGGGTGACTTGAGTTCGTCTTTCATGGAGCAGAGTTTCACGGATTGGAATTTATACTACTCAAGTACTTTTGCAATCATTTAAGAGCAAAAACAGAAAAAAGTGTAGCTTGTACACCTATTAGGTGTAAGCGGCTGCGGCATTGGCGAGGTCAAGTAAGGAAATATTTATCTGAAAGCGACTTAGCTGTTTGGTATTTGGGAGTGGGGATGCCATCCTTACGTTTGAGCTTGTGAGCCCCCGAGCATGTCACTTGTTGTTATGATATTCTTCAGTTGTTGAAGGTCGAAGACGGTTGTGACCGACTGCCACATATTGGGGATGTAGGTATCTCTCAAGTAAACCTGACCACATATTGGGTTAAAATCCATAAAGTGGTACTCGGCTTACATGCTTAGCCAACAATTGCTATGAGCAAATATCTTTCCAGCCGACATGATGCTAAAGTGTCTAACTTCTGAGTGGGACGCTCCTCGGGAAAGACTATAAACACCTTTTCCAGCTGACATGAAACTGAAGAGTCTAATTTTCGAGTGACATACTACTCGGGAAAGACTATAAAATATTTCCAGCTGACATGAAGATAAAGAGTCTCATATACGAGTGGCATGCTACTCGGCAAAGACTATAAAAAATCATTCCGATTGACATGATACCGAAGAGTCCCATATACCAGTAGTACACTACTTGGGAAAGACTACAAGGTTAAAGATCTTTGACTTGATGTTTAATTGTTTTCACAATTAAGCACAAAGTCAGGGGCTACACCTAAGAGGTGCGCCTATTCGGCGCACACTATTCATACTTCTACATGGAGCCCTTCATAGCCTCGCTACCAGCTGACATGAAGCAGGACTCAGTAAGAAGAAGCACTCGAACAAAGAGTACTTGGGAGAAATGCACTCGGGCAATCTTCACCGTGGAGGATGAGCACTCGGCATCAGCTGTGACTCAACTATGAAGGTCTTAGGGGCTGCTGTGGAGGCCGTGGGCCCCGGGTACCTCATGACAAGCATATGGGCCACTCGGACAGAGGATGGGCCCAACCTTGTAATTAGAAATATGGTAGAACCCAGCAGACTTTGCCTTGTACAATAAGGAATATACAGTCCTAGTCGGGTAAATTATATCTCTAAGAGGAGATCCCTTGGCTGTAATCTGGCTGGGACTCCTACCTTGTACCCCTGTCCCCCAGTATGTAAGGGGAGGCAGGGCGCCCCCTAAGGGCATACAGAGATTCATCAGAATCATACTTCCTCAAAGGAATACATCACAACTGGACGTGGTATTACCTCACATCGAGGGCCTGAACCAGTATAAACCTTTCGTTTCCCTTTGCAGTCCACCGAGTTTCGATCCAACGAGTAGCCCTATATATTTATTGCCGGTGTAAAACATCGACAAGTTGAATCCGGAAAACTGCGCTTTCGGTGTACCATCTGGCAAGCTACTCGACTTTATCGTATCGCATCGAGGCATCAAGGCCAATCCAGAGAAAATCAGCGCTATCATGAACATGGCACCGCCAACTTGCTAGAAGGATGTCCAGAAGCTGACAGGCTGCATGGTGGCACTTAGCCAATTCATCTCCCGATTTGGCGAACGAGGCATGCCCTTTTTCAAATTATTAAAGAAAGTGGACAATTTTCAATGGACACCCAAGCCCAGCAAGCTTTTGAAGACTTCAAAAGATTTCTTATATCACCACTAGTGTTGGCATCACCTATGCCCTAGGAACCATTACTGTTATACCTAGTGGCAACCACTCAGATAGTCAGCACGGTGCTAGTAGTCAAGCGATCAGAGCCAGGTCATATATAGAAAATTCAATGGCTAGTCTATTTCGTCAGCGAGGTCCTAGCCGACTCCAAGATGAGATATCCTCAAGTCCAGAAGCTGTTATATGGCCTACTCATCACTATCCGGAAGCTGTTGCACTATTTTCAATCGCATCAAGTAACTGTTGTCACATCGTATCCACTCGGGGACATCCTATATAACCGTGAGGCCACTGGCTGTATCACTAAATGGGTGCTCGAGTTGATGGCGTTTGACATCATTTTTCAACCACGGATAGCAATCAAATGTCAAGTTCTAGCTAACTTCGTGGCCGAGTGGACAAAAGTCTAGATGACTACAACAATGGACAAGCTAGAGTACTATACAATTTACTTCGACGATTCTCTACGGATCGGCAGGCTAGGGTTGGCATTGTACTAATGTCACCCACCGGCGAAAAACTCAAGTACGTTCTCCAGATTCACTTTCCGGCTTCCCACAATGTCACTGAGTACAAGGCACTTATCCACGGGCTCCACATTGCCATATCACTCGGCATCCATCGACTGGTCATGTGTAGGGATTCTCAACTCGTGGGCAACCAAGTCATGAAAAACTGGACATGTCTCGATGATAACATGGCGGCATACTGTCGGGAGGTCCGAAAGCTGGAAAACAAGTTCGATGGGCTGGAGATAACTCATGTATTGCGACAATACAATGAAGCGGCAGACGAATTGTCCAACATGGGATTCAAACAAGAAGTGGTCCCAACAGGGATTTTTGTCGAGCAACTACTGGAGCCATCAGTCATGAAGAAACCAGTGCTTGAATAGTTGGGGCTGAATCTACCCTGGCAACAAACGAAGTGCTAGTCATCTCTCAAGATTGGTGGACTGTAGTTGTCAAATTCCTCTTGGACGACGAACTCCCAAAAGATCGCAGCAAAGCTAAGAGGATTAAATGCCGAAGCAAATGTTTCCTTATAGTTGGAGAAGACCTGTACCATCGAAGCGCATCCGGAGTCCTCATGGGCTGCGTCACACCCAAGGAGGGCAAGCAGATTATGTAATCAATCCACTCGGGTATTTGTGGCAACCATGCCACATCTAGGACGTTAGTCGGAAAGGTTTACAGACAAGGTTTCTTCTGGCCGACTGCGGTAACAGATGCTAAAGACATAGTCCGCACATGCGAGAGATGCCAATTCTATGCAAGGCAAATACATCTTCCAGCCCAAGAACTTCAAACAATTCCAATCTCTTAGCCCTTTGCAGTTTGGGGGCTTGACATGGTCGAGCCGTTAAAGAAAGCACCAGGAGGGTTCACACACTTGTTCATTGCAGTGAATGAATTCACAAAGTGGATTGAGGCAAAACCCGTTGCTACCATAACAGTGGCACGAGCAAAGGACTTCATCATGAGTATTTTATACCGATTTGGTGTTTCTAACCGCATCATAATGGACAATGGTACTCAGTTCAGTGGTGGCGTGTTTCAAGATTTCTGTGATGACTTCAGCATCAAGATCTGTTATGCTTATGTAGCACACCCACAATGTAATGGGCAAGTCGAGTGTGCCAATGGCATGGTCTTACAATGTATCAAGGCTAGGGTGTTCGACTGACTACAACCATATGCAGGGCAGTGGGTACAAGAACTCCCATCCATTCTCTGGTCTTTAAGAACCACGGTTAGTCGGGCAACAATGCAATCCCCTTACTTCCGAGTCTATGGTGCTGAGGCTATGTTACCAACCGAATTGGAATTCGGCTCTCCACGAGTTCAGGCCCACTTAGAAGACAAATCAAACGAAGCCTGATTGGTCGAACTCGATCAGTTGGAGGAAGCGAGAGACATCGCAACTATCCAGTCGGCAAGGTATCTTCAAGGCCTGCGTCATTATCACAGTCGAAATGTCCATGGCCGCGCCTTTTTGGTGGGAGATCTTGTCTTGAGAAAAATACAAACCACCAAAGACAGGCATAAACTATCCTGTTTGTTGTAAGGGCCGTTCATTGTCGCTAAGGTGACACGTCCAGGCGCCTACCGACTGAAGACCAAAGACGGTGCCCTCGTCAGCAACTCATGAAATATAGAACAGCTACATCCTTTCTATACTTGAGTCTTGTATTTTCTCTATACATATGTACAAAGTTTTTTCTCTGACTCACTACATCGCTTGTTCTAACCGAGTAGTGAGTCGGGGGCTGCATGTATTATATGCCTTGTTAATAAAATCCGAGCTTATTTTATCTAAGTCTTGAAGTTCTACAATGATTATGTTAAGTTTGCCCGAGTATAGTTTTTAGAAGTGAACAGTTTTTTCTTAGTTTCCTATCGATCTACTTGGTGTAGACTACATAATCGGGTAAAGCTAATGACGACTAAGAAAAAGCATGTATTCGGTAGCATTGTACAGATATTTACAAATGTCCTTACAAAAGTTATATACACCGACTGCATAATTGTTTGTTCTTATATACCTAGGTCCTTTGCTATGGCCTCCGCAGTCGGCCTCGCCTGGCTAATCAACTCCAGTGCCTCTTCCGGAGTTGTCTCTTCGGCAAAACCGTCACCAATGGCCTCGATATCTACCCTAGGGTAGATCGATTTGGTCATGGCAAGGGTTTGGGCAATGCTGACCACGACACGCTCATTCGAGTACTTCTTCAAGATACTCGGGGCTTCGCTATGGCATGCCTGCACCTAGGAGATAGTACTGCAGCTAGTACCAGGATGGTGAGGTTCCATAATGTCAAGGAGCCCTTTCACGGATTTAGCAATAATTTCCCATGACTCCTTGATGATCTTGATCTCCTCTGCAAAGGCGTTGAACTGGATCTGGGCATTGGCTTTTGAAGCTGTTCAGATGCATCAACAAGAATACTTGTTAGCCAAGACATGCAATCTGAGCAACAAGAAGACAGGGTAACATCATTGTCAAGCAGGAGATGTACTCGCATAGTAGGCCTCCACCTTGGCTTTGGTCTTCTCCACCTCGGCTTTGGCCTTCTCTATTTTCTTCAGCTTGTGATCTTGCTTTTCCCTCTCCTGTGCTTGGGTTTTCAACTCGGCTTCGAGGGCTGCAAATCAACACAGTCAAGAACTCAAGATTGCAGTCAAAGCTCAACAAGGCAGTCGAGAATCAACAATGCTGGAGAAGTACTACTCTGAATTTACTCGGGAGGACAATACAGAAGATTTACTTCTGATCTTCTCGGCTAGAGCCCAGTTTTTGTCCCTGAGCTTATCAACTGATCCCCTCAACCATGTCTCCCTTTCTTGGCTCATCCGCTCTAGGTCGTCCTTGGTGACCTGAAGCTAGTTCAGTCGTTGGAGATAGGGAGCGAGCTCGGTCAGGACCTTATTTATCTTTTCTGAGCGGTTGACAATCTTCTGCTCAGAACAAAAATAGAGGAAAACAGAGTCAAAAGGCAGAGTACCAGAATAATGGAAACTGTCCAGAACTCAACATAACAAGATTCGCTTCATACCTGTACTTCGCTGGACACGGCGATTGCAGCACGCAGACGGACTTCACGCTCCCTCGATGCTACTTGTTCGTCATGTTCGTAGCTCTCCGTGACTCCCTCGAGGGTGACCCAATGAAAGGTTCTCGGGAAGTTGCCCGGAGGGGCTTCGAGCCTGGGGAGGTCTACTTCAATAGAAGACGACAACGATATTAATGGCAATGGGGTCCTGGCTCTAGACTCAGCAGCTGCAGGGGCTTCGGTGACCTACTCGGGGGCTGGAGCAACAACCACAGCACTTGCTTCCTGGCTGGCCGGCGCTGGTGATCCTGCTGTCAGGATTGCTTCGGCTTCAGTAGCTAGAGCAGTCTCTAGCTCAGCAGGTGCAATTGCTGGAGCTGGCTTGGCTGGGACTGGCACGGTAGCAGGTGATGCTGGCATAGTCCCTTTGGGATCTATGTCGACTCGGTTCCTACACAAGATGTCAGATATCAAAATACTATCACATCATTCAAGATTCCTAGAAGATTGAAGATTGCTTACCTTTTGGAAGTCTTGAACTTCCACGAGCGGGCTCCAGAAGATATCGGCGACGAAGAGCTGCTGGCTGGCAGGCCAGTTGGCGCGGCAGTCAGTGGTGGCAATTTAGCTCTAGTCGGCTCTGTTCCTAGCGCAGCTGACTGGGGCGCCGATGTACTCGGCAGTGCTACCCTTGGGCTTGATGTTGCTGATCTTGTACTCGGTGGAGCTGCCCATAGGCTCGATGTTGCAGATCTAGAGCTTGGCAGTGCCGGCCTTGGGCTTGATGTTGCTGATCTTGAGCTCGGTGGTGCTGGCTTTGGGTTTGATGTTGATAGCCTTGGGCTTGGAGGCACCAGACTGGGGCTTAGTAGCCTAGGAGCTAAACTGGTGGGGTCCTTGATCCTCATGCTCCCAGTGCTGCACTCGGCGTGCTTGTCTTCTTCTTGCCCGGGTTTTCAATTGGTTTCTTCCCAGCCCTCTTGGAGCTGGGTTGGGTGGCAGAAGAGTTGGCTGGCCTCTTTTTTGTTTTGGTGGCCAGCTGGTTCTAGGAGTCATCATCAAACTCCTCATAGTCCTGCAAGTATTTCTGACAACATACATCATACATTGCAAAACGATCCAAGACAGAAGCTAACATGCATTCATCACAGATGGATAGCAATTCAATATCGGTCCTTCAAGATTACCTGTGGCCGAGGCCTGTTATGGCTATAGGGTGTGGTGGCGTGCTTAGCATCTTCTATCTCCACTACCCCATTCACAAAAAAGCCGAGCAAGGTATCGATGACCTTGTTTTTATCAGCTAAATTAGGGTATTCTTGGCTGGGGTTAGTTTTGTCTTGATAATCCTAACCGAAGTGGCTTCTAAGCTTCAAAGGCCTGATGCAGCGGTTCAAGAAACACCTCGCCACCTAGGAACCAGTCAGCCCTAAGCTCTTCAGCTGATCTATTTTCTCCATCAGTTGGTGATGAGGACATCACTAGCTCGGATATGACCCTAGCTACCTTATGTATTCATCAACCAAAGGTGCGTGCTTTCTACGTAAGATTTACACGTTATATATTTGAACAGCCATTACTGCACCATGAGTTTTGTGTGTTCTTGTTTGCAGAGATACTTGCTTGGGTGAAGGGAAAGAGACCGAGCACAAGAAATGCATGGATGATCAAAGAAGTTGATTGGGGACTAAACCAAGACCTTACCCAAGTCTACTCCTACATCACTACGCCACTTTTTGGTCCATAGAAAGCAAGAGATGAAGTTCTGTATGTTTTGGATTCGGACTCGGGCCTCCTGACAGCATCAACTTCAAACGGACCTAGCCGCTGATCCAGAAGGACTCTCAGGGCCCATGAGTACTTGGTGAAAAGCTTATAGAGTCTACTTTCAGATGGTTTTGGTCCCACATCAAAATTCCTCCTGAGCTGTTCGAAATTGTCGAAACAAGGCAGTACCTCTTTCAGTCCGAGTCGGTTTTGGACCTTGGGCCTTGTATTTGTGTCGTGGGCTAAACCCATGAGGAGTGCGCCCCTCATAGGGAAAATCCTAACCCTAGGACGTCCTAACTCATATATATTCAGTAGCTGCCGCCGTTTAGGGTGGGTTTTGCTTAGATTTTTCTGTCTCGGAACAGTTTCGCCATTTATCGGTTTGTGAGACCCCAACTTCGAGATTATAATCATTCATTTGCAAGTGAGTTGTAACCTTTCTTGTTAACCTTTCTTGTTCTTGCTTGTATTCTTCGATTCGCATGCAGGGATTAGCCTTCGTGGCAAGGTCAACCGGGCAGCGCACGGTTGATAACGAGAGGAGACGTGGTGCAGCGCTTGCAGGGTTCGGGTCTTGGTGATCAGAAGCCGGATCGTGAGTGTCAATTCTCCACCAAATCGAGAGTTATCCTTACCTAACAGAAGATCGGGCACCCCGTTGCCATCAAGTGGTATCAGAGCGAAGGTTGCCCGTTAGGTATTATCTTTTCCATCCCGTTTTCAATCTTTGTTTACCATACCTAGAGTCCAGAAAAGCCACAAAAACAAAATTGGTAGTCGTAGGTTTTTCCCTGTCCTACAACCACGTTTAGCCTTTTTGCATAATTCTGTTTTAGAGTCTGTAGTGTTGAGTTAGTGTCCTAGGTCGAGTTCGGTTGCTGGCTTAGATTGTGTTTGAATCCAGTTCGTGATCCATCTACCGCACCCCCCTAGACACCACCACCTGATCCCGAATCAGCCTCCACCAAAACACTGATACGAAGGGTCTTTCTTGAAACAGCCATAACTTTCGCATACAGACTCAGAATCAGGCAAATAAATAGTCTACAGACATCTACAAAAAAATTCCCATCCACCACTCCCTGACTTTGTCGAGTTTGTCCAAATTTTTTTTGCGAAATTCAGCCCGGAAAATTGGATTTCCGCACTTCAAAGTTATAGCACACTTTTTAAAGCACGCTCGTGTATTTCTACAGACCACAACCTATATCAGACTGAGCTGTCACCTCCTAAGGTTGTTGTTCCTATGCTCCTAGTTGAGAAAAAATATCAGAAAAATAAAAGGAAAATAAAAAAAAGGGTGTGAAGAAAAAAAAAAAGGATAAAAAAAGAAAAAAAAGAAGAGGAGCACATAGGACACACCAGGGAGCCATTTGTTTTGTGCTGTATTTTTGCCTTGTCCTTATTTCCTTGCTGTTGTCCTTTCATACTTGTTTGTTCCTTGTTTTATCACATCTGGTTTAGAACGTGTTTAGGCCAGCAACTAGGACAAGTGCTTTGGACATTTATTCAGCATTACTATATGTTATTGAATTGTGTGCTACTAATCTATTTGGCCTCCCAAGCTCCACATATATACTTCTGGTCAGCACGGTCTCGACCCTTGCAATCGCTGGATCACACCCTCAAGGTATCATGAACCAGCCACCAGTTCTACCATCCTTTGCTTGCTAGTCTCAGAACCTTGTAAGAGCTCGGTAAGGTGCTTCCATTTGCGAGTGTCCACTATCCTTGCATAGTAGTAGTTGATAGGGATAATACTTTTGTGTTTTCTCTGTCTTCTTGCTAACAATGCCAAGGTCCGACGAAATGGCGAAGTGTGTTCTTCGTAGCGAGATGCAAGGCTACATTGACCAGATGATGAAGGGGCTGAATGAAACCATTCTGAAGGGGGTCAACGCTGCTCTTTCCAAGCAAAACATAAACCACACGCTTGAGAGTACTTTGGTACAACGAGTGCTAAGTTCTCAAATGGAGAAAGCGGAGCAAAATCAACGCCACAATTTGTTCCAATCAAGGTTCGTGGTTCACAATAGAGCATGCCGTATTATCATTGATAGTGAGAGCTGTAGCAACTTGGCAAGTTCAGATATGGTCGAGAAGCTTGGATTGTTGACGCAACCGCATCCTAAGCCTTATTACATCCAGTTGTTCAATTCCTACGGTAAGTTGAAGGTAAGTAAAATTGTGAAAGTGGAGTTTTCCGTAGGCAATTATCATGATAGTGCCATATTCGATGTTGTTCCAATGCAAGCATGTTCTCTACTTTTGGGTAGACCTTGGGTATATGATAGAGATGTTGTGCACCGTGGTAGAACCAACACGTACACTTTACACATAATGGCAAGAAATTTAAGTTGCTACCTATGTCCCCTGCTGAAATTTTGAAAGATGATCTTGAGAGGGAAAAGATTAAAAACATGAGGCTTTGAGAAATAAATGTAATAATACTAATGTTTTGATGCCTTCACCTAAACCTGAGTTATTGCAAAACGAATGTATTGCTTTGGGCACTGACATTTTGTAGGTATCTGAGAAGAGCCAAGATAATGAGAAAAGGGAGAAAGACATGGAGAAAGAAGATTCACCTGTGGTTCCATGCATGTTTCAAGATGGTTTAATTAAGAGTGCACTACAGTTTTGAAATGAGAACAAAGGTAACAGAAAATGGTGCTACATTCACTCAAGGTATGGACAATTCTGATGTGCTATCTATGTCCACTAATCATGCAGTTTAGAGCAATTACCCGTGGAATCGTGTGTTATATTACCTTTGTCACATGATGCTTTGGTTACTATTTCTTGCGATAAAGAAGAGTTGTGCAATGCTTCACTTATATCCATGCCACAACTAGTGAATGAACATATTAGTAATGTTGTTGAACCACCATGTGCTGATTTTAGACATGTTGTTCACATTGCTAGCGAGAATGAAGAGCTTAGATTGCTATCTTCTTTAAATACTTGGGGCTATATTCAATTTGATGATCTTTGTCCACTCAATTGTTTAGAGAAAAAATTATTTGCTAGATCTGATTTGCCATGTCCTTCTCATGTGATTTTTCATGTTATTGGTAATTATGATAATAAAGGAGAATATAATGTGCATAGAGTATACATTTGTTCGAATTTTAATATACCTCCTTTTCATAATGACATGTCTTGTCTAGGGGACCGCACGAGTATAAATAATTCCCTATCTAGTTCCTCTAGTTGTTTAAATGAGTTGCAGGTTGGTTTGCAAGAAGGGGAGTGTTGTGAGCTACACGACACTACAAAGTGTTCTCTGTGTTTAAAACTTTCAGAATCCAACCATATGTATAATACTACCTCACCCTATGTTGTGAAAGATAAATATATATTCATCAGGCTTAATGACAAGGTGAAACCGCGGACAGTTTCCAATCAAGAAGGGGAGGATGATGAGGACATCACTAGCTCGGATTTGACCCTAGCTACCTTATGTATTCATCAACCAAAGGTGCATGCTTTCTACATAAGATTTACGTGTTATATATTTGAACAGCCGTTACTGTACCATGAGTTTTCTGTGTTTTTGTTTGCAGAGATACTTGCTTGGGTGAAGGGAAAGAGTCCGAGCACAAGTAATGCATGGATGATCAAAGAAGTTGATTGGGGACCAAACCAAGACCTTACCCAAGTCTACTCCTACATCACCACGTCACTTTTTGGTCCATAGAAAGCAAGAGGTGAAGTTCTGTATGTTTTGGATTCGGATTCGGGCTTCCTGACAGCATCAATTTCAAACGGACCTAGCCGATGATCCAGAAGTACTCTCGGAGCCCATGAGTACTTGTTGGAAAGCTTATGGAGTCTACTTTTAGATGGTCTTGGTCCCACATCAAAATTCCTCCTGAGCTGTCCAGAATTGTCAAAACAAGGCACGGACCTCTTCCAGTCCGAGTCTGTTTTGGACCTTGGGCCTTGTATTTGTGTCGTGGGCTAAACCCATGAGGAGTGCGCCCCTCACAGGGAAAATCCTAACCCTAGGACGTCCTAACTCATAAATATTCAGTAGCCGCTGCCGTTTAGGGTGGGTTTTGCTTAGATTTTTCTATCTTGGAATAGTTTCACCGTTTATCGGTTTGTGAGACCCCAACTTCGAGATTATAATCATTCATCTGCAAGTGAGTTGCAATCTTTCTTGTTCTTGCTTGTGTTCTTCGATTCGCATGTAGGGATTAGCCTTCGTGGCGAGGTTAACCGGGCAGCGCACGATGATAACGAGAGGAGACGTGGTGCAGCGCTTGCAGGTTTCGGGTCTTGGTGATCAGAAGCCGGATCGTGAGTGTCAATTCTCCACCAAATCGAGAGTTATCCTTACCTAACAGAAGATCGAGCACCCTGTTGCCATCAAGTGGTATCAGAGCGAAGGTTGCTGTTAGGTAGTATCTTTTCCATCCCGTTTTCAATCTTTGTTTACCATACCTAGAGTCCAGAAAAGCCACAAAAACAAAATTGGTAGTCTTAGGTTTTTCCCTGTCCTACAACCACGTTTAGCCTTTTTGCATAATTCTGTTTTAGAGTCTGTAGTGTTGAGTTAGTGTCCTAGGTCGAGTTCGGTTGCTGGCTTAGATTGTGTTTGAATCCAGTTAGTGATCTATCTGCCGCACCCCCCCTAGACACTACCACCTGATCCCGAATCAGCCTCGACCAAAACACTGATACGGAGGGTCTTTCTTGAAACAGCCATAACTTTCGCATACAGACTCAGAATCAGGCAAATAAATAGTCTATAGACATCTACAAAAAAATTCCCATCCACCACTCCTTGACGTTGTCAAGTTTGTCTAAAATTTTTTTGCGAAATTCAGCCCAGAAAATTGGATTTCCGCACTTGAAAGTTCTAGAACTCTTTTTAAAGCACGCTCGTGTATTTCTACAGACCATAACCTATATCAGACTGAGCTGTCACCTCCTAAGGTTGTTGTTCCTATGCTCCTAGTTGAGAAAAAATATCAGAAAAAGAAAAGGAAAATAAAAAAAGGGTGTGAAAGAAGAGAAAAAAAAAGGATAAAAAAAGAAAAAAAAGAAGAGGAGCACATAGGACACACCAGGGAGCCATTTGTTTTATGCTGTATTTTTGCCTTGTCCTTATTTCCTTGCTGTTGTCCTTTCATACTTGTTTCTTCATTGTTTTATCACATCTGGTTTAGAACGCGTTTACGCTAGCAACTAGGACAAGTGCTTTGGACATTTATTCAGCATTACTATCTGTTATTGAATTGTGTGCTACTAATATATTTGGCATCCCAAGCTCCACATGTATACTTCTGGTCAGCACGGTCTCTGTAATGCCCAGAAATTCACACCGAAATTCTAAACATTAATGTGTAATAAATCCCTGCCCAGGAAAGCCAGGGTACACAAACCAAGTTGCCATACAGAGTGTCTTACAAACAGAGTAAAATGTATATTACATAAATGCAGCGGAAAAAGGTAAAACGGAGTCTATAAACATCTGGCCAAGCAGCTGCTTCCATCCCACAGGCACCTTGACGGCGGAGCCATCCTATTCCTCAGGATGATCTTCATCTGACGCGTCCTCCAACACTGGGGGGAAAATTGGAGCAAGGCTGCAGTACCACCACAGTACTCAACAAATCACACTACAATTATGCATAATGCACCAGGGTACAAAGATGGGAATAGGGTTTGTTTTGCATAGTAGTAGTTCGCAAACAGTAAAAAGTTGATTAATTTAACCATATTAATTCTTCACTGATTAATGTTACACCATGTTAACCAGGCCCAACCATTCCCAACTGATTGACGCTACACCATGTCAACCAGTCTCCACTGATAAACGCTACAACCACGCTTCACCAGGACACCTTCGGGACCGTTACACCACGTTACCCGGACTCCACTAATTAACGCTACACCACGTTAGCCAGTCACCACCAGACAACGTTACACCACGCTGACCAGCTTTTACGCGAAAACAACGCCTACACCAACGTTGACTTAGGCCGGGCTGAGGAAGTTACACCAACGACCACTAGGCGTCACTGATGAGATTAGTTACACCACACTCACCAGTCTCCACCGACTAGCGTTACCACCACGCTAACCAGTCACCCCCGGTCAACTCAACCACGTCGACCGGACTCAACACCTTCCACAACACCAGTTTGATAAAAAGGATTAATTTCTAGGGTTAAGACTAATCACGGTGAGGCTTTGGCCAATGGCCCATAATCCGCTCGGGCGCGGCAGAGCATCGAATAGTTTTACTCTGATCAGAGGGATATACAACTGTTACCCATAAGACAAGCCCCCACACACGTTCCCGGTTTGCCAGTACATCACCACGATTGTCCCGTACGCAGAAGGCTATGACGGACACCGTTCACACAACCTCTCCCTAACCATCCACACCAACGCTGAGATGCACTGCCAGATAGGGCACGCCATATTGGCCAAGCTACCCCCTTGCGCCACGGTGAATCCGGCAGACCGATCAACCCTAACCCCGGGCCGACCCAACTCCATCCCGCTCACCCTCTTCTTCGGTGTCTAGGAGAGGGAGAAGAAACGCTTCAAGCCCAGCCGGTTGCCCACGCTGGCTTGTGGAAAGTAGGGAAGTGCCCAAGTGGTTCCGCGAACCGGTCCTTAATTGACCATGGGTCGTGGACAAGCAAAACCATACACCCATAGCCCTACCATTAGCTCAGATTTTTAAATAATTTAACATCAGCCTATCCAAAGTTTCACTTTTGCGACATGGAAGTCGAATCAATAATTTATAAAAAGAAATAATATTTAATTTCCCATGTGAGCTAGGTGGCTAAGCATGGCTAAGCATCCTAAAACTATAATCTAATCCCACAATTATTACCCACGGTGACAAGGGTTCAGGTTTCAAAACTATGGCTATAGTTCCTAACATTGCATAGGTAATAACACCCCACATGAAATATTTAAAATAATGTAGTTGATTTGAGTAAAAAAGCAATTTAGCAAAAAATGGTAAGTAAGCAAAGTGTTCAAAGTAACAGTGCGACTTGCCTTGCTCCAGCTCAAAGGTTAACTCTGCTACGATCTCGAAATACGCGGAAGACGAAATTACCTGGCGTCAGATTCTACAACAAACAATGCATAAACAATTAAAAAACAGTACATGGGACAATCAAACATGGGCTGAAAGTATTTTTAATGGATTCTTGGCATTTTTCTGGGATTTAATGAAATTTGAAGGAGTAATCGGATGTTCGTTATGAATATAGTAGAAATTTTATATTTTTTTGAAGTTTTACTGCTATTTTAGTGTAATATATAATATAACAGTCGATTTATTGCGCATTAAACCGAATTAAAGAACGTCACCCGAGGGAGGGAGAGACGGTGCACAGAGGCGGTCACCACCACGTGGCCCACCGCGGGCAACCACGCGCGAGCGTGAGCGAGCGGGCAGCCCGACGATCTGCCACCCGGCAGATCGGACGGCCCCGGGGAGTGCGGCGAGGCCGGCCGTCCCGAGCGGGAGGGGGCGGCGGGCGGCGCACGCGATCCACGTGGGTCGATGACTGAGTGATCTCGTGAGACCCACTCGGCCGTTGGGCGGCGGCCACACGGAGGGGCGGAAAACGAACGGGAAAATGGAGGGGGTTGCTCACCGGCGGCTCGACGACGGCGAGATGACGCTGCGAAGGACGTGTGTGACAAAAAAGCGGCAGCGGCGAATGGCTCGGGACGACGTCGGCGATCCCGGAGCTCACGCTCTAACGTGTGGGGCGAGAAACGGGCGATGAGGCGGTTGCCCGAGGTGTCCGGAGGATGAGGATGACGGAGAGAGAGGAGTCAGGGCGAAGATTAATGGATGTACGCGGCGCGGTGGGATCACTGCGGGGAGAGAAGGCGGAGTGCCCGATGCTCACCGTGCGCGTGGCGAGGGACGGTCCAACGGGATTGAACTTCCACGGAGTGGCGGCCGAGGTGCGATGTGGCATGGCGAGGTGATGGTGGTGGCGGTATGGCCTGCGTGGCGACGTGTCCGAAACGGTGGCGATGCGAGCGTGTGGCCGAAGTCGTCGAAAAACAGGGGAGCTCGGGTGCGCTTGTGGTGAGGGGTTCTATAGAGCACGGGAAACTCGTGTGTTGCGAAAATGGAGGAGAGGCGAGGGGCTTTTTTATGCAGTCGGCCGGGAGAGATCGAGGCCGAATTGGCTCCAATTCATGCACGGGAGAAGAGAGTGTGCGGTGTGGAGATCATGCACGCAATTTGTGGAGTGAGGGGCCATGACGCGGAGGAATTCGGGGAGGTAGGATGGACTCGGTCGCGCCCGTTTGAACTGAGTGCGAGTGCGGAGGAGCGGGAGGCGGCGCCGGAATCGGACGGCTTCCAGGGATTTTTCCCCTCTGCCCGATTCGGACGGAGGAGAAGACGATGCTGACAGGCGGGCCCGGCCTGTTAGGGGAGGAGCGTGGGCGCGGGTGGAGCGAAGGCGCGGCGCGGGAGGAGTGCGCGGCGTCGGTGCCGCGGGGCGCAGGGGCATGAGTCGAGGCCGCCGAGCGCGGGCGAGGGGCGCGGGGCGCAGGCGCCAAAGGGCTGAGGGCGCGGGCGAGGCACGAGAGAGGAGAGGGCGCAGCACGAGAGCAGGGCACGGGAGAGGCCAGGAGAGGGAAAAAGGAACCGGCCTGCAGCGCGTGGGGAATGCGGCACAGGAGCGGGCCGCCGGCCCAACAGAAGAAAAATAGAGAAAGGAAAAAGGAAAAAGATTTCCAGGATGATTTTAAATTCGAGACAGCGTTTTTGATTTTTATAAAAATAGTTCCTGTGCTCTGAAATTCCACAAAAAATCCAGTTAATGTATTTTGGCACATGAGAATACAGAAAATATCCCGCCATGATAATTTATTTATCTTTCATTTTACACCTTTAATTAATTCCTCTAGCCATTTTTAAAATTCCTGTTTCTTAAGTATTTTTCTCAGGTAAAGTTTTGTTGTGGCAATATCGGGTGTGACAAACCTACCCCCCTTAAACAGAATTCTCGTCCCCGAGATTCGAAAGCGCTAGCAAAGAGATGGGGCATGGGCGGACTTCAATTCGTCTTCTCGCTCCCAGGTAGCTTCTTCTTCTGAGTGCATGGCTCCATTGTTACCTTGCAGAACCTGATTACCCCTGCTCCTGGTGTTTCTCTCACTGATTTCTTAGAATCCATATTGGCTTCTCCCACCATATGTGAGGTCTTCCTGAATCTCAATTTTCTGTTCCGCATCTGCCTGTTCTGCTGGGATTCTCAGACACTTCTTCAACTGTGACACGTGAAACACGTCGTGTATACCCGTCATCGAAGCTGGAAGCTCTAACTGATATGCCACTTCACCGGGTTTTCGGGCTAGCACTTGAGGTAGGGGTCCACGAAACGTGGTGCTAGCTTCCCTTTGGTTTGGCAACCTGTGTACTCCGTTGAAATGGGGTGACGCGAAGATATACGTAATCCCTTCCTCGATAGCTTAGGATCTCAGGTGACGGTTGTCAGCATAGCTTTTCTGTCTGGATTGAGCCGTCCTTCCAAGCGCTATAACCTGACACCACAAATATGTAATGGCTACCTACTCTTCGGCCTCTCTTGAGTGAAGTCGTTCCGAGTACCTGCGTTCACCTGTTGATGCTAGAAAAGGGCTGCTGTGCGGCACTTCCTCCATGGTCAAAGCTTCAAAGGCCATCGCAAGCTGGCCTGGAGCTGTTGTTGTACGAGAACTCTGCTACTATAAGCTCTTATCCCATGTTCCTCTGAAGTCTAGTGCGCAAGCCCTTAGCATGTCCTCCTAATATCTGATTGACTCTTTCAGTCTGACCATCCTGTTTGTGGATATATTATGCCGTGCTGAAGTTCAGTCTGGTTCAAAGTTCTGCTTGTAACTTCTTGCCAAAACTTGGAAGTGAACTGGCTACCACGATCGGAGACAATCCTCTTGGGTACCTCTGTTGTAAACACTATTATCGAGCCATATATAGTTCCAGCCCCGTTTCTTACCCGAGTATGTTGTATGCATCGGATGAAATGTGCAACTTTGTAGTCGTCCACGACCACCCAGATTGAGTTTCTACCCTGACGATGTGCGAGGCAAAACCAGTGATAAAATCCATTTCTCGATTTCCCTCCTACTTCCACTCTTAGAACCTTGAGTGGCCTGTAACAGTCTCAGCAGCCGTTGTGTTTCTGCCTTGACCCGTTGCACACATCATAGATTGCTACAGAATTCTGCGATTATCTCTCCTCATGCTGGCCCACCAAAACTTCATCTTGATATCCTGATACATCTTTGTGCTTCCGGGTGAATGGTAAGTAACTGTGTCATGGGCTTCCCGAGTATTAGATCTTTATGATTCTTTGTTTCTGAGAACGCACAACGTTCCCCCATCCATACTGTTCCGTTCTCGTCTTCAGTATAACCCTGAGCTTTTCCGGCTTCTCATGTTCTTCTTAATTTCTTGGATTCTAATCGTTTCACTTGTGCTCGCGGAACGTTATCAAAAAAGCGTGGGCTGAGCCTCTAGGTGCTCACCGAATCCATGTTCGACAATGCCTAGTTCAAGCGTTCAAACTCTTGCTGCATTTTTACACAATGCCTCTGCTCGAGCGGTGTTGCAGTAACTTTTTCTGCTCTAAGCGTCTGCCACGACATTGGCTTTCCCTGGATGTAATGTATCCCCACATCATAATCCCTGAATCAACTCCAGCCACCTTCCTTGGTGAATATTTCAGATCAGGCTGGGTGAAGATTACTTCAAGCTCTTGGTCTGTATAAATCTCACTGCGGTGTACCGATGAGGTAATGCCGCCAAATCTTTAGAGCATACACACGGCGTGCCCAATTCTAGATCGTTGTTGGGCAATTGCTCTCAGGGGTGTAAACTGGCGTCGATGCATAAGCTACAACTCGGCCTTCGGCATCAATACGCACCCTAAACCCCTAGCGGGATGGCATCACAGTTATACTTGGAAATCTTTTTTAGGGTCTGGTTAGATCAGAACTGGGTGCTGAAACCCAACTTATTCTCTTGAGTTCTTCAAAGCTGTGTTGCATTGCAGAGGTCCAGACAAACATAGCAATTCCTTCTTCAGAGCGTGGGCGATGGTCGTGGCAAGGGTCGTTGAGAAGTTCGGTCGGATGAACCGGCTGTGTACCCCGCAAGTCAAGGAAACTCCGCACTTGTGTCACTGTCTTAGGCGGTTTCCCCAATTTGGTGACAGATTCCACCATTCGTTGGTCCACGGCAACTCCTTGAGCGTGATGATGGTCCGAGGAACTGCACTTCTCTTAACCAGAAGTCGCACTGCTGAACTTGGCGTACAACTGGGGCTCGCTCAACTTCTCAGAACCAAACGAAGGTGTTGCTCATGCTCTTCCGTGACTTCGAGTAGATTCCAAGATGTTGTCGATGAACACTACACAAAACTTGTCCAGAACTGCATGAATACCTTGTTCTAATTCATGAAGGCAGTGCATTGTCAGCCAAAGACATAACAGTGCACTCTACAACCATAACCGGGTGATGAAGGCTCTTTGGTATGATTCCTCTTCTCGAATTCTGAGTTGTGATAGCCTTGATCACAGTCTACTTGGAGAAAACGTGCCACCGCTCTGCGAATTGCGAAGAGGAGTCATCATTCTGCAGCGGTACTGTTCTATGGACACGTGTGATGTGCACGATGTGGTCCACGCACATCCGTTTTGGTCTTTCGCTGCTTTCACAAAAAATGACTGGCGCTCCTCCAAGGGATGTGCTGCGTCGGATGTAGCCTTTCTGTCTAACAGATCGTTGGACCTGCTTCTTGACTTCTGCCATCCGTTCGTCCATTTCTGTAGTAGGCGCTGCTTTATATTGGCGCGTTCCCAGTTGCCAGAGCAATCTGGAAGGTCATATTTCCTGTTTTTGGTGCATTCCCTGTAGTCTTGTCCAGAAAACACATCCTGTATCCTTCACTATTGGAGTCCTCTATGTCCTTTGTCTGTTCGTCCCACCTCCGAACAGTTACTCTGCCTGCTAACTTGATCAAGCTTGTTCTTGATGCAGCGGCAACAGATGACTCGAAACTAACCACCTTCCTCCGAAGCTGGTTCACTGTTTTAGTGCGATCCGCTCACAATTGATCACCCCTTTGTGTCGCGTTAAATATATCCATTTCTAGTGTATTACTATCTATCTGGATCCAAAGAGAAGCAAATGAATGATCCTTGAATTTCAAGGCTCACTGAAGGGCTTTATAGTGAGTGGTTACAACGGGGGGTTCGCCAGGTGTATGAACCATCAGGGTATTTTAAGGTTCCACTAACTTTTACCCGTGTGTCCCCACAAATTTCTGTGAATATGATAAGAGTGTGTTGGCACCAGAATCAAAAAGTACGCTGGGGTAGCAAAGGGATTGAGTTCACAAGAAACGATTACCCAATACCACTTCCTGTCGGCCTGCGCCTCTTCGCGGAGACATTTGACACGCCCTTTAACCACCTGTGATGGCAAGTGAGTTGGGTGCTGAGCTACCCCCCAAAGGTCTGGAGTCCCACTTCCTCGGCTTTCGGACAGTGTCTCGAATGCCCGGTTCATTGCAGGTGTAGTAGAGCCGGTAGCTCGGCCCCCATAATCCTTCCGCTGGCTGACCCTGCTTGCTGGCCGCCATTGGTGGGCGTGAGAGCGATGACGGTGTACTGCCCGTTGTTGCTGCTACTTCCAGAGTGCCTCCGTTATGATCTGCTGTTGTTGACGGAGATCATGTGGCTGGTCCACCCATGCGGCCCATCGATCATTCCCGTGGGTTGAAGCTTGTCCTGGGTGAGTCCGCGAACTTGTGTCTGGCCTCCTCGTCGATCACAACATGTTATACTAGACTCTCCTGGCGGATAGCTGTTATCCACCCAGTTTCTCGAAGCTCTGAGTATCGCTTGAGAGGAAGCATGATTGGTCCAGCTCGTCGTTCAATCCATCAAGAACCTCTCCTTCTTTTCTTCCGCATCGTGCGGACCTCTGTTGGCGTGTTAGCGCGCTAAAACGGTTGAACTGCTAGACGTAACTGCCTATTCCCTTGGACCAGAGTCCGTGAACTCCCTTTCTTCTGTGCCACAAATTCCCACCGAATCTTGACTCCGAAATTGTAGCAGAATTCGGCCCGCAGTGGGACCTCCGTTTGGTAGCGGGCGGAGTCACCAGAAATTGTTCCCAACCAGCCGATGCGACCTGGGTGGTGAGTTATCAAAAGCGACCTTTCTCGGGTCGGTGCCACTGGGAGGAGCGTTGAGCTTCTTCTCGATTGCCAACAACCAGTCTGGCATCAATGGGGTTGGGGAGCTGGAGAAAAAGGGGGCCTGACCCTAGAACTCAGGAGGATGGAGGGGCAATGGGCGCTGATTGGTGGCTGCTGGCATGCGTTGCGGTTTTCACGCATCTGCTATGCATCATCGATGGCCAACATCGAATTCTGTTGGGCGATTAGACGTGTCAACGTTCGTGTTCGGCGCGGGTGCGGTGCGGTGTGTGGTGGCATGTGGTTGGTGCTCCCTGTTTCTTGACCTCCTTCATGTCGTGATAGCGCTGTGTCGCTGGCAGCGATGCCCACGTCTTGTGTTCACCATCGAGAGGGAGAGCAAAGGAAGGAGGAGAAAAACAGGTGGGCTCAGAACAGGGTGATAATTAAAGTGGCTGGAATTGAATCACTGATCTTCTGGGTTGAAACATGAGAAAACAATTTCAACTCCAATACGGTAAACATACACAACAGACGGTAATGCCACCACTAACCCCAAAACAAAACAAACATTCCTAAACATTACAACTAAACCAAGAACATCAAACCTAAGAAAACGACAAACTTAAGGTGGCGTGTCTACTGCTCTGAGCGCTGCCTGCGATCATCAGAGTTGTACTCCGGCTCCGCTCGTCGCCACTTCGTCGTCGGGTGTGGTCCTGGATTCTCCCACGTAGGTCCACACTTAACGTGGGCCAAAGACTGGTCCTCGCTGGGTACTGGGACCCGCTGAAGAGCTGTTCGTCGTCGGTGAATGAAAGCCCCCATGGATGCTGGTGCCTCCCTGCAGAGTCATCGTGCGCCAGACGATGCGCTGATCCATCCACCCGTCGGGCTGGCACGGGTGGTAGGTGGTGGCGGCGTCTACGGATAGGCAAAGGGGCGGAAGTCAATGTGCTCAGAATCCAAATAGTTAACAATAAATATTTGGTAACAACCAACGAATTTTATGCAGTAAATAGTTTTGTAAGTAAATTTGAAGCCAACAAAATACCATTGCGAAACCAAATAAACAAATAAAAATTCACATAATAATTTCAACACAAATAAAGGGATGTATACATGCCGTAATCAAAATCTCCCCCAGAGTTAACCAATGTTTTCCCAAAATTGACACCCATGTTCAATCCTTAAAAAAAAAAATTTAACTCCAGATTTGACTCAGATTTTCCATTCACATAACGGCAATTTACCCCAAGCCAGAAATAGATGCCCACTGAGCTTCCCAAAACTCCAAACTGTTAAGAAGAGATGGCAAGTGAGAATTTCAGAGGTCTTAGGGTTTCCCTTTGGCTGTCCTCACGGTCCAAGCTCGGCTCTGATTACCAACTTTGTAAAAACGCCAGAAATCGCACCGAATTCCCTGAACATTAGGTGTAATAAAATCCCGCCCAGGAAGCCAGGGACACAACCAGTTTGCCATAAGAGTGTCTTACAAACATGGAGTTTAAATGTATATTACATAAATGCAGCGGAAAAAGGTAAGAACGGAGTCTAAAAACATCTGCTAAGCAGCCGCTTCCATCCCACAGGCACCTTTGCCGCAGAGCTAGCCTATTCTCAGGGAGATCTTCATCTGAGGCGTCCTCCAACACTGGGGAAAAATTGGAGCGTAAGAATAATACCACCCACAGTTACTCAACAATCACACCCCAATTATGCATATGCACAGGGTACAAAGAGGGAGTAGGGTTTGTTTTTGCATAGAGTAGTTCGCAAATAGTAAAACAGTTGATTATTTAACCATATTAATTCTCCACTGATTAACGACACCACGCTTAAACCAGCCCAACCATTCCCAACTGATAACGCTACACCACGATTAACCAGATCTCCACTGATGAACGCCTCACACCACGTTCACCAGACACACTGGTACCGCTAACCACGTACCCAGGACTCCATGATTAATGTACCCACGTTAACCAGTCACCACCGGAACAACGTACACACGCTGACCAGCTTTTCCCGATCAACCTACACCACGTGACTAGCCGCGCTGATGGAAGTACACATGACTACACCAAGCGTCACTGTATGAGAGTTACACCCACACCCAGCGAGTCGCGAGGCGCGACTAGCGTACACCACGTAACTCGAGTCACCACGTCAACTCAACCATGTCGACGGACCACACCTTCCACAACACCAGTTGATAAACTGAATATCTAGGTGAGAGT
>RYFJ01004506.1:0-24378 GCA_003991445.1 Oryza meyeriana var. granulata
AAGAGAGATGATGCTTAAGTATGACAACTCGGAAAAGAAGTATACCATTAGGTTTGTATTTTGGGTCCAAGAGTGTAATTGATCCATATAAATTGTCAATTGCCAAAAAAAATATAAAGAATTTCAACGTTTCAATCCGTTGTGGTCAAAATCAAATTGGTGTAATTTTGTGAGGATATTAAATACACGTTGGTTCATAAAGTTGAATGCAGACATGTTATATAGCAAATCGAGAAAGGTTATATATATAATAGCATTCGAATTTAATTTAGTTTACGCAAGTTGGATCGTACTACTTGATATAAAATAAATAATTCTAACCATGCCAATGCACGGGCCACTTTATCGAAGAAAAAAGATTTTCCATTAAATCGTAATGGTTCCAAATTATATGGTGTAGATTGGTCATGTAGTTGTACATAAATTATTAACATCTATAAAAAGTAAAAAGTTATATATCCAAATATAATTCTGCTTTTTAAAATTGTTGTATAACAATTAAAATTGTATCCGTGGGAAATAAAAAAATAAAAGAGAGTTTGTATAAAATCTAATTATTATTTTTAGTTCATAAATCCGCATTTAAAGAAATAGAAAATAAACAGTTATATATCAAATTCAATTATACCTTTTTTTTAAATGTAGCTCCGGGCAAATTGAAGCGAAGTGATGGCACTTAGTTTCATTTTAATATAGTGGTAAAAAAAATAATCCCTAGAGTTAAAATGGAAGAAGATGGCTATGTATACAGTGGTTTTGGTAGTGGTTCTGAATCTAAACTTTTGTATCTGTTTCGGTTTACCTTGTTTGTCAGTCACCTTGATCTGAGATTTTGCCATGTCACATTGATTCGTTTGTAACGAAAAGGGGGCAAGACTTTAGCATTATGTCTAATTAAGGGCTATAAGAGCCTATATTTTTTTCATTTTCCTGCAAAGTAACCAGCAATCACCCGAATTGAGCATATTACAAAAAAAAAAATTGAATTATGCTAAATAAGATATGGATGAAAGTGCACTCCGAGAAATAAGTACACTAGTATTTTGTGTTTTAATGGAGAGAAGCGCCGAACGGGCGGCAGGTCTTGGTTCCTCCGATTGGAACATAGAGATACTAGCTTTGTCAGCTCAAACTTTGCTCTTTCTTGCACGTAACATACTAGATGCAGCTTATAAATTACTATTACTTGAACTCGTTGACAACTATGTCCATTTCATGTTTATATAGATGGCGACCGATTACAACGAGGATAAAGGATCTTGCGTCCACTAGGAGGAAACATACTTCGTAGATGGCCAAATTAATTTTTACAGGTGAGAAAAACTATCCTCGCGGTAAGTAATAAAGATAATGTGAAAATGATTATTTTCAACTTTGATCAGCGAGAAGAAGATATAGCAAGAAACACGAGTAGAAACATGGGCATGGAAAGTTCCCATTGTTTAGCCAATTATGACCTGATGATTGATCCAGTTAATTGTCTTGGCCCATGTTCAGACTGATCGGGTTAGTGGGCTTCCGCTAGGGCAGCAATTTGGAATTTTTACCTGTTAATAATTTAATTTATTTTTTTAATTTTACAAAACTAAATTTTAATTTTTTTTTTGCAGAATACACTACTCTTGTCGCTGTGGGCAGGACGCATTTAAAAACCGACGGGCCGCAAGGCGGCGATGGCGGGGCCCACGGCAGGGTCACAGGCCGTGACGGCGGCCACGGTGTCAGCAGCCGGAGGCACGGTGGCATTCCTCCCGCGGCCCGCAGTCCGTTCCCTCCCCGGCATCTTACTCCCCGCACGCCGCGTGCCGCACACCGCGCCCGCGCGCTCCGTCGTCTCCCGCTCACTCTCTCCCTGGCGCTGGGGGTCTCGCCGCTGTCAGAGCGCCTCCCGCTGACCAGGCCGAGCCCCGCCTGCATTCTGGCCCCCTGCAGGCGTCAGGTGGCAGTCCGCCCTAGGCCACGGAAGGCAAGCCCACGTGGCCCCCCGAACTAAACGGCGGGCCACGCCGTCACGGCCCACTGACGGCCAAGCCATTTTGCCGTCCTGGACCACGGCGGTTTTAAATACCGCACCTAGCCACGACAGCAAAGAGGTATTTTTGCAAAAAAATTTTAAAATTTAGTTGTAAATTAAAAAATAATTAAATTATTTAACGTAAAAATTCCAGCAATTTGAGGCTGAAATGAAAAGGGGAATACATAAAAACGAGATCCTGAAAATTTATATAAAATTCTACATCGAAAGGAAACTAAATTCTGTCAATGGTTAGAAGTGGTGCAGCCACCTAGGCTAAGATAGAACAACACTTAGATCGCAGTAACTTAACGACCAAAAACCTAGTCTAATGAATAAGATCGATCCACCTTTTTAAATTATGTTATCTCATCATCATTACGCAATATGAAAGACTAAGTACATTTTAAGAGCCTTAACGTGCGAACCACTTGGTGTTGATTGTGATAACTACTCCCTACTTACTGCAGAATGGCTCGATGTGTATGGGTGTTGCTTCATGAGGAGTAACGGGAACATATTGCGGCGAATGTCAGAAGACGACCTAGAGGTTTGGCTGTTTTTCATGTGGAATCACTTCCGGCTAGCTGTTTTCAAAAGCTTTTTAGTTTACTTGCTAGGCAATATGGAGAGCGCAGGCCAGGAAGCATACACAAAGGTGAATTCCAAGACCGATGTCTACCTTCAATGTTGCATTAAGCTTCTAGCGCCTTTTTCTTATAACTAAATCTCTATGTATCAAGCACACACCAGAAAATCTAAGAATGAAAAAAAATCTTTTCTTCCAGTAACAAACAAATAACAGTAACCTTTGACCTTACTCGATGTAAGAAGTTCACTCGTCGTCTCTTGGATCCGTCTTTCATCGTCCCAATCTTCTCGTATTCATGATGAACTTCCTCTCAGGAAACGTTTGAACTTCTTGATTTTGATGTTCTGTGCTCACATGATTTGGAAGTTATAGAAAGCAGTGAATAAGAGGATCCCTATTACGTGTTGCACTGATGTTTCTAGTATGAGCAGAGGTCTACTTTAAGTTGGCCTGAGTGGCCTGAAACCTGTCCGTGAGAGAAATTAAGCTCTTCCGATCGCTATTTGGTGCCACTGCAGACCATGTATTTTACCGTTTTTTTTTGCCGGGGGTTTTTTGCACATATTCAAACCAAATAAATGGGGCCAGGGAGCTTAGCTACCGATGCAATGGTTGAAATGTCCGCGCTCATGAAAATCATGAAAGGTTAGGACGTGAACAGTAGCGTCCAATTAATGAAACACCTCATTATTCTCCCTCAAAACGTCCAAATTTAGTGTCAAGGCGACAGCTATCAACCGTTCAATCTGTGATCGACAAGAGAAAAAAGGACTCAAACACTAGCACAAATATGATTAATCCCCATAGTAGTATAGTATTGATGAGGTCTTAACTGTCTAGTGTTCGAATAATCAAATTTTACTCTACCGTATGAAGGAAGAAGTACAATGCTTAGCAGCTGATTACTAAGGCTTCCTTTAAACGTAGAAATGGCAAAACATATGAAATTTAAAAAACATAAGATTTGTGGTAGAAGTGCATATGCAAAATAGATGATTAAAAAAAACACATGAATGACCGTTTGAATAAATCATAAAAAACAATATTAATTTGATGAGAGAGAGATATAACTCAAGAAAAATTCCAAAGATTGGAGCTCTTGTTATTTTTCCTCCAAATCTACGTGCAATGAGTCTTTCAAAGGAATTACGTAGGATTTTGAAAGTTTAAATCCTTTATTTCAATGACCAATAGAAAATTTTCTATTAGGATTAGAATCCTATAAAATTCCTTCACACAATAGAGTAATGTCGTTTGAAAGAGACCTAAACTATATAGTTGCAAGGAACTCATGCATGGTCTACTCGTAGGCAGCACAGGCAGTTTGAGTCCCCATCACTCGTGAGCACATACATCATGCATGCATGCTCGTCTCATCCCTAACCCCTCCCCTCCAACGTCTTCTCCCTTTCCTGCAGGTCCCTCTTTCCAATCTCCTCTCTCTCTCTCTTCTCATCTCTCTGCCCCTCCATTTCTCCAACCTCATATCTCTAACAACTTGAGCTACAAAGGCAGATAGACCAACTTGAGCTAACCCATTAATGCCCTAGTAATCTTCTTTACCTTTTGCTTCTCTTACCATTTTGCTTATGGATTACCTACGAAGGTAAACTTGTTTTAATCCGTCAAAACAACCCCTACCCCCAATTGCTTAATTCTGTCATGAAAATGTATACTTCCTCTAAATTGTTTGTGAAACTAAACGAGATTTTTTTTTTGTAGACTTTAATTTCTTTTTTCACAGAGCCCATATCTAGACTTGAAATGTACAATGCCCTATTAAAATCTGCCCTGTCCTAGGAACAAGAATTATCTCTAGCAACTCTTCCAACCACCAATGCGATTGGCAGTCAAGCTGACTACCTGAGTCAACAAGGCATCTTCTGTCACCAGTGAACGTTACAAAGTTTTGATTTTTCCTAGTGAAGGAACAAATGAAATCATGATTTTTTTCCACTTGTGTTTCTATATCTCTTTTGACAGGTGGCGGGCCCATTATAAGCTTCTCTTCCTCCTGTTTCTCTTTGCGACTGTCACTATCAGGCAACTAGTAGTCCTCCAATCCAACTACAGTTCAGACTTCTCTTTCTCTGTCTCTCTCTCGCCTTCCATCCACACAAGAACACAAGAAGAACAAGGAGCAGAAATTAATGGTCCCATCCCCCTCTCCCCGCTGGCTGACTGCTCCTCGTTTCTCCTACCTTGGTGTCCTGCCCATTATAATCTTCTCTTCCTCCTGCTGCCCTCTGCACCCCGCGCCGGACAAAAAATCCGCCCCTAAATACAGTTCTTTTTCTCAGGGGGTCGTGTTTGGTTCTTGCTTCTTTGAGGGCTCAGCAGAGGTGGCAAAGATGATCGATTCTTGAGAAACAAGCTCCGGAGGATCTGCACTAGAAAGGTGCGATTTTTTTACTTCTTTCTCGCATCCGGTTAATTTCATTCCCCCGAAATAATAGTTCCTTTAGTTTTCCAACTGTTCCATGAACATAATCAATCCATGTATTTCCGACTTGCATTGGATGGTTGGTGATTCGTGGGTTCAGTGCCAACCATTATTGATCAGTCAACCTAATCTAGTTTCTCTGGACTAATTGATCCCGAAATAATTGTTTTTTCAATATATTTTCTAGACCATGGTACTGGTGTGCTATTCTTTATTATGCCATTTAAATCCTAAAAAATTTCCATTGCTTGCTTCTGTAGATTGCTGAGCCTAACATGTGAGAAACACTTGATGGAGTTCCTATAATCCATGCATTCGAGCAAGTTGCCAGGGAATTGACCATTGGATCAATAGCTCAGTATGAATTTATGATGGATGTCATTTTGTCCAAGTGCATCTAGTTTCTATACTTGACCAGTTGCTCAAGAAACACAATTTCCATGGAAGCTCCTAAGCTTCGTTTCGTCAGATGCCCAGGATGCCTCCAGCTTCTTGTGGAGTATCCATCCATTGCTGTCTACCAGTGTGGTGGCTGTGCTACTGCCCTTAGAGGTAACAATCATTTAATCTTCCTTCAGTTTCCTCGTTAGATATATTTCTGTTTCTCGTATACAATCTTGATAATTACTGGTATGTACTGTGCAGCAAAAAATCGAGTTGCGCCAACAGTGAATACTAATTCAGAATCTGGTGGACACAATGAATTTTTAAATAGTTCAACAGGAGACGTTCAGAGCAACAAATTGGTTTGTTTAGATGGGCAGAGAATTTCACCATTCTCCAATGCACAGCCTGGTGTGGTGGAGGAGAAGATTACCTTTGCTAGCGAGGAAAGAAATACGTCCGCTAGCAATATTATTGACTCAAGTGAGCATGTTAACATTGAGTGTTCCTTAGTTGATGGGGTTGCCAACAATACTGATAAAAGCTCTTTATCTGATTCAAGTTTTGACTCATTGAAAAAAGTACAGAATGTCATAACCGATGGTAATATCAATAGTGAAAAAGGTTCCTTTACGGATGATGGGAGCATAAGCAATGAAGTTGCTACCACCCGAAGCATGGTCCACTTGGACGGAGGTGGCTCTAATAGTAATTTAACAGAAGCAGAGATCTTAGCTGAGGGGAAGTGTGCTCATAGCAATAATAGTGTTAACTTCCAAGAGATAGTTGCAAGTTGCCGACCTGATGATGAAACTGATTCTAAATCAAATAATTTTTCCGCTGACTCAGATATATTTCAGCCGTATGAAGGTTTGCATGTTGAATCACATGAAGATCTAATTGAAGAATTGATGAGGTCTCTTTCAATCAGTGACGACGAAGATGAGTTTCTGGATATAGCAGAAAATAGTGAACTTAATGATGCTTTACGTTCTCAAATGGGTAGCTGTAGATTTTCATGGGGGAACAAAATGAATGATGCCCCTCGAACTGATCCTCATGGTCTGTTGATTGAAGAATTAGAGATGTCTTTTAGTGACACTGAAGAACCACCAGACCAAAATGTTATGGTCGCACACAATGACATTGTAGAAAAGGTTACTCTGGATGGGGATGGCAATGAAAATCACATTTTGGATGAGGATGGTAAAGAAAATCACATTTTGGATGCAGGTGATGCTAATTCGTATGAAGAAAGAGTATTGCCATTGGATGATGGGTATCTCAAATCTGGACAAAGTTTCAAACAATGTGAGCTGGCAGCTGCTAACGTGGAAGAAATGGAAGAGGGGCGTCTGGAAGAAACCAACATGGTCAACCATGCTGAAGCAAACAATGGAACTGTTGCTGTTCTTTCGAATTTGTCAAATGATAAATTTTGTGCCATACTGCCGCCTAGCTGTGATAAGAGAAAAGAAGAAAAATCTAACAAATATAGAGGTACAGAACTCTGTCAAGGATTGTCACTTGATTCTGAAGATTTCCGGTCAATCCAAAATTTTATCGAGTCTCAAATGGATGGGACCTCAAGTTCTCTTTCAAGTGGCTCTCCGAGTCATGGGGTCCTGGAACATAATACATCAAAACAAATTTCAAGAAAAATGATCGACTTGAGCGCCTGAAGAAGATGGATGACTTAAGAGATCAGTTAAAATAAACTTTCTAGCCAGAAAAGGTTGGGCAATAGGTGCAAGAACAATGGCCTTGAATGCTTTCAGCAGCGGAGTAGCTACAAACAGATTGAATATCATCCTTGTGGTTCAGATGCTGATTCTGTCCTGAGTTCTAATATTACCAGTTCCTATTGTGATCATGGAAATCCACCAAGCTACCCACCACCAGATCCTTTCTCACCAACTCATTCACACTGTCAATTTGGACGCACGCAACCACCTGTCCCATATAATTGTAGTGCACGGGAGTTTAATTCATATTATCAATCCTCATATGTGGGAAGCACGATTCTCGAGCACGAGTCAATTAGTTCAAGCTACAAAGAGCAGATATCTGCAGTGAAAAAAACACATTTTGCGGTCTCTATCTGGTGCTTCCCATTTACCATCTGCAATGGCTGTTTCAGTTTTGGTTTCAAGTGCCATTAGATATCTATGTCTCGAAAAGGAAGATTGCAAAGTTCCAATGCGGTCGGTGCTCCAAGGCCCCTGTATTACCATTTCCTGCTACACATTGTGAAGATACAGAGCTCAGTAAGGAAGAAGATCAAAAACCAAACAAGCTTGTCCACAATAGGGTTGTTGGGATGGAGGGTGCTGATTCCTTTTCTGCTGAATGCTTAAGAGGAGATCCTGTGAGCATAAGTGAAGAATGTGGAGCTTCATTCTCAAGAAGCTTCTCTGGTAGAACTAGACCAGCCGTTGATACCTTACGAAGTAGAAAAAAGGTGTCAGATTCGGCACTTCACCGGCTGATGGGGTATGATTCAGTAAGCCAGTTGTTAACGGCACATCAGAGTGTTTGACGATGGATACGACAGTTTTGAATCCATGGTGCCAGTTTCCAACAGAGTATCCAGAAGAAAGAATTTATGTGATATTTATGTGTCTTTTTTATTCCTATCCAGCAGGATAGGAAGGACCACAGTTTTGGAGTTTGGGGGATAATAATAATAATAAGTGAATTACGAAAATGGAATGGACACCTTGCTTGCAAATTATTATTTTTATGTCCTTCAGAAGATTCTGGGCCTTCCATTCTGAAGATTTTTGGTTTGTCATTCTTTAATTAAGGTATAGTAATTTGTTATTCTTGTTGTAAAGTTTTCTCTTGTTGTATATCTGGGGAGAGAAGATCATAATAGTAATAAATGGTGTTTCTTTACATCAGACATTCAGACCATGTATAGCCATATAGGAGTAGCCATGAATCAGCATTCAGTAGTACTACTATTTCTATAGTTTGAAGCCATCAAGAAGGCATGCTGCACAGATCAGATAGAGTGGCACAATCAGTGCTTCTGATCGTGTGTATGTTTTGTGTAAGAAAAGTTGGACAACTCAACAAGACAACAACTCTGAATGTAACCATCATTTGGTAGGTGTAATGGACCATGTGGTTTGTCTTGCACGAGATGAGATGCATCTGTTCTTGCCACTCATAACTGTAATGGACATGCATTCTAGTACATACTGGACCATAATTTTGATTCATGGGCGCTAGGAAGTGGATGAATGATGATCGATTCCTGAAATGCTGGAGCACTTCTACCTAGAAAATTAGGCTTCCAAGTTTTTGTTTAAACCTTTCATTCAAAATTACTGATCCCAAAATAATCTGCTACTAATGAAACCCAGCCATTATTAATGCACAGAACAATCAATCGATTTTTCCTCGCCAAAAAAATAGAATTAGTTTTCCAGGGAAATATAATTGGCTGAATCTGAGTATTCAGGTGGCCAGGTTTTGTTGGGCCGATATGCCAATGATTTAGGCTGGGCCAGTTAATCCAGTAGGCCGTGGTGATTAATTGGGGATGAAATTTCTCAAAGCAGGCCAGGCCTAATTAATCTCTTGTCTGCTGCTAGCTGCTCTTCAGAGAATTTTTTTGATTTTTAGATTTATTTATTAAAAGATTTGCAAAAATAGATTTTCGTTTCAAAAAATTGCAAAAATAGACTCCCGCCGCCCTCTGGGAGGGCGATTTTTAAAAATCGCCCTCCCAGGGGGCGATTTTATGACGTGGCTGACGGCCGTTGGCCCCCCCGCCGACGGCCGTCAGCCATTTTGCAGGCGGCCCCCGGCCTCCCAAAAACCGCCCTCTCAGAGGGCGGCAAGGGGGCCGCCTGCCAAAATGCGCCCGGTTGGGCCGGCCATTTTACAGGCGGCCCCCTTGCCGCCCTCTGGTGGGCGGTTTTTGGCTTGCCGCCCAACTAGAGGGCGGTATTTAGCCTAATATAGTCCGACCGTCCGGACCCTATCCGGACCGTCCGGCCATATTCCGAAAAAAAAATAAAAAATTGATTTAAAAAAATTAATTTTCGAAATCAATTTTTATGTGACTACCGGCTGTCGTCACTATTTCCTAGGCGCATACTGTCGCCGCTCCCTGGCCGTGCCATCCTCACACAGTAGTTGCATCGTTAGTTTATCCATCAATAGGTTTGTATGATAGTTAATGTGTGTTTAGTTGTCACCGCTCGGAATGTACTTTCGTCGTGAAGTTGACACTCGAAAATTCATATTTTTGATCAGATTCGTCAGAAACGTAGATCGTGAGGAATACGTCGTTTGATCGATGAGCGTAAACGAAGTAAAGGTTTTCAATCAGGAAACGTAGAATTAATAAAACGTTATATACAACAGACAAACTATTACAGACACAAAGTACTACGGGCCCGGACCGAACCTCTAGGCCTCTTCGACTTCCTACCCTGCGCTCGCACCTGTCCCTGGGAGTACGTCAACCTGTCTGGTGTTACAATGCGGGACGGCCAGCGCGGGTCGTCTGCACGGGTGTGGCAACTGGGCACCCTCGACGGCTGACAGGTAAGACCGGTGGGACTGGTCGAGACCCCGGTCGAGCAGCTCTGGTGTAGGTACGCCATACCTGCATACAAATAGAGAGTTAGCGTAAATTAGTTTTAATGTTTATAGCATTGTTTACATGACAATAAAAAAACAACAGTACGATACATGTCATTCTACAACAAAGATCAAGTATAGACTTACACTACACCCCAGCACCACCAATTGTTCGAGAACGTCTAAGACGGGTCGTCTTGAAGTTGTGCCTTCACCTGTAGGACGACTACCATCAGCGGCTGAACCCGACGGTCCAGCTTCTGCCGCACTTGGACCGGCTGCATCCTTTGGACATTTCTTATAGGTATGACCTGTTTGGTCACACTTTGAGCAACGTTTAAGTCTTCCACCGGCTTCTGACTCATCCATGTCATTACGGATGCGTCTTGTCTTGCGGCGACCTTTTTTAGTCCTCAATTTTGTTGGGTCAGGAATGTAGATAGCTTGAGGATTCTCCGTAGTAAATGTCCCCGCTATACCGAAACCGTATATCTCTCCACTCCAGGTATTATAGATTGCTTCTTTTCTGAAATAAGGTGAGACAAAATAACGTGCTTCGATTCCACACTCACCGCTCGCACGGCAATCACATGGGAACATGGCTTGTGGAGCAGAGTAGGTTTTCGGCACGAGCACTTGCAGGTCCCGTCTTCTTTGAGCACACACACTCCTGCACAACTCTTTTTGCGGTAGATTCCGCGCATGCCCTTGTCGACACACAATATTTCAAATCTGTGTTCTTGTGTGCCTTGAGGTAGAGCACGATGTCTTCGGGCCTTATTACTTTTATCTTGCAGGTACTTAGTGAGCAGCGTTCCAAAGAAAAGATTATTATCCGTCATTGAGGCCCAGCTGCTCTGAACCGATCTCTAAAGTACTTGCATGTGCCATGCAAGATAAATTCAACTATTCCAACAAGTGGGAGCCCTCGAACACCACGCATCACCCAGTTATAGACCTCTGCCAAATTTGTGGTCATTATGCCAAATCGAGAACCATCCTTGTCATACAACAATGCCCATTTCTCCTTTGGCTCATTCTCAATCCACTCTGAAAATTTTCTAATTGAGGATGTATGTCTTCTTCTCATACGAGGTCCATCACTTGATAGAGGTTCAAGAGCTTGTGGAGCCTCATCCCCTCCAATGGTCGGCCTCCTGGACTGCTCATCTGTTTGTTTAGAGGTCAGCTCATCCAACCTCCTCCAAAGCTCATTGAACTTCTTCTCTTGATTCTGGGCGCAAAGCTCTTGAAAAGATCCATAAGGTGCTTATTTCTAAACTGTCTGTAGAAATTAGCACCCATACGACGCATGCACCATCTGCTTTGAACATCAGACCACCTTGGTGGGTATCCCTTCTCAACACTTCCATCTCTCAGTTCCTCAATTGCACGCAGCAAGCCAGAGTTACGGTCATGTATGAGGTACATCTGGTCTCATCCGTACAACTGCTGTCTTAAACCCTTTCTAGGAACCAATACCAGCTATCAGTGTTCTCACTCTCAACAAAAAGCGAAAGCCACCGGTAGAACTTGGTTGTTTCCATCAACTCCCAATTGCTGTTAATAGCTGTCCTCTATATTTTCCAGTCAGAAATGTCCCATCGATGCAGAGGATAGGACGACAATGGATAAATGCCTGAATGCAAGCACCTAGTGCAAAGAATACACGTTGCAACACGCTTTTATTACCATGGTCAATTGATGGAAAGGCTTTCAGGTCATAGCACGTCTCCGGATTCCTCTGAAGAATACAGCCTAAGAGACGAGGCAAATTATCATAAGATGCTTCAAATGTGCCAAACCTCATCTCTACAACCTTCTGTTTTGCCCTCCAAGCCTTATCATAGCTAATTGTATATTTAAATTTCTCTTCAATATGCCTAACAATCGACCTTGGTTCATACCCCAGGTTGTTGACAATATGAGAGTACATCTCTGTTGCAACAAATGCAGAGGTCAATGTTTCTATGATATTTTCAACACCTGTCAAGTAACATGAATGCTCCGTCACGATTGAAACTTGCCAATAATCTTTCCCATATACCCTTGAATGCGTGCACCCGCCATGGACACCCATCCTTCATGCACTTCACTTCATACACTGATTTGTTTGACTTCACGACCGAGAACTCCCTCTGAAGTGACACCGCCCATTGTTTGACTGCTTCCTTTAAATCTTCTACATATGCGTACTTAGCCCCCTGAATGACCTCATTCTGCTTGTACTCCCACGGCACATGATGCCGCTTGGAGATAGTAAGCGTAGAGAAGTCCTCGTTGCTCCATTCTGCAGGCATCACGTTGTCCTCATCAGACGAGTCATCATACTCTGCATGCTCATTTTTCAGAATCTTCTCTAGCCATTTCTTGGACGATCGTGTCAATATGTTTCTCCCTCATCTGCCACACCTGTTGCATGTCTATCTTCTTCATTCCCTCCTTCATTCCCTCCTTCATTCCCTCCTTCATTTTCTTCTATTGTTTCACTATCACCTCCCGCCGTACTTGGACCCTCATCATCTTGGTACGGGCATTGCACCAGCGTTGTTATCTTTCTCATATATGGACACAAGTATGCCCAGTGGCCAGCCACGTTGAAATGCATTCTCCACATACCATCTCCAAGTGGCAGTGCAATCCACTGGCATCAGTTCCCAAAAAAAAACCTTCAACTACACGACTGACTACTACATATAAGGTTATTCCGCTGAGCTGAGGGTCCAGTCGAAACCCTCGCATCAGCCAGTTGTATACTGATCCAAAACTTCTCTCAGCTGGCCTATCAATACCCTTAGCCGTTGAACTAAACTCCGATAGATCTACACCGTCTGGACCATATCTCACATTCCCTTGCCCGTGAAATAACTGAAATATCACCTTATTTGACATATCTGTTGATGAAAAATATAGTTAAACTAGGTACCAACATCCTCCTAACATCTAAAACCGTGTATTCCAGATTTTACAAGTAACATCTGTACAAAAAATAAGTCATCTAACAGATTAACTAAAAACTACAGATCTATATAGTACTATACACGTAACTAGTACATTACTACATTAATTCTTACATACAAAATAGAAATTGCAAAGGAACAATGGATTTTACCTGCTGGCAAATCAGCAAACGGGCAGAGCTTCGCTGCTTTCGCCCCTCTCAGCTCTCTCCTGTTTTTTTTTCTAATTTGAGTGAATTTTATGACTTTTTTGAGTCTGGGAGGGGGGTTTTATAACCGGGGGATAAAAACCGCCCTCCCATAGGGCGGCAAGGGGGCCGCCTGCAAAAAACCACCCTGCAAATGGGCGACTTTGCAGGCGCCCCGGGAGCCAAAAACCGCCCTTTCAGTGGGCGGTTTTGGGCACATTTTGCAGGCGGCCCCCTTGCCGCCCTCTGGAGTGGGCGGTTTTTGGGAGACCGGGGCCGCCTGCAAAATGGCTGACGGCCGTCGGCGGGGGGGCCAACGGCCGTCAGCCACGTCATAAAATCGCCCCCTGGGAGGGCGATTTTTAAAAATCGCCCTCCCAGAGGGCGGCGGGAGTCATATTTTTGCAATTTTTTGAACGAAAATCTATTTTTTCAAATCTTTTAATAAATAAATCTAAAAATCAAAAAAATTCGCTCTGGTCAGATGGATATATGTTGTTGTCTTCGCTTTACCGTAGTGTTCGGCGCACGAAAATCAACTATCTAATTATACTCAAGATTTAACAACTTTTAATGTATAAAATCTACCCTCAACTCTGAAACTGCATATTTGCGACAAAATGTACTTTTGGGGGTTTTCAACTTCAAATACAACTGCAATTTTCCTTTTTTAAGCCATGTGTGCATGGTTGATGGTTCCACCTTAGCATTTGATGGAAGGTATGTACCATGCATGCACTAGATGTATTTTATTTTCAAAACTTAATTAATGCTGGTACTTTTTGAAAGTGAAATATACTTATAGTTGTTGAAAACATGAGGCGTAAAAGGGAACATGATCATGTGCAAACGTATGTTATGCCTTGAGAGATAAGCACATATAAGCTCCCTTTGAGTAAGATTATTTATCAGATTATTACTATAGATTATCTACTTGATTATAGGATTAAATTAAAATATTTTAAGAAATAAACTTAATAAAAAGCTGAACTATATAGCAGAAAAAAGTTTTATAAGAAAACATATTTTTATAGACATGAAGCAAATTATTCGTGACAATAATCCAGCGGTGAAGTAGCTTAGAAGAACTTGCTAGATGGCAATATATTGAATTGTGCCTGTATATATGCAGGTGTCACTCTGGTCAACACAACATTACTATACGCCTGTCTGTTCTGGTTTATTGGCAAGTTTTGATTTTGACTATGATTAAATAAAAAATGACAAGAAACTATCGTGAATAGAGAGATTTGCCATGGTTTTCGTCTCTTTAAACATGTTAGGGTCAGCACGCTTTAATGATGACTGGGATGAAGTTTCAGATGCATGTTCTAGGAGGAGGCTCTAAGAATGGTCTTCCCTTTTGGAGAGGATTAGCAGATTATTTCTTTGGAAGATGCTGACCCAATTTATGGGGCTTGGCCTGAAAACGGTTTTTACTACAAATTTTTTTGTGCTACAGAATTTCTTTTTGAGGTGTATTATTAGTTGGAGATGAGAAACAAAAATATGGAAATGCAAACTTCATCTTAAAGTATTATTTTTTCCCCCTAGCTTGTATTCAAAGACAGGCTATGGTCGCTGCAGCAATTTTAAAACCAAAATAGAAATGGCCTCGCAATTGTGGTGCTTTGTACTTTAGTTGAACCACTGATCACATCTACTCTTTGCAATATTTCAGTCTTTCTTTAGAGTTGCTTGTGAGAATTTTTTCTGGGGGACAATATAATTCATTCAAGGGTGCATGACATTTTCTAGCCTGGCCGATACACAGAGCTATAACCTGACATTTTTATGAGGGTTTGGTGGCGATTAGCAAGTATCCATATATAAAGGCCAGCATGAGCATAGGGCCAGTAATCCTTTTAGGGGTGAGGGAAGTGGGAGAAGAAGATCGTATAAAGACGAGCTAAACTATTAGCGTATGATTATTGATTTTGTTATTACAAATTTGAAAAAATGGATTTATATGATGTTTTTTAAACAACTTCACATAAAAAAATTTACAAAAAACTTACCATTTAACAGTTCGTGCAGCGTACTCACAGAAAAGTACACGAACTCACAGAAAAGAAAGAGTTCTTTCTCCCCAACACTTAAACACTCAGTATCAAACGGTACCTTAGTCAGTCTTGACTATTGGTGCATTCCTATCGAAGGGAAGGCTTTGTGCTAAAGATTCAAAACATGTTACTAGTTGATTGTTTTTTTTTTTGGGTTCTGTATTTTCGTCATCGTTAACATTCAGCTTGGTAGGAACTTGAGGTTGTGATATGTGGAACTTGAGGTTGTGATATGTGGTTTTTTGTTAAAACTGGTAACCGGCTTATATTTGTACTGTGAGACCTGTTTAATTTGGTTTTAATAGAATACCAATTCCTCCTTTTTTCTCAGGAAAAAAAAAGAAAGGAAAAAGAAACGAGAACATATATAGTGACATGTTGGACTGAGGCCGTGGAATTGTGATACCGACTAGCTTTGATTTCATTCGCTATTCATCGACGTGGATTGGCTCAGTCGGATTATCTAAGCTGCGCCAACAATGAAGTGAAAGGAGCTACATGTGTACATATTATATGTATGTGTATTTGAATAGAGTATTTTTTAGAGGTTTTCACGGAATCTGAACTAATTCCTTGAAAATCTATAAATGGTAGCTAGCTTTACATGTATATATATAAAGACCAGCAAAATATCCATGCTTTACAATGGTATAAGAAAACATATGTTAGTAAGTCACGGACAAAATATATTTTTATCAAATATGTTATATTACTTGTTTGCTTAATCAATATATGAGAGTATTTGTCTGAAAATAATATTGGATTATTCCATAATATCAAACAATACCAGGGACCAATTTATAAAAAAGAACTGTAAAAGTCGTTTAGATACGAATAGGATTGAATGATTTTCGTGACGGCTCTAATACGACTTTTGCTTCCTCTTCACATGCATAATACCAAACTAGTGTGGCCGTACATGTATCACATTATATTGACCGAAGAGTGATAGATGTGGACTGAAGAATGGCTGACTATCAATCAGAAGAAATAACTATTTTTATATATTACTTTCACGTCTTTAGTAGTATTTTTTGTCCTTGTTGATGACCGTACACAGAGCCATCACAATTATTCATCTAATACATTTTCCCATGTGAACGGTATTCTTGTGACGTTAATTGACACATGCACGCACAGTACGTCACACATCACCCACAGACTTCAGTACAAACAGAAAAAGAATGTAAGTTGCCGATACTTGGAAAATTTTTGAGCCGCCGCATTGATTGTGATTTTATGCACATTAATTAGGTTAATATCTTAAATTGTTACTCTAGTGGTAGAACTGTTTATTAGATTAACTACTTGGTATTAACCCTGCATTCGCGCGCACCAAAACTAGCTATTTTGTATCTAAATTTTGTTATATATATACTTGCACTCAAAATTTTGTTGAAATGTATAGGCAAACTTTGTTTTAAAGTACTACTCTCACGAACATAGAAATGTTTATTAACAGTTCCAAATCCCAATTAGTTATCACGAAATTATTTGCAGATTCTACTGAAATATTTTGCGTCTATTATTTCTACTTTCTTAATTTTAATAATCTCAAAATTTGAAATCAATAAGTATTGAGTTGTATTCATGTTCAAATATCAGTTAAATGTATTAATTAATATGATAATAATGCTTCGAGATGTGATGGTGTATGCCCCTAAAGCTTTCTTCTACCAATGGTTTACTTGCCCGATGTTGATTGGGTTTTAAAATCGGACGGAAGGATAAGTGGGGGAGGACACCAAGGAAGTGAGGAGGAGAGTTGGTTGGAGCTCCTAGAGACCAATTAAAGTGGTGATGTATAGTGGTGCTATAAGATCAAAAGTGATTGAACGAGTTACCTCGAATGGCATATGGTTACTATACTTCTAGACGTGGGTTTATGTGAACATAACATATTGTGTATGCATTAAAGCTCCTTCTCTTTTACCAATGGTCGACTTTTCTCGTATTCATGGGATTGAGGGTATGTGTTGTTTGAGTGACAAGTGAGAAAGGCCGATGAGAAGGAGAGTCAGAAGAGCATGCTGGAGTTCTTCTAAAACCGTTGGAATAGTGATATATAGTCAGTGACAAATGCAGAATGGAAAATACCAGTTGTCCTATATGCATCTCACCTACATATCTAACGGGCTAATACTTTAACTAGTAGTAATATACAATGGATTGGATATTACAAACTAAACCATTCATGTATCCTAGGCATACACCATAAAGCCACAACATGACTATGCCCCTGGGTATAGTGGCACCACAAGATCCACAAAATGTGACATGATGAGTTTGCTGGAACGGCACGCAAGTACTGAACTTCTAGATATAGGTTTATGCTAGAATAAGTGCTCGTTATATATGTCTTAAACTTTTATTGTGCGTCAGGTGCGAGTGCACCATAGTTCGTTAGCTATCTAAGTTACCCGTCCTAGAAGACTATTTATAAAAAAATTACTTGTACAATGTTATATCATAGATTTACTATTTAAACTAGATACGCCACCATTAAATGACCTTGTAATTCAGGAAGAACATACAGGTCAATCTCCGGGGAGTAGGATGGAGGTCTTGACTGGCAGCCTCGATCTGGACCAATTAGCAGACAAGAAAGGCATGAGCGCTGTGCCTGCTATAGCTTATGTCAGGGACTGTGTATCCATTCCCATCGCAGTAGTACCAGTACCAGCTACCAGCAAGAACGACTTGATAGTTGACTTGAAAGAGAGACTTGATAGTTGACTCAAAAGACCCAAAACTAGCTTGTTAGTCTTCTTGATGGATGATAATTATTGACATTGTGTGGATGAACTAGCATGGTGGTCCACGTATATGCCAGTAAATTAATTTAAATATTATAATATAAATGCGGTAGAATTTTTTTTATCTCGTAAGCTAATTAATGCTCCTTTAGAACAAATATTTTATAGCATTTTACACGGAATTAGTTTAATTTCCGTAGAATATTCCAATGAAATCCTCTATTGCGCAAAAGGAGGTTTAGGTTCTAAGACATGATAATAATGGAGATGGTAGTACAAGTTTTAAAAAGTATAGCATGAATCATTATATCACAGAAAATGTTTTAGTAGCGTGATATAGGGATGAATCGATCGGGATACGGACGGATATCAGAGGTCCAAGATATGTCTAGAGTTTATCTCGGAGTTCAGAGTCGAATACAGATAGTGCAGATACAGATACGAATACAGATAATATCAGGATCACGAATGTAGATCAATGCGGATCGAATATGTGATGAGCCGGATACGATAGCGTCGGTTACGAATTATTTTCTCGGATATCGGTAAAATCCACATCGTGAATATGCACATTTTATTATCATTAAAGCGTTCACTTAGTCAAAAATCCTACGTAATTGTGTGAAGAAATCAATTAGCATATATGATTTGGGTTGAGGCCTTGAGGGCAATTTGAAAACAAAAAAATAGTTTATGGAGTTATGTATGATTTGACAATATTTGAGGGAAGTAATTTGGGCTTTTTCTCCGCCTTTTTAACACATTGTATGATGTATGCTATCATTTTACTAAATTTGAACTCAAGACTCTACTTGTGTATGAAGAAGTAAAAAAAGACAAATCTTGTTAGAGATAAATTAGACCAATTGATATAGTTGAGGCGGTAATTTGAAACAAAAAATTGTTTAAGGGTTAAGTAGACTTTGACCATACTTGAGGGAGTAATTTGAATTTTTCCTATATAATATCAATCATACATATTCCATTTAGCAACACCCAATAGTCACACTTCATAATTAATCACTCAGTTAGATTACACTCAGTGACCGAGTTTGAGTGACAGAGTGAGGGTAGTAGGGGCACGTAGCATCATAGCCCACATAATAAGGTGGATTAGTTTCTCTAGAGACACTTGATAGTTACTACTTGATACAACATACACGAGTACACCGACATAATGGTCTACGGAGTACGGACTATGGAATAGTGAAATCGACACACATTACATAGATAAACTGATAGATAGTGCCAAACTACCAAGTACCAACTGCAAGTCTCAACTCTCAAGTATTTTGTAAAATAGCAACTAAGGCCACTAAGGAACACTAGCTTGACATTTTTCAATCGATGTTTGCACCCATATCATCACTCATCAGTACCACTTCTCAGTAGCTAAATTCAGAGTGCAGAGTAAAAAAAAAGAACTGCAAACAGAGTGCAGAGTGCAGTGTCACTTTGACACTTATCATAATCTCCATTATCAGTACACTTCTCAGTAGCTAAATTACAGGCAGTCATCACTCATCAGTCATCACAGAGCCACAACGGCTCACAAGTTCAGTGAGACACATGCCATTGCAAGTAGCATGACATTGACATCATAGAAAGATGTCAAAATGGAGCTCACTTGATTACAAAAAGATAAGTGTAGCAGCTCGAAAGTACACAAGCATTAGTCCATCATCTATCTCCCCATGTCTCCTTGCGTCGTCCTGCCGTTCGTCTCTTGGACTGCGTCTCCATTTGTAGCAAGTAGATTCTTCATCATCAACCCATCAAGATATGAGCTATCTTATCATTGTAAACTGAAATTAAAAGTATATTAGCCCTTGACTAGTGAGATGATCAAACAAATTTTAAAAGCATCTCATTTTGTCATGTGTAGTAGAGAAATGCCAATATGAAAAATCTAAAGGATTATTTTTCTAGTACCCTAACAGTTTATACCTTTCTTGATGCTTTTCAGTCAGTCTGGGTACAAACTAGGGCCTCGACCACCTCGGGATCAGACGGGCTGCGGTATGAACTACACAACATACGCCACTAGAACTAAAAGCTGATTCTGAAGGCACAGTAGAACACTTTGAACACACTAATGCATCACGTGCAAGTCGAGAGAGAACAGGCCATATTTCCTTGGTTCAGCTTCCACCATGAATAATATGTCAAATTCTTCCCCTGACCACGTAGATCTTCCACCGAGTTGCTTTTATTCTTTCATGTATACAACCTCCATTCATCTACTTCACCATGTCTGGTTTTAGCTACATCATTATACGCGAAAATCTTCCAATGTCGGCATTAAGTCCACGGATAAGCACAGGAGGTGCACCTGAGCATTAGGCTTCTAGTTTCACCGTGTAATGCTCCGATAAGCTTGGAACAATACTTCTTCAACAACATCCATGTAGCGACTAAGTTCAACCAGCAGCAGCCTCGCTCATACCATAAATCTGCAACAAAAAATATTCTACCAGCCTCTTTTATTCTAGGATCGAGGAAGCATGCCACTGCAGAGCTGTGTTGGTCTCTCCAATACTTGTCATATTTCTTTTGCATGGCATCAGCCATAGTAGCAATAGTAATATCAAACTTCACACAATCTTCTCTAAGTGCTAACTTATCTCACAGAATTTCACCAAAATCAGTTGGCTGTTGGATATTAACACCGAAAAATAACTCAGTAGCATCACGCAGTTTCACTAAACACTTGCATAGTGATTCTGCATGTCCCATTCTTCAAGCACGGAGCACATGCGCATATTTTCCGTTCAAGTACACAAGCTTTGAAAAGCACTCTTATAGTAGATACCGTGGTCAAACATGTCATATGTTGAATTCCATCTTGCAGGAAACATCCAATGGAAGACCAGATTTATTATCCAATCCAAAGAAATCTGCATAATTTTTGAAAGTTCCTCCATTGCAAAGTAGAGTTCTTCCACAATAACAATAGTAGCTCTGATATTCTTAACTGCATCACAAATTGCTGTCAAGCATCTTGAGCCAACTAGATTTCAATATATGACATAAATCTCAATGAAAGAAAACACCATCATAGATCAAGGAGGGGTCTTATTAGCTTAGAAAGCTTATTGTTCCTTCACAACTCTTTTTTCCACGCCATTTGTTGTTGTTTGATCATTGTCTAGAGTGAGAGCAAAAATAACTTCGTTTCAGGTTGTCAAAGCATCATCTCCTTGATAAATGCTGCAGTTAGTCTTATCCCTTTCTGACTCCTTTGACATGATAAACTAACTATCGTTTTTGCATTTTCCAGTTATCATCATCCAATGGATGGTGATTGCACATCATAAAACCTTTATTTGATTGGATGTCCCCATAGTTGCAGAAGAAAATCGACAACGAAGAGTTTCTCACAAGTTCAGACAACCTTTTCTTTTTCTTCTAAGAACATTCTCCATTATACTTTCTAGCTGTTATACGACACCTCAATGAAACCAGGAGGACCGCAAGACTTGATGAAATCAACAAAGAACTCATGCTCACTCATAATAAAAGGGTATTATGCATTACTCATTGCCAGATAGAATTTCTTCAAGCTAGCTTCAGGATCGTACTTATATACTGACCATTTTGACCTTCAGGTCGGGATGTATGTTCCTGATCTTGTTTTAATGGAGTGCTTCTTTCCAACAAATGATTCCAGAAGGACTTCGTGCCCTTGACAGACTCACTACGAGTTCTTGAAGCCACAAATATGACATTGTAACCCAAATTCTGGTTCTCACTCTCGTCATCAATATTCCTGTGTGTCTCAGTGGACTTGGTGAAGTAGTTCCAAACCTTGGAGGTAGACCTCTTTTTTTTCTTTGCGGGCAGGTCTACTTCTGCAGTGTAAGTTCCATCATACAATTTGTTCACCAAGAACTAATTGAGGTCTGCGCCTCAGAGACTGTGGTTTGTCTCGTTCGCGCACCAAGCCAAGATTAGCTTGCTGCGGTGCGGAGTGACCTGTAGCAACACCTGTAGCAGCAGCTGCATTGGGGATGCCCCTTGTGTCACATACACTCGCGCTTGCAGAAGCCATCCTACGTGCCATAAATCATAGATAAGAAAGAACAAACACGTGGATATGTTGAGGACAAGGGAAATTATACACAGTAAACAAATTAGGTCAATTTCCTCCAACAATGCCTCGATTACTCACTTGGCTGGCGTCGTGTGCTCACTGGAAGGCGAGCCCTGGAAGGCTGGGACCGTCACGGCAGCAACGGCACTACAACATCATGGCAGTTGAAAGACGGACATCGAGCCCGTGGAGCAATGGGGGCGTGGAGGCGGAGGACTGGACCGCTGGAAGGGCGGACCGGCAGCCGGCAGAGCTGCGGATCCGCGACGATTGCCCGGCCGCAGGCTAAGAGCAGCAGAGCCGCGCGGCGAGGGCAGCGGAGCAGGTGGCCACGGGCAGAGGCACGGCGCGGCGCGCTGTGCACATCCAGGCTGCGTCCACGCCCAGCAAGGCAAAGGGCGGCGACAAGAGCTGGCGCGGTGGACGCGGATTCGGCGGCGACGCGCGCGGCGCAGGCGGAGGCGCGCGGCAGAGGGCTGGTGGTGGCTAGGGCTTTCCGATGTGGTGGTGGCGCTGGTATTTGTAGGTAGGGAGGGAGTCCGGGGCGGCAACGGATGGCTGGGGTAGGCGCAGATCAGCAGCGTAGGGAGTCCCAGGACGGCACGATCCAAGGCAGGCGCAGGCAGCAGCGCAGCGGCGCGGGCCGCCCGGTCCGGTGATTAGGATTGCTCGATTAGGGATCTCAGATCTAGATTGCTTGAGAGTTGAGTCTGAGTGAGTGGAGTGAGAGCGTGGGGTCGTCGGTTACTCATGGCCGTGGGAGACACTGACTAGGGAATCTGTGACTGGGAGGAAGATTAGAAGTGGAGACCGTTGGTGGGAGCTGGGAGTGGGAGCCGATGGGGGATGTGGCTGGCCCCTGCGGCCCTGCCGTGGTCGCCTGGCGCCGGAGTCGGACGCACGTGCCGAGAGTCGGCCGGCCCGTCCTTCGGCCCGGACCATGCAGCGCAGCATTCGGATGTTAATCGGTCTACTTCGGATGTATCGCTCGATATCGGATATATGACGGATACCGTACATCGTAGCATACCGCGTATCCGAATCCGATATCCGAGACACACTTCCGTTATCCGTATCTGTTTCCGAAAAAATTAATCGGATATCCGAATCATCCGATCGATGCTATTTAAACTCTTCGTCGGCGGGAAATATCCGTCCACTTTCATCCTACGTGATACCGATGTGGATGTTCGGAGATCTCCACTATTCAATTTGATGCTATATATACTTTCCCTGTTGTTTACTATTTTAGAAAATATAATATCTGCTAGCACTAAACAGGAACAGGAAATTTTAAGGTAGATTTTAAAAATCAAAACATATAATGATTTAAAATCAGAAGGAACATTGTAAACTGGATCTACATTACAATCGATGGTGCTAATTTTTTCATGACATTCGTAATGTTATGTTGATATACGATGTCAGAGCTACTTGTTTTAGCATTTTTTTAATATATGTCGATAGGTTGATTTTGGTAGTATTAATTCTTCCTAATAAAAGTAATGCGGCCATTGTGAACAATTATCGCTTGTATGCTAGCTTCATCATTTTTGAACTGTTGCACGCTGGACTTTGCTAGAAAATAGTTCACTCTATGGGTAACCACGCTTAACCCGGGGTCGGTAAGGGATAACCGCCATAGGGTTTAATGATTTTTTTTGATTCAAATTTAAAAAAGATGAAAAAGTCAAAAAATTCTACAAGCCGTAATTAATTCTTATTGCTATCGCGGCGAATAAAAGTTTGTGCAAATGAGGAAATTTACTTTCATATTTGTAAGCCCATTGAAATTGAAGCAAAATTAAAAAAATATATGTGTTGGATATGATTTGTACTTGTTTAAGTGTAAAATAAGCATACGGTATGTCAAAAATTATGCATATTACAATTATTTTTTAAGATTCCACCATCTTCATGAATTTTTTCCAATTAGTTCTATTATTTTTACTACGTTTTACATTTTTTTTCGTATTTTTTTCTTTCAGCTTCACCACGCCGTGGTACCGGCGCGAGTTGAAAAATTCGAAGCAGAACATTAGAAAATAAACATGTAGAACTGGCACATTGGTCCTTATGTCTTACATGAAGAGGTTTGATCCTGTTCTGGTCCCGTTGGCGGAAAGAACAATCGTGATCATAGGGTTTATCTTGTATTTTTTTTTGGGCTATCCAGACGTAAGAGAAGGGCTGCCGGAATTATTTTTGACAAGGCCTTATTCTCGCAACACAGAGACTCCAAGCAACGATCGGCCGCCTTATTCAATCCGTGGTGTATCCATGCAG